>ML664161.1:20675821-21052140 GCA_007570785.1 Antilocapra americana
CTAGGATGGAGCATTAGTATGACAAACGACTTCTTGGGTGGCTTGATCGAGAAATCTCCCCTCTTCGCCCTCAAATCATCCTCGATAAATAGACTGGGCCTGAACAATGGGACATCTCGAAACTTGCTACGAGCACCGAAGAAGTTGTGACTTGGACTGGACGTTTCACAGGGACCAGCCGTGGTCATAGTAACTATTTCCTTCAGTATAATCAATGCTATTTTATACAGGCCTGGGTCCCATTTCCAATTGTTATAGCCATAGGAAACTTACATTTTAATAAGAATTTACGTTTTGTAACTTGTATTAATTGCAAACTACATACTTGTCTCATCGGAACTAGAACTGTAACTTTGGTGATTGTCTTGGTGTTTATATTTGTTGTTTACCGTTGCCTTTCTATAAGGATGGTTAATACTAAACAACCTCAAATGGTCAGGACCTTTTTTACAAATATAATAAAATAGGGAAAATTGTTACGAAGCATTTAACAGGAGGCTTCCTGTGTGCTGCTTTTGATCTGTCATGATTCCTCTGTTCCTTATTAATCCCTGGATATTCAAGGATTAAGAGGAGCTGGCAAGCCAGCTCCTGCTCCCGGGGATTGAGGAATGCATGCATTTCCTTGTTAGCTTTTCCATACAGTGAAAAGTAACTGTTTACAACCCTCTTCCTTTCTAATATGGACTATTCTGTAAAAGTGAATATTTACAGCCCTCTCTCTCTTATGGATTCTAGCCTCTGTGTTTCCTCAATAATTTGTAAGGTTTTTGATCCTTATCTTTGCTGAAAAGGCTACCTTATAAGACAGTATGTATACCCACACTATGTTGAATAAAACACCCTTGTTCCATTAGAGCTTGGGTCCCCATGTCTTTCTCTCTCTCTCTCTTTCTCTCTCTCTCTTTCAGGCTAATTCTTTGGAGAGTAGGGGCCTGCTGAGCTTACTTACTTGCCCAGGCTTTTAGGACCTCCTTAAGAGGGTGCCGTGAGCCTATATAATTGACACAAAGCCTTTGTCTTACGGTTTTATTAGTTCTCTGCACAAACCAAGGAATATCAGCCTTTTTCTTTCTTTTACTTTCTTATCATTGACTCCGTAGCACCAGGTTCCAGTCCATTAACGGACCTCAACAGTGATGCTCGAAGATTTTTGAAGACCATCGTTGCTTATGAAACCTTCTAATAACCTGATTGGGTAGGGTGTGGAGGTGATTGTGAGGGGTCATAGGTTCAGAATGATATTCTCTTAAGAAACAGAAGCAAGAAGGAAGAAGCCCAGACCCAGAGGGATGTGGTCAGGGTGGAGACACTGCCGGAGAGGGAAGGAACCACATCAGCTGATAACATCCACCTTTCTTCTTTAGAGGAGGGTCCGGATCTTTGGGGCTTGCTTAGACAATGGCGTCTCTTTTGTAGGAGCTTTAAAGAGCAGCCTGGGCTGCCCAGTCTTTGGAGTGAAGGGGCTTACAGCTCTGGCTCTGAGCACAGACCGTTGCTGCTTCTCTCTGGCTCCTGTCTGATCTCCCTGGGGGTTTTAGCCTCTCTCACGTCCCTACCTTTGGCACAAATACTTCTTCAGCTCTGCTGGCGCTTCAGCTCCCTTTGAGTCTGACACAAGATGGCCCATCTTTCTGAGACTTCACTTCTGGGCATTTAGGACATATTGCTTGGGTCCAACTCTCTCAGTAGTAAATGTTGGCTGGAAAGTCCAGGGTCATCCAGACAGGGCGGCACCTAGGTTTTTCTGAAGGCCTTTTTCTGCCAAAGGGGAAATGGTAGCCGTTGGTACTTTCTCTCTCAAAACCCTGACCATCATGGGTTTTGTGAGAGAGAGAATTAGGAGAAGAGAAGCAGGATCCCCTAGGGTGAATACTATGTGAGTTGACAATTGACACAGAAGGAGAGAAATGTGTCACAGAAGGATGATTCTGGGTGTATGATTGTGGGAGATTTATCTTGTCTCTACTTTTCCATACATTCTAGATTTTCTACAATGAACAAGTATTACTTTTTTAAGAAAAAAATGATTTAAAAATGTTTATCTGAATAACTGCAACCAATAATAAGAATGTTAACATATATTTAAAAGATTGGAAGGAAAACACTCTCAAAATTCTCTTTGCTTCTTTCTGGGTAGAATGTCATCTGATCTTCTAAATATGAAGTTCGTACCATGTTCACCTCCAGTCTCCCTGCTCTACTTGCTCTGTTTATTCTTCATGCTATTTATTATGACCTGATGTATTTTATGCTTGTTGAATTGTTTCTTTTCTGCTTGCCCCACTAGCATGGAAACAACACAAGAACAAGCACTCTATCAGTTGTTTGTCTCTGCTGCCCAAAGCAGACCAGGCATTAAAAAGGTCTGAGTCCAGTATGTGTTTGTTGACTGAATGAATGGTCAGCCTTGTGAGTGATTTTAATTTTCTTCTTCATACATTTCTGAGATTCCAGCTGTTTTGCAGTGAACTTTTATTACTTTATAAGCAGAAAAAAATGAATCAATATTATTTTTTCCTCCATGGAAATAGCACAATGGAGTGACATCTCAATTATGATATCTGAGAGTAAGCTCCTTTTATAAGGAAGCTGGCATCCTTTTAAGTCTCAAAAACACTTGAGAAATCCATGGGTGTGAGTCACATGTCTGCCTGGCCGGACTCCTGCTGAGCTGGGTGAGAGCACAGATGTGTACAGAAAGCTGCTCCTTGTCGGCAGGGCCCCCAAAGGTACACAGGGCCAACTGTGAGAATTTGCTCCGCAGGAGGCTAGCTGGAAGCCTGTGCTCTGTGTGTCTTTTTTTCCTCATCTGTTCACCCTTGGATCTTTGGTTAGTAGGTGTGGAGACATGTTTGCCAACAGGGTTCTTGAAATTTGATCTAGTCCACCTGAATTAGATCTCCAGAATTAGATGCCTGCTCTCTCCTCAGTGGGGTCCCTGCTTCCCTGGGAAGATAAGCAGGGGCTGGTCTGGTTCCAGCTGTTGAAGCTTCTGGGGAGGAATAAGGCATCTTTTGTCCTCAGGCATCTGGGGCCTGTCCTCTAGGATGGGTCTGCTAGGTTCTTCCTGTTCCCTCTTCCTTCCCTTGCTGCCCTTCTTCCTCTAACTTGATTATTTGCCATGCAGTCCCCAGAGCCTGTTTTCTATGCTCAGGGACATGGCTTTTTCTGTTTTTTTTTTTTTTTTTTTTTTGGCTGCACTGTGCTGATTGTGGGATCTTAGATTCCCAACCAGGGATTGAACTTGGGCCCACAGCAGTGAAAGTGCTGAATCCTAACTACTGGACAGCCAGGGAATTCTCAAGAACACAGCTTCTTTAGATGATGTTCAGTGATAACCTCAAACCACAGCTCAACTTGTCTGCCCTCTTGAAAAACCTCTCCTATGCTCTTTGAAGCTTTCCAGCCTCTGATGACAGCATTTCTGACCACACAATCCATTATGGAATTGCAGCATTCTCACTAGTGGGATTTCAATTTGCAATCCTTTCTACAATCCTTTTTGCATACTTTTCTATGATGGGCATGTTCTCCTTTCTCTGCCTCTCCAAACTTCCCAATGTTGCATTTATACAACTCACACAAGGAGATTCATGCCTGTAGAAGCAGTGGACTCCTAGTTGGGCTAAGGGATACCTATTTCTATAGAGCTTGCTTGAGCTGTATTTCATTACATCTACATAATGTGTCAGTTGACATTCTGGTTTATTTGCACCTCCTCTCCTCATTTTGAGAGAAGTCCAAGGCTCTGAAAATTTCTGTGGATTCTAGGGCGCTGACACTCTGTGGTTACCTTCAGCCGTGAGTCCCTCCCTGCATCTTCGGTACCACTGAGATTGTTTGCACCCCACCAACTCAGATATGTGCCTTGACTTTGTTTTCCCCTGGAATCAATTACACAAAACATTTATTTGATATATATTTCTTTATTTGGCTGCACCAGGTCTTATTTGCAGCACGTAGGATCTTCAATCTTTCTTGCCGTGTGTGGATCTTTTAAGTACTGCAAGTGGGATCTAGTTCCTTGACTAGGAATCAAACCCAGGTCCCCTGCATTGGGAACGTGGAGTCTTAACCACTGGGCAACCAGGGAAGTCCCCAAAACATTTTTTTGAGAAGCTGAATTTATTGAAAAGGGTAGATTAAAAATATTTTTATTCATAACTCATCTCAAAAATTGCTGTACAATCACAACTTTGATCCCTCTTTGGCTAACATCTGTTGAAGATCTAGATTTTTAACAACTTCTGCCATTAATTCTGAAAAGGCTGGATATTTTACATCACAGGACAAGTGGTTTTAGCATTAGTTATTAGATATCCCTCCCACCACCAGTTTTAAGAACTGCAAAATCTCGGTAACCTACCTCTCCCTCTGTGTTCCCATCATCTTCCACATTTCTTTAGCTGCCTTACTGATGGAAAAACCATCCAGCATAAACAACCATCATTAAAAAAAACATCCTGGTAGCTGGAACTCCTCACAGATCCCTCTCTCCCCAGGCTCAGCCTCCACTAAGTGCCTTGGTCCCCCTTCTCCTCTCCAGAATCTGCTGCCAGTTATGCCAGCCCTGCCCCCTTTCCCTTCAGAGCAGAAGGGAATAGAGTCACTTTTGTTTTTAAACAAGTTCTCCAGCCTCCTATAATTAACATAGAACACAAAAACAAAAAGAACAGAAGAATGAAGGCATCTGAAATCCTCACAATATACAAATGTGGAGGAGAGCCACTATTACCATCTCTCTCTCTCTCTCACATTCAACTCTCCAGCCTCAGGCACAAATGCACACAGGCTTTCCCACTCAATAGACAACTTCATGCCTACTTCTATCCACAGCTTTAAATGGATCTTTAGTGGAATAATTATGACCTTGGATCATGACAAACTCTCATGTTGATCCACGATTGGTCTTTCAGACTATTTACCTATCGATATACTCATGAACTTGCTGGTAGTTTTAAGACCACCATATTCATTCTGTTACTTCCTTCACTCTCCACCCTTGAGAGGTTTATCTTCTTGAGTTTTGTATTTATTATTACCAAACATCAAAAAGTAGCGGATCCCAAATTTTGAGAAAAGTCAAGGAGAGACAATCTACTTTTTAAGAAGAACAGTAAGAAAGGGAGACTTTCCTATCAGATATCAGTGATGTGATGGGGCTGAGAAGACTGGGTTAGCCATCCAATTCACGTTCATCTCCCACCTTCCAATCCCCTACCCCTCCTGGATCCTAGAAGCAACTAGAGAAGTCCTGGAGTCCCCTCAGAGAGGTCTGGAAACCATACTCACAGAGTAGGCTAGACAGAGAGGCTGATAGACTGACAGCATTAAAAAGCCATCCCGATAGCTGGCAGGTTTATTTGAGGACAAGGAACGTGGCTTCTGAGATAGAAGATACACTGTGGATCCCAAGACCTTGCAGTGTCACTCACCCTTACACGGCTTTATTGGGACAAGACAAAGCACAGCTGGGGACAGGACAGTCTTTAGGTTAGATAACTTCATCCTGCAGCACGGCCTCTGCTCTGAACTGCTCAAGCTCCTCACTGTTCTCGCGTAGGGGGCATGGCTGGTACTCAGCACCTGGGGCCCTTTTCTAGGAGGAGCAGTGATGGTGCCAGAGGCTGCAGAGGCCATAGACAACAGCCAGCATGACAACCCCCAAGCCCAGGAGCCAGAAGAAAAGGTGGTGACAAAGGCGAGGTCCACAGGGCTGCCTGCCTGCCAGGGCTGCAAGGAGAGTGGGGCATGCAGCATCAAGGTCACCACTAGCAGCCAGGAGCCAGACACCAGCAGGGCCAGGCCTTGAGCACCCAGAATGGGGGCTAGTCAGGGGCCCAGACCTCGATGGTGAGCACCAGGGCCAGCAGGAAGGCAGGCGGCAGCAGCATGGTGTGCACTTGAATCTCCAGGCCTTTCTTGTGCTCAACGAGGGCCACCATTTCCAGCAGCATCACAACAAGGGCCAAGGCTTTGGCCACCCACTCCAGCTTCATGCTCTGCTGCGCCAGCCATGCCTGGCTCGTGAGATCCACCAGGGTACTGAGCAGGAAGGATGCAATGATGGCGGCATGCTGCCATGCATTGTGATGCTGGAAAGGCCTCCAAGGGTCCTCCCAGTCTATTGGGAGAAAACAGTTGGTTCCAGGTGGGAAGAAGAACTCTCCCAAGATCAGTATCATGCCGCCTCTCATCTTTACCACTGCCTCTGCACATACCCGTTGCTACATCTCTGGCCTTGCTTGTCCTTTGAGGGGAGTGGGAGGAAGAGGAGCTTCTGTGCCTGTGAGAGGGCCCGGGACACCATCACTGCATGGTAGACCCAGTGGAATATATGAGCAAGGCCAGAGTCAGGTGACCCAAGAGAGTGCCCATGCCTCCACCAGCAGGCTGCTGGAGGGCCGGGGCTTGTGAGTGACTCTCCCTACCTCTCAACTCTCAGAAGAGGCCCTGTGGCCCCACCTCTGTTGCCCACACAGGGGGAGGGCACAGGCCCCACGTGGGCCCATGTCATCTTTGGATAACTGAGCACTGGCCAGGCTCCTTCCTGATGGTCAGGTTCCAGAAGAGGGCGGTACTATTACAACAGACATGAATCTGCTTCCTTTCTCAGCCCAGAGCTTGCATCCCACTGTTAAAAAAATGCATGTGAAATACTTGGCACCTTGGCAGTACAATAGATGGCACTTATTATCATTTATAATAATAAACTGGGGTGCCCTGGGTTTCACCAGCCGGTGAATACAAACCCAGGCTCACCACCACTGATGGCCAAGTTCCCCACCCTCACCTGAACCTCTACGTCCTGCCCCTCCCCAGGTCGTTCCATGGCTATAAGGAAAGAGATGTGACTCAGGCTCTGGATGTTGCTTTCTGCTGCACCCCTGCACTGGTGTTGCTTGTGAACCTTGATTCTACATCTGCAGGCTCTGACTGGGCTGCCCTGACAAGGCACAGTGGTGGTGATGGAGCCACTGACACTCAGTTCCTCCTGCCGTGAGAGGCCAGGATCACCTCTGCCTCTTGCCTTGGTCATCAGGTCTTGGCTCTGCCTTCTTACTCCTTCCCTGAACACACCCCTTACCCCCATTCTGCGCAGGTTCCTGCCTGGAGCAGGCACTGTCTTCTTGTAGCAAAGGAGGCATAGAAGTGTTTCAAACCTCAGAACAGAGGTTTTAAATGGAGTGGCGAGGACAACACCAAGGCCGGTAGAGACAGGGGCAGACAGACTTCCATGTGGGGGAATTGGGGAGGAGGTGGCAGTTGAATCGGGTCTTGAAGGTTTAGGCATTGGAAGTGGAGGGCCCTGGGGTGAGAGATCATAAGAGGAAACTCCAGACTCGGGGGCTGAAGCAGGGGGATGGGGGCAAGGCAGAAGGGGAGAAGAGGCAGGTCTGGGCAGCCAAGTAATGGGATAGGGAGTGGGGGCCTTCACTACTGGACCACCCGTTTCTACCAGACCAAGAGCCTCAGAGCTTGGGGCTGAGAGATGACCTGGGCAGGGGCTGTATCAAGTGAGCTACCATCAAATGCCTGGTAGCCTCTGCTGGGATCTATTCTTGAACCGTCTGCTGTTCATATGCCTCAGGTAGACAGGAGGATAAGCAACGTCCAGTGGTACGAGGGACATGGGGTGGGCAGAAGAGACCACAGGTCAAGGGAAAGAGAAGACTGGGGCAGAAGGAGAGAGTACGTGGACTGGTCTCTTTTGGGAGCAGGTGAACAGCCAACTGCAGAGTGCATCATGCAGAATGCTGGGCTGGATGAAGCACAAGCTGGAATCTAGATTGCTGGGATAAATATCAATAACCTCAGATATGCAGATGGCACTTCCCTCAGGCAGAAAGCAGAGAGGAACTAAAGAGCCTGTTGATGAAAGTGAAAGAAGAGAGTGTAAAAGCTGGCTTAAAACTCAACATTCAAGAAACTGAGATCATGGCATCCGGTCCCATCACTTCATGGCAAATAGATGGGGAAACAGTGGAAACAGTGAGAGACATTATTTTCCTGTGCTTCAAAATCACTGCAGATGGTGACTCCAGCCATGAAATTAAAAGACGCTTGCTCCTTGGAAGTAAAGCTATGACCAAACTAGACAGTATATTAAAAAGCAGAGACATTACTTTGTCAACAAAGGTCCATCTAGTCAAAGCTATGTTTTTCCGTAGTCATGTATGGATGTGAGAGTTGGACCATAAAGAAAGCTGAGTGCCGAAGAATTACTGCTTTTGAACTGTGGTGTTGGAGAAGACTCTTGAGAGTCCCTTGGACTGCAAGGAGATCAAACCAGTTAATCCTAAAGGAAATTAGTCCTGAATAGTCATTGGAAGGACTGATGTTGAAGCTGAAGCTCCAAAACTTTGGCCACCTGATGTGAAGAGCTGACTCATTTGAAAAGACTCTGATGCTGGGAAAGATTGAAGGTGGGAGGAGAAGGGGACGATAGAGGATGAGATGGTTGGATGGTATCACTGATTCAATGGACATGCGTTTGGGTAAACTCTGGGAGTTGGTGATGGACAGGGAGGCCTGGCTTGCTGCAGTGCATGGGGTCGTGAAGAGTTGGACACAACTGAACAACTGAACTGAATTCTGAACAACCAACTGGATGCCCAAGCCAGAAACCAGGACATTGTCCTGGGCTCCTCCCTTCCTCCACCTCCACAACCAGTCTCTTGCCACATCCAGCCAGATCTTCCTTCTGAAGAGGCAGACTTTCCTTTTCCTCTGACCACCCCATCTCAGCTCTCTGCTGGCCCATGGAAGCATCCTCCTGACCCTCACTGGTCTCTCCACCTCCTGGTTTATTTTTTCCATATAGCTGCTAGAGAGGGCCTGCTAGTATTCATAGCTGATGGTGCCCTAATGAACATTCCTCAAGTGCTTTGTGTTGGCTGCAGGCTGGAGTTATGTGGCTGGGAAAACAAGATCCTGTGTGGTCTATCCCCTTCTACCACTCATGCCTGCATTCCCCCACCTACCAACATTATGTGCCAGCTCCTCTGAATTCTCTGTATTTTTCTAGGACATTTCCATGATTTGCATTGCCTTGGTCTTTGACCAATTGCTTCTCTCTGTCTGCAAAATCCCCTCCTATCTTATCTTCTTGGTAATCTTCTACCCAGCACCACTTGATTAACCAGAAAAGTGACTCTATGTTTTGACTGTACTCTGCCCAGGCTCACACAAAACCAGTTCTCAGTGTGTTGTGTCATCTCTGCTGCCCTCTGGAGCTGCTCCTCTCAGATACCTCTTCCAGAAAGGACTTGCTGCCCAGCTGCCAAGCTTTGGTGAGCTGGCAGCTTCAGTTATAGTCTCCTTCAAGGTCAACCTCAGTTTTCCAGCTGATAGTGCATCCTTTCAGGGTTACCTCCAGCCAGCTGCCCAATTAGGTTGTGTCATAAGAGCCCAGCCACTTCCCACCGGCGCCAGATCCTCTAATGGGTGATGAGCAACGTGTGCAGGCAGAGACCCCAGCAGGCCTGTGTCATAGCTGGAGAATTCTCCCTGCCCGCTCCAGCATCTGCCTTTTTCTTTTCACGAGTGCTACTCACCAGTGAAACTTTTAGACTCCTGACTCCATATTAGCATCTGTTTTTAGGAGTGGTTGGAGGAATTAGTAAGATGGAGTTTGGGAAATTATCACTCCACCACCCGGCTGGCAGAGAAGCCAACATCTTTTGTGGTAGGTAGAGTATGGACAGCCCCCAGCACAGGTTATTGGTCCCATCTCTAAATATTTCACTGGTGGTGACCGGGGAGAATGTGCAGGTAAAGAATAACAAATTAGCCTGTGTGATGATTAGGCATTTAAAAAGTAGGCAGAGGCATTTGAAAGGAAAAATTATCTGTGTAATTGTACACACATATGCACACACACACACACGGATAAGTGGGAATGAATAGTCGGGTTGATAACCTACATGCACATAATGAAAAGCTGAGGGCAATGAACAAGCAACTGAAAGTAAGTGTGAGAGCCTAAGGGTTTCTTTGGCAATTTACAAAGAATTCTTCATCTTACACAGTTGATGCAGAAAAAAGAGCTGGAGATGAAAGTCAGGATTTAATAGAGTGCCTGAGTGACATAATATGGCTCCAAAGATGGCTGAATACTCATCCAGGGCAGATCTGTGGGACCCTGACACGTGGGATGGGGACTCTGGGTAGATACCCTGAAAAATACCAAATCCCTGAACTTCTGCCTCCGAGTGGTGTGGCAGGTAATAGGGCCAGTGACTCTTGTGATCATCCCTTGTTTCCTTTGCTGTAAAGGAATTCCCTGGTTAGATGTTGCATTGCCTGTATTGTTTCCTGTATACTTTGGCTGTACCGCATGGCTTGCAGGATCTTAGTTCCCTGACCAGGGATAGAATCTGTGTCCCCTGCAGTGGAAGCATGAAGTCTTAACCACTGGGATGCCAGGGAATTCCATGTTTCATGTATTCTTGATCCCTTGGCCTTTGGGGCCTTGATGTTGGAGAGATTGTCCCCCCAGGGCTCACTAATTCCTAGAGATAGCAAACAACTTCCCTGCAAGTGTGCTTTTGATTTGAGAAGCAGTCAGTCCAGAGGCCACTTTCCCAACTCTCTCCTTTATCAAACTTTCACATACCCTGTTCTAAACCACCCTATGGCCAGGTATCAATTAACTAACATCCACCTCTATAGCCCAGAGTCCTAGGAGACCATTCAAACTATCCAACGCTAAACTTCCTCAGAGCATCTACCCTGCCTTGCCCATTCCTTTTCACAAGAACTCCCCAAAGGCTCAAGCCATGCTCTGCCCCTCTTCTGCCTCCTGACCAACACTGGCCCTTCTTAAAATCTGTAAGTATAAATTTCTTCCTTCATGACATTCATTTTCCCATCGGCAGGTCTCACCATACTCAATTAAAACAAATCCTTGGGGCTTCCCTGGTGGTCTACTGGTTAAGAATCTGTCTGCCAACGCAGGGAACATGGGTTTGATCTCTGGTCCGGGAAGACTCCATGTGCCATGGAGCAACAAAACTTGTGTGCCATGACTACTGAGCCCGGCCATGAGCCTCCAGCCTGTGCTCCACATGAGAAGGCACCCACTTGCTGAAAATAGGGAAAGCCTCTGTGCAGCAACAAACACCCAGTGCAGCCAAAATTAATAGACTAATAAAATTAAACAAAACCCTCAGTACAATCTTTGAAAAGATACATGTTGTACAGCATTCCTTATCTGTGAATCAGGCATTCTATAACCATTAGTGCTGTCTTTCATGCCTTATCATGAAAGGCAAACCTACAAACCTATACTAGGCGAGTTATCTATCCCTGTGAGTCAAACTGTTGACTTTGGGGATAGAAGGGACCTAGTGTGTTCAACCTGCTACTGCGTGACTGGTTAGTCCCAAGGAATAACACCACACTGAGCACTGGTCTCTGTCGCTGGCAGATCGGACATTCAGAGGCAGCAACAGCTAGACTGTCCTTGGTAAGAGTGAATACATGCCGTTGGGCCCCTGAGTAGCCTCTTTCTCTGCCATCATTGTTACTTGACCCATGCGTCCATCATGATGACAGTGGGGTGGCTACTGATAAAGGCTGCCCACGTCACTTTGTTTGCTTGGCTCCTCTCCCATGGTGGATGCCTCCCTGGACCACTCCTGGTACCAAGTGCTGCAGGTTGGACTCTCCAGAACCAGTTGTGGAGACAGAGTTAGGCATGCAGAGTTGGGGCAGAGATTTCATTGGAGGGCAACGAGTGTGAAAGAAAAGGGGATGGCAGGACTGAGAGGGGAAGCCATCAGATGGAAAGGCAAATATGATAAACTGCCACCCAGTGGAGCAGTTCCAGAGCAAAGACTGGTACAGAGCTAGGCCCTGTGCCACCATCTTGCTCAGTTATGGGCTGGGGTCCACCTCAATGAAATGAGCAGCTGGAAGCAGTCAGCAGCCACACCTCTCAAGGTTGGTCAGCACATCTTTTTTTTTTTGCCCACGTCATTTGTTTGGCGTGTGGGATCTTAGTTCCCAGAGCAGGGATGGAACCCTTCCCCCTGCAGTGGCAGCACAGTCTTAACCACTGGACCGTCAGGGGAGTCCCAGCATGTCTTTTCTTCAAGGAGGGTCTGGATGTGCGTCTTTGTTTCCAGGAGCTCAGACTCAAGAACCAGGCCTTGGGTCAGACCACAGGTATGAGACCACACCGCCAAGACCACACAGGTGGTAGCTGAGGGCAAGGGGAATTTAGAATGAAGAGTAGAGGAGGGAGGCAATGGGTCCCAGCTGTGGCCCCAAGATCAGATAGAGTGAATGGAGGTCTCCATTTCATCCCCTTAACTTCCCTCTTATAGGTTTTCATAAAAGAAGACAGGCCCCCAGAGTCTGGCCACATGTGTGTGGAAAAGCAGGTCCATGCAGCACAAGGCATGCACTGAACGAGACACAGAGCTGCCCTCCCCGCTTCTCCTTTGAGAAACTTTGAGATCTGAGATGAGATGACAGTCTCAGCATCTGGGTCCACGATCAAGGTCGGTTTCCATTTTTGAGCTGAGCCCAGCCAGCGTGAGCATGACAGTGGTGCAGGGCCTGGCTTTTACTGCTCACGGAGGAACTCTGAACAGGATACCCTGGACATCTTTATTCCAGAGCTCCCGTGGGGCTGGCAGAAACTGATGTGTCTGCGTTGTGACATTGGTCCATCCCCAGTCCATTTGCCTCCCCTTTCTTTCCTGGCATTACTTACCAGCAGATTTTGTGCCCTCTCAGCTCAGTCAGCCTCAGCTTCTCAGAGAATGCCACCAGCACAGTCTGTGTGGCATCCTCTGTCCTGCTCCTCGAGGGCACCTGTGATTGTGGTCTGACCCACTGGCCAGCTGAGTGCCCAGCATGGCTGTCAGTACTGTGCTTTGTGACTGTGCCAGGGGCACTGAGATTCTGCATGTGTTCTCAGAGAGAGTACGGCTTGGGTAAACCACTTGGGGTGCAAAGAGTTAAATAAGCAGCCAGAGGGTAACTTCATGAGATTATGACCCTCAGGGATGGCTTTAGGCTGGAGGAAGGTAACCACCAGGTGAGGCCTCTGCAGTGTGGACTCCATCTGGGCCCTATTTCCCTGGGGGCCGGGCAAGGAAAGAGAGATTCTGGGTTAGGTGCCAAAGACTGGGACAGGAAGAGGCCAGGAGAGCTGCAGCGCCTTCCAAATAAGAGCTGCGATCCAGAGAGCAGCTGGTGCCACAGAGGGACTGACAGCAGGGGATAGCGTTTCATGGAGTGCTGGAGGCAGAGGGACCCTCTGTGGTCTGCCTGATGAACTTTCTAAATAACTTTAATTGATATATAATTGATATGTAAAGTTATATTAGCTTCCGGTGTACAACATAATGGTTCAATATCTATACATATTGCAAAATGATCACAATGCCTTGTTAATATCCATCACCACACAGAGTTTTCTTGTGATGTGAACTCTGAAGATATACTCTTAGCAACTTTCAAATATACAATACAGTATTATTAACTAAAGTCATCATGCTGTACATTGCATCTCCATGACTTATTTATTTTCTATCAGAGGCCTTTATGGTTACAGAGCAGGGCTCCCAAAAGGAGCAGAGAGATAGGAATCCAATCACCTCCCTCAGCCTCTCCAGGCAAATCACGATACACCATGAGAGGTACTGGGGTCTCTACCAATTACCCAAACTCCAGTCACCCTATGTAATTCTTGTCATCATATGGTCTATTGGGGGGGAATCACGTGAAACTGCCATTTTTATAGGTCAAAAAACAGTGAAATACTGGAAATTTTATTTAGTCTAATTTCATATAGAGAGTTGAATTGAAGTTGTGTGCTAGTTGCTCAGTCATGTTTGACTCTTTGAAATCCTTTGGACTGTAGCCTGGCCAGATTCCTCTGTCCATGAGATTTCCCAGGCAAGAATACTAGAGTTGCCATTTCCTCCTCCAGGGAATCTTCCTGACCCAGGGATCGAATCCACATCTCTTGCACTGGCAGGTGAATTTTCTACCACTGAGCCACCTGGGAAGAAGTTAGATATACACATATTCATTCCCAGAGTAGATGTCTACTTATGGACCTTCCTATAACCACTGTTCCTAGAGCACTTCCTACTGACCATGCATCAAACAGAAGTATTTCTGTGCATTCTATACTCACAGCAGCCCACAGAGTATGTACAATTATCATCCCCATCCTTCAGATGAAGAAGGAGAGGCACAATCAGATCACGTGCCTAGGGATGTGTGACTACATCGGCCTGACCTACAAACCCATGTTCTTGACCCCTGCACAGACTGCCCTCCCAAAGTCCTTTGTGGCCTCCAGGGGCTGAAATGGGGTTGGGACTGCAGATTTGAGTTGAAGAACTGTTCAGAGAGCTCTACAACAAATGGCCAGTATGTGATCGTCAGAGTCAGGTATGTATAGAGTTTGTGTGGTCTAAAGCTTAAAGGACTTCCCAGGTGGCACTAATGGTAAAGAACCCTGCTAATGCAGGAGACATAAGACACAGGTTTGATCCCTGGGTCAAGAAGTTCCCCTGAAGAAGGGAATGGCAATCCACTCCAGTATTCTTGCCTGGAGAATTCCATGGACAGAGGAGCCTGGTGGGCTACAGTCCATAGGGTCACAAAGAGTCGGACACGACTGAAGCGACTTAGCACACAAAGCTAAAGAAGCTTGTGAGACCCTCTTTTTGGAAAAATAATACTCCCAAAAATCTTACTGTTGCAGATTTTGCATTAACGTGTCCATGTGAACATCTTGCTAAGGGCGCTTCCTTGGCCTCAGAAGGGACTTGTGCAAAGGAAGGGTGCTGTAGATAAGCTTCATTATCCAGGCCTCTCATAGCTCATTTGGTAAAGAATCAGCCTGCAATGCGAGAGACCTGGGTTCAATCTCTGAGTTGGGAAGATTGCCTGGAGAAGGGAAAGGCTACCCATTTGGCCTGGAGAATTCCATATGGACTGTATAGTCCATGGAGTCACAAAGAGTCTGACATTGACTGAGCGACTTTCACTTTCAATTCACTTCACTTCATCAAGGCCCCAGAGGGGATCGTCCGGAAGCAGCTGCTCTCACAGAGCAGGCCTGGGCAGAGGTCTCTGGTACAGCCAAGGAAAGTCCTGTACCTCTGTAAGTTCTACTTCGGACCCAGGTTGTATAAACCCAGACTCCAGGTGGCCCATGCCTGTTCCACAGGCCAGACTCTGAAAAGGGGGTCCAGTGTCTTCATTGTGGGGGTGGGGTGGGGTGGAGTTTGTGGGGAAAGCCTTACACTTACTTTCCCGCTGGCATTTCCTTGGCTGGGAGCGCAGCAGCTCCCACTTGCGGCCACTAGGGGGAGATGCTCCTCTGGGAACTGTGTGAAGAGCCTGACAGTCTGCCTTCTCGGGCACTAGAGTCCCTGAGTCACTCCCGCTGTCATCATCAGGCCCAGTTCTGCTGATGAGGCCTCGTCTGCATCCTGTGGCCTCCTGTTTCAAGGAGCAACTCACACAGGGAGGGGGTACAGCAGATGGAGGGAACTTGTGGATTCTCTCTGGAGGGTATGAAGGAGCAACCTTTTCTTTCCTCAGGAGACCCTGATCCTCTACAAAATTCCATAACTAAAAACTTAGCTAAAAGCTTAACTCAGAAAAATAGAAAGTTCAATTCAGGTTTGTTTTGTTGTTCAGTCGCTAAGTTACATTCGACTCTTTGCGATCCACCCTGGACCGCTAGGCTCCTCTGTCCTACACTATCTCCTAGAGATAGCTCAAACTCATGTCCATTGAGTCAATGATGCTATTTAACCATCTCATCCTCTGTCCCCCTCTTCTTCTTTTTCCTTCAATCTTTCCTAGTGTCAGAGTCTTGTCCAGTGAGTCGGCTCTTCGCATCAGGTGGCCAAAGTATTGGAGCTTCAGCTTTAGCACCAGTCCTTCCAATGAATATTCAGGGTTGATTTCCTTCGAGATTGACTGGTTTGATCTCCTTGAAGTCTTCCCGTGGACAGAGGAGCCTGGCAGGCTACAGACCATAGGGTCTCAGGGTAGGACAGGACTGAAGCTGTTTAGCACACAGCACACCTGGGCCCTCCAAAGGGAGACTTCTCAGCACGAGGCGTGCGCCGTCCAGGGCCGAGAGCATCAAGCTATCTGGTCAAAACGTTCAGATACTTACTCGACTCTTGGTTGTTTGTAGATGACTTGTTAGCGTGTTTGATTTATCTATGGAATCTTTTAACAATCTTTGTATCCCCAGTATCTTAAACCTCCACGAAAATGATGTTAAGTATGCCGTGTCTGTGAGTGTGTGTGTGTGTGTGTGTGTGTGTGTGTGTGTGTGTGTTAGTCGCTCAGTCGTGTCCAACTCTTTGGGACACCATGGACTGTAGCCCTCCAGGCTCCTCTTTCCTTGGGATTCTCCAGGCAAGAATATTGGAGTAGGTAGTCATTCCCTTCTCCAGGGGGTCTTCCTGACCCAAGGAACGAATCCTGGTCTCCTGTATTGCAGTCAGATTATCATCTGAGCCACCAGGGAAGCCCAAGTATGCTTTGGTGGAGTTATTTCTCATTCATTGTTCTGTGATCTTGGATGGAAGTCAAATGTTTTTCAGCTCTAGGAAAATTTCTTGTTTTATATTTTGAAAATACCCACCCCCAATATGTTTCTATTTCCAGTTTCTAGGGCTATTTTTAGTCAGATGTTGCAATCCTGGACTGATATCTATAGTTCTCATCTTTTCTCTCATATTTCCTATTTTGTCGTTTTTTAAAATTTATTTTCTGATCTGCCGGTCCTTCTATTGAAAATTTTTTCACTGATCAATTCTTAATTTCTAAGAGTGCTATCTTATTTACTGAATTTTCTGGTTTTAGAGTATTCTGTTCATTTTTATGCTTGTAATAGCCTCTTAAGTTTCCCTGAAGATACTGTATGTATATATATATATATATTTTATATGTATATTTTTAAGTTTCCTCTTGTTCCCCGAGTTAGCCTTGTTTTCTCCAAGGTCATTTTTCCTGTTTTTTTTTTCTTTCAATTTTTTATTTAAAAAATGTTCAAACTTACCTAAAGTTGAAAGGATAGTGCACTGAATACTCATATATCCTTTCCCTAATCATTGGTCATTAGCATTTTGCCACATTTACAAACTATTTTGATTTTCTGAATCATTTGTAGACATCATCATTTTAGTCCTAAATACTTCAGCATATATTTCTTTTAAGAATAAGGACATTTTCCTACATATCACAAGATTATTACTACACTCCAAACACATATCACTAATTGAATAATATCTTCTGATATTCAGTTCATATTTAAATTTTACTGGGAATTCCCTGGTGGTTCACTGGTTAGGACTCCAAGATTTCACTGCACGGAACCTGGATTACATCCCTGATTGGATGTTGCAAGCCTTGTTGGGTGGCCAAAAAATAAAAAAAAATTGCCATTTCCACTCAAACTTACTTTAATAGCATTTTTTTTTCTTTTGGATCCAAAGTTGGGTTCAGAGTCACATATTACAGTTAGTTATCATGCTTCCTTATTCTCTTTTAACTTAGAACAGTTCTCCCTTACACATTTTTGGGGTAGTTTTTAGGGTACTGACTTGTTCACGAGCTTGGACAAGCCATCTTGTGGATTTTGTTAAATAGGTTAAACATTTATGGCAAGTACACTCCCTAGGTAATTTTGCACACTTAAGACTGTGTTTCATTGTTTCTTTACGTGTACAGTCAGTTTACTCATCCTGGGCAGTAGTAATATACACATGACACTGTGTTCTTTTCAGGGCATCACATTTAAAGGCACACATGCTCACTTGCCCATAGTTGGTGATATTGATTTGGATTACCCAGTCAATGTGTTGTCTGCTTTATCAACTTGTTTTCCCTTGAAATTAATAAGGTATATTTGGGGAGAAATTTTAAGACCTTGTAAATATCCTGCTCAAATTTTCCCCCATAGATTTTGTACCAGTTGTCCTGAATCAACTTTTTACTGTGATGACTGCAAAGCAGTGAAAAGTGGTGATTTTCAAACTTAACCATTCTTTCCACTTTTATCAGTATTTCCTAGCTCTGTAAGATGTTTCAGGTTCATCTTGTGCTTTCCATATCCTAGTCCTGGAATTAGCTATTTCTCCAAGGAGTTCTAGGTCCTTTTACTGGTTGCCTTTACTGTTGGAGGATATTTTCACTGAATGAACTGTCATTATAGGTTAGCAGTTTTTTTCCCCTTCTGTATTTTAAAGATGTTGTTCCATTGTCTTCTGGTTTGCATTGTGTTTAAGTCAATGTTTCATCATTTAAAAAAAACTTTTGTTTATTCCATGTTTTATTTTTCTCTGCTTTTAAGATTTTTCTATTTAGCTTATTTTTTTTAGCTAAATAGATCTGTGGGGTGATATTTTCTCATTAAATCTGAGATGTTTGAAATGCTTCAGCCTTATTTTTTCAAGTATATTTTTTCATACTATAATATCTCACATCTCCTGGGACTTCAATTACACCTGTTAGACTGCCTGATATTGTTCTATAGGTCACTAAAGCACTGATCAATTTTTGCTTTTTGCTCCCTGTGATTCACTTTGGTAAGTCTATTGCCTTGCCTTCAGGTTAACTGATTTTTTTCCCTGCAGCATCTAATCTGCTCTTTGACACATTTGGCAAATTTTTATTTCTGATATTGTTTTCTTCAATTGCAGAATTTCCATTTGATGCTTTTTAATAGTTTCCCTTTATCTACTGAATTTCTCCAATTGTTCACTCACTATGTTTAGTTTTCCCCTTTAAATCCTTAAACAATTTTATAATGGCTTTTTAAAAGTCTGTGTCAATTCCAACACCTCTTTTTTTTAAAACTGTTTTTTCCCTTGATTTTTAATCACATCTTACCACTACTTCACCTGTCTAGTGATTTGACCATCAAACTGTACATTGTACATGCTACGTGGTGGGAATTATGTGATTTTTCCTTGAAAGATTGTTGAGTTTTGTTTTAGCAGGCAATGGATTTACTGGTGAATCAATTTGGTTTTTTTCTTCAAGGCTTGTTTTAAGCTTTGTTAGGACTGATCTGGAGGAGTCCTTCCTTAGGGCTAGACTTGCTCTACTCTTCGGAGAAGGCACTGGCAGCCCACTCCAGTACTCTTGCCTAGAAAATCCCATGGACATAGGAGTCTGGTAGGCTGCAGTCCATGGTGTTGCTAGGAACGGGACACGACTGAGCGACTTCACTTTCACTTTTCACTTTCATGCGTTGGAGAAGGAAATGGCAACCCACTCCAGTGTTCTTGCCTGGAGACTCCCAGGGACGGGGGAGCCTGGTGGGCTGCCGTCTCTGGGGTCACACAGAGTCGGACACGACTGAAGCGACTTAGCAGCAGCCGCAGCAGCTCTATTCCTAAGGCATGGCCTTTCTGAGGCCTTAATTGAATTGCATGTTGTTCAGCCTCTCTGACTTGTTGGAACTGCTATATCTCCCAGTCCTGTGAGGCCTCTGGAATGTCTGTGCAGCTCCCAACTTCTCAATAGCTGTTCTCTGCCAGGCTTTGCAGACTCTCATTCCCCTATGCTCAGCTGAGTACTCAGTCAAACCCTTGAGGGGACCCCTATACAGATTTCTGAAGCTCCTTCTCTTACAGCTCTCTCCTTTTCAGTACCTTGTCTCACAGATTTCAGCTGTTTCAACAGCCCTAGACTCTAATTTCTGCGTCCTCAGCTCAATGACCCCACTGTTCTTGCTTGGGCTCTACCTCTCTGTCCTGTGGTCTAAAAACTGTCTCCAGGAAGAAAACCAGGTAATTGTGGAGCTCATACGGGCCTTTCTTCTCTTAGGGATCACCATTCTGCATCACTGGTTGTCCCAGTATCTAAAAAAGATTTCTTTATGCATTTTGTCTAGTTTTGTAATTACTTATGGCAGGAGGGCTAGTCCAGTGATAGTTACCCTGTCATAGCCAGACCTGTTGGAAAGTTTTAAATGCCAAATACCTTTTTTTTTTTAAATGCCACAAATTTTTAATTTCTTCTTTTTACTCTGGTAAATTGGATGAACACACCTGTTTTATATTCCCTTTTTTCCTTTTTGGGTACTTTTGGATGAATAAAATATATTCTATAATTTCATTTTCTTGCTGTTAAATTGTCAGTTATGCATTCTTCCACTATTTTAGTTTTGTAATAGTGATTATCCAATAGGATGACAACTTGATTTTCCTTACTTTGTATTTGATTTGGAAAATTTGCCAACAGAATTTTTTCCTTTACTTTTATTATAGTTTTATTTTGATATGTCTCAGAGTTGACTATTCTGGTCAGTTTTCCTATGTACATACACAGACACATTTGACATGTAGATTTAGGTCATTTTTATTTCCAGAAAGTATTCTGGGATTATAACTTTTGGGTTAAACACGTCATATTTATTTAATTTATAATCTACTTTGTAGTGGTATAATTTATATAAAATAAAATTCACTTTTAAGTGTATGTTTTCATGAGTTTTGACAAGTAGTACACAGTTGTGTAATCATTACTATAGTCATTACTGGATTATAGTTTTAAATATTAGTTCCATTCCATTGTTTTGTTTTGCTTCTTCAGCAAATCCAGTTATGTGTATGTGTGTGTGCGGGCTCAGTCACTTCAATCATGTCCAACTCTTTGCAACCCTGTGGACTACCAGGCTTCTCTGTCCATGGGATTCTCCAGACAAGATTACTGGAGTGGGTTGCCATGCCTCCTCCAGGGGATCCTCCCGACCCAGTGATCAAATCTGAATCTGAGTCACCTGCATCTTCTGCATTGCAGGTGGATTCTGTAACTGCTGAGCCACTGGGAAAGCCCAGATACATGTATATACCTTTTTGCCTATTCTTTACAGTGATCACATTTTCTCTGATCATTTTATCCTTTTATTTACTTTTTTTCTCTTGGCTATATCCCTTATTATATTTTTAGTTGAAACTGCATCTATTCTCCTTTGGGCATCTTGTGATTTAATTTTTATTTCTGTAATTTTTAAATTGAAAAACAATGAAAGATTTTATTGAGGTATAATTAACTCCTAACATTACATTAGCTTCAGATGTACAACATATTGAGTTGATGTCTGTATATAACTTTTATTTTTTTTCTTCTATCTCTTTCCTGAGTTTGATGAGCTCATTTCCATCTTGATTTTTGTCTATTTCTATCCAGAAAATTTGAATTTTGGTGTTTTGTATTTTCAAGTGCTTATTTAGTAATAGTGTTGGATATGGTGTCACAATTTTCATCTGTTGGTGGTTTGGCGGTGAATAAAATCATCATCTGAAGATATTGTACTGTCATTTATTATTTTCTTCTCATAGTGGCTTAGTGTACATGCTACCTGTGATTTGTTTATTTAAGTGTGTTGAATTTCCCTGGTCTGCTAATGACAGGTGTTTGTTTTGGGGGAGAAGTAAAGGACATGGTGGTTTAATAAGATTCTTAGTTCTGGAATGCCCTCTTCTATAGATAAGTGGAGTGAGATTTCTTTAATAGATCATGCTGTTATGAGGCAGAGGTTGGTGTGTCTTCTGATTCTATGATTTTCTTTTGTTTCTGTAGGATTCCTCCTGTCTACCATTTTCTTTCATTTCCTAGTCTCCAAGTAATGCCTCCCACTTTTAAGCTGGCTTCCTCTTCCCAGGAGGGGAGCCTGTCGAAGACTGTTACTTTCGGTCCTGTGCCTTTTTGAATCTCTCCTAGATTCCTCACTAGCTAATGCCCTGGCCTGCCAGCTGGGAGGACTATTCTCTTTCCCTCCCTCTTCTCTCCTTTCTCTCTTTCTCTCTCTCTCCCCCATCCGCTCCCTTTCTGCATGTCTGCCTGCAGGTTTATTCAACACTAAACAATCTCCTTCAACTTTACTGAGATGGCCTACCACATCTATGGCCAAATACACCTTTTAATTGGAATTCAGTTGCTAACTCAGCCTAGCCTCGGGGCTCCTGTAGGCACCAGAGGGCACAGTACTTGGTCTGTAGGCATCTCTGTCAGCTTCCCCTCGTGTGAGTCTTGCAGGTTTTCCCCCTCCAGACCTTTGGGCTACGGCCAATCTCAGGACAGCTGCAGTGGAGGGTGGTAGGCACGTCTCAGGGGGCAGATGGGGGTAATCATAGAAATACTGGGTACCTTGCTGGTAAGGTGCCAGTAGACTTGTCTCCAGGCTAACTGTCCCTTCCTGGAGGCTGGTGATGTGAGGCTGCAAGGTCTTCATCATGTGAAGATTAGGCACGTTCTTTTCTGCCAGCTTGGGGTGTTTAGACCTCTGGACACCCTACTTGGCACTCACCGCCCCCCAAAAAAAGGAGTTCGTAGATTGCAAGCAGGTCTTTCTTGGGCATGAACATCGCAATGGCTCCTGCATCTGTGGCCGGAGCTGGAGAAGCATTCCCAGCATTCCTCCTCTCAAAATGAGACCCTGTCTTTTCAAAGTGGTGACTTTTATCCATGTTCTCCCTACCCCATCCTTCTTCCCTTCAGTCTTCACCTGATTTTCTGCTCTGAAGTGAGCTCTGGAGCCAGCTTTGCTGGTATCATATGTCTAATTATCTTTTTACATGTAAATTAAAGTTTGTGTAATCTCTGCCTTGTAGTCACAGTGTAGATACAGACTTTATGTGATTTGAGTTGCTCTCCTTGTTAATTTGTATGGGTTTTAGTGGTTGTGTGAAGAGATCTGGATGTAAGAACCTATCATTATCCCATGTGAACTCAGTAGTCATTTTTAAAATCCTGGTTTCATTTATTTTGGAAGCACTCCTCAGTTTTCCAGTGACTCTCAAATAATTGCTCATATTTAAGAGCATGGCACAAAAAAGATATGAGGAGCCCTGTGTGAATGTTGAGTTGGGGATGGGCTTTGCTTTGGGGTGATTGTGTGGGAGCTTGCTGTTATGCTGGGGGCCTCTAATGCCATAATGTGCAATTCTACTTTCTGGGGTGCTCATTTCTCTAGGGAAGGAAATTCTATTCTCCTCCCTGAAGGGTGGAAGTCTGTTTTGACCAGAGGGGAAATGGGGGAAGGGCAGAATGGAGGGGTTGTTTAAATTCTACATAGACTTTTAATTAGCCACCCTGTTTTCAATCCTGCTTGCCCTCTGCTGTACTATTCTACTTGATTCCTTAGAGAACTGAACTTCTCTGACATTCTGTAGAGCGACACAGCTCTTTTTGGTATTTTTTTCTCTGTGCCAATATTCAAATCTGCAGCTTCCTTTATTCTGGACTTTAGTTGTCACTCCTTCTGCTTCCTGTCTTCCAGAATTTTGTCAAAATCTCTTATTGGCTGATGGACCTTCTTTCTCATTCTCTTGTAGCTCTAGGTTTATCCATTTAAAAAAAATCCTTCACTTTAATTTTAGAAAGGATGTGGGAAGGAATGGAAATAAACAGAGATGTTTAATCTGCTAATTTTAATTAGAAATCTCTTCTGTTAGAGTTTTAAATGTTTAAAAGAAAAGGAGCCCCCTTGGGCAAGGAAAGAAGATGGTTGGTCTATGGTTATAAGAACCACCAGGAGGTAGATGTGATCCTGACCATTACTCCTGGCCCAGATGCAGTCTGCTGTGATTGGGTCTTAGGACTGAAGGAGCATCTGACTGTGGTTCAAAGCAGGACTTCTGGGTGAGGCTGCAACCGAAGATCCTGCCCCTACCCCAGAGCTGAAGCATCACATCTTACATAATGTAATGTTGAAAATGTAGTTATGTGCTACATGGAACATCTTTCCCTGTCTTTACATGTTTGTGTGCCATGTGATACCACATATGGTGGTATCCATTCATTTGTTGATGGACACACAGGTTGCTTCCATATCCTGGCTACTGTAAATAATGGTGCTGTGAACATTGGGGTGCATGTATCTTTTCAGATTAGAGTTTTCACCTTTTCAGGATATATGGCCAGGAGTGGGATTGCTGGATCATATGGTAGCTCTATTTTTAGTTTTGTAAGGAACCTCCATACTGTTTTCCATAATGGTTTCCTCAATTTACATTCCCACTGACAGTGTAAGAGTGTTCCCTTTTCTTCACATACGTTTTAGCATTTATTATTCATAGACTTTTTAATGATGGCCATTCTGACTGGTGTGAGGTATTACCTCATTGTGGTTTTCATTTGCATTTCTCTAACAATTAGTGATGTTGAGCATCACCAATTTCATGTGCCTGTTGGTCATCTGTTTGTCTTCTTTGGAGAGAAATCTATTTAGGTCTTCTGTCCATTTTTTGAGTGAGGTTTTTTTTTATATTAAGTTGTATGAGATGTTTGTATGTTTTGAATGTTAACCCCTTGTCAGCCTCATCATTTGGAAATATCCTATTTCATTCTGTAGGCCTTTTTTCCCCATTTCTCTGATGGTTTCCTTTGCTGTGCAAAAGCTTTTCAGTTTGATAAGGTATCACTTGTTTATTTTTGCCTTTCTTTCTTTTGCCTTGGGAAACCAATCTAAGAAAATATTGGTATGATTTATGTCAGAGAATGTTCAGCCTATGTTCTCTCCTAGTAGTTTTATGGTGTCATGTATTATATTTAAGTCTTTAACATTTTGAATTTATTTTTGTAGATGGTATGAGGGTGTGTTCTAACTCCATTGACTTACATGTAGCTGGCTAGCTTTCCCAACAGCCCTTGCTGAAGAGACTGTCTTTTCTCCATTGTACATTCTTACCTCCTTTGTTGAAGATTAGTTGACCTACATATGTAGGTTTATTTCTGGGCTCTCTATTCTGTTCCATTGCTCCTATGTCTGCTTTTGTGTCAGTATCCTGCTGTTTTGATTGTTATAGTTTTGTAATATTGTCCTCAGTATGAGATAATTAGGCCTTCAGCTTTGTTCTTTTTCCTCAGGATTCCTTTTGACACTGGATATTTTGTGGTTCCACATAAATTTTAGAATTTTTTGTTTTAGTTCTGTGGAAAATGTTAAGGATATTTTGATAGGGATCTCATTAAACCTGTAGATTGCTTTGGCTAGTAAAGCATTTTAACAATGTCAACAGATGATTAGTTTAAGAAGATATGGTGTATATATATATATACAATGGAATATTACTCAACCATTAACAGAATAAGGACTTCCCTGGTGGTGCAGTAGATAAGAATCCACCTGCTGGTGCAAGGGACATGGGCCCCATCCCTGGTCCAGGGAGATTCCACATGCTTTGGAGCAACTAAGCCCCTGTGCCAAAGCTACTGAGCCCATGCTCTGGAGCCTGCAAGCCACAACTACTGAAGCCTACACATTCCAAGGCCCTTGAGTCATAGCTAATGAGCCCCCTGTGCCACCACTACTGCAGCCTGTGCACCTAGAGTTTGTGTTCCACAAGAGAAGCCAAGGCAATGAGAAGCCCACACACTGAAACTAGAGAGTAGCCCTGGTTCTCCACAACTAGAGAAAGCCTTCATGCATCAGTGAAGACCCAGCACAGCCCAAAATGCTGCTGCTGCTGCTAAGTCGCTTCAGTCGTGTCCGACTCTGTGTGACCCCATAGACGGCAGCCTACCAGGCTGTTCTGTCCCTAGGATCCTCCAGGCAAGAACACTGGAGTGGGTTGCCATTTCCTTCTCCAATGCATGAGAATGAAAAGTGAAAACGAAGTCGCTCAGTCGTGTCCGACTCTTAGTGACCCTGTGGACTGCAGCCTACCAGGCTTCTCCGTCCATGGGAGTTTCCAGGGAAGAGTACTGGAGTGGGGTGCCATTGCCTTCTCCGAGCCAAAAATAAATATATTTTAAAAGAATGAAAAATTGCCATCTGCAGCAACATGGATGGACCTAGAGAATTTCATACTAACTAAAGAAAGTCAGACAAAGACAAATATTAGATGATATCTAAAAATAATATAGATGAATTGATATACAAAACAGAAGCAGACTCACAGACATGGAAAACAAACCTGTGGGTACCAAACGGGAAAGGGAGGGAGAGAAGGATAAATTAGGAGCATGGGATTAACAGATGTAAACTACTTTACATAAAATAGATAAGCAACAAGTACTTTCTGTATAGCACAGGGAACTGTAGTTAATATCCTGTAATAATATATAATGGGAAATCATCTGGAAAAAATCTGAATCAGTTTGTTGTAAACCTGAAACTAACACACTGTTAGTAAGTCAACTATATTTTAAATTTTAAAAAAATATTGACTGTTTAAAAAAAGATATTTAACACTATACTATTAGATGAGATTGCCAAAGGAGTTCTTTAGAGAGAGAAGTGAAAGAGTAGAGAGGGAAAATCTGATGCTGTGAGAGAAAGAGAGGTAGATTTACAGGGGAGATGTCCTTGAGGGGAGGGGTTTGCTTTAGTCAGGAACATGGAAGGTTTATCCGTAGTCAAGGAGGTAAGACAGAATATGCCAGCTCAGACTCGGTAGGTGGAATTTCATGGCAGTTCTTTTCTGACAGATTTCATTTCTTCAGTAAAACAGGAAGCAAAGTTGCGAGTAAAAAGTGACCATAGAGAAGGTGTTGGAGGTCTGAGGGGAAAACAGATGAAGAAATTTTCATTCAAACCTATAAGAGAGTGAAAGGATTACAGAATGTATCACATGATTGTCTGGCTACAGACAGTTGAGATGTGCCTGAGGTTCGTGGTCATGAGTTTAAAGAGAAAACAGTCAGCAGTTTAGTATCTTTTTTTCCAGTCAGGTTCAAGTGCATGAAGGCAGGTGTGAGGAGGTGTTGGGTTAAATCAATTTAACTTGATTTCTCATTTTTCTAATTGAGTATCATGAAGTGAAAGAGGGACAGGGGAATTAGATTGTGATAAAGAAAGGAACTGTAAAGATTGTCTGAGGAAATTAAATTTGGTAAGGAGGGAAGAGGGGACATTTGGGTAAAGAGGGGCTGAGAAAAATGGACCTTAGGTCCTTGTGGGGGAAAGTATTACTGGAGTCTGGTTAATAAGGGAATGAGCTAGAAATATGGAAGATGGCAGGAATTGGGATGCATGACCAAGATTGTTGGCTTTAATTACTGGTAAGTGCATATCTACAGGTTGATTGTGAAGTATGTGGTGGAGGCAGGGTGGAGGACAAAATCAGGTACTGAGAACTGGGGGGATGGGTGGTGGAGGGATGCTCACTAACTCCTCTCACTCAGAATCCCAGGTGTGTGTCGTGTTGTGTACGTGTGTGCTTTTCTTAATCATTATAGTAAAAATAGAAAACACTTTAAATATGTAGAGCCCACAACTTTCATATAGCAAAAGAACAGTCATTCTTTGGCAAGAACTACCTGAGTTTGAAATGTTGGTTGGCTTTCTTTGTCCAAGTCCCTAGACAGATGTTGAAAATATGGGTCTGAAATATGGGAGTAGAGTTGGAGAGCTGGGAAGTAGCTTAATGAAGGTAAAGATTGAAGCAATGTGAGCAGACAAGACTGTCTGGAGAGAATGTGTATACCAAGAAGGGAGCCCAAGAGTGAACTCTGGGGAGAATCTATATTTACTGTGCTGTGTTGTTACTCAGTCTTGTCCGACTCTTTGTGACCCCATGGATTGTAGCCCACTAGGCTCCTCTGTCCATGTAGATTCTCTAGGCAAGAGTACCGGAGTGGGTTGCCATGCCTGCCTCCAGGGGATCTTGCCAACCCAGCGATCAAACCCAGGTCTCTTGCATTACAGGCAGATTCTTTACCATCTGAGTCACCAGAGGTCAGGATGAACCAAAGAAACACAGAAAAGATTTATAAACTCAAACCCAAAACAACAAAGTAAATGGTAGTGGGATCACACTTATCAATAATTACCTTAAATGTAAATGAGTTGAATGCCCCAACCAAAAGACAAAGACTGGCTGAATGGATACAAAAACAAGACCCCTGTGTATGCTGTCTACAAGAGACCCATCCCAAACCTAGGGACACATACGACTGAAAGTGAAGGGCTGGAAAAAGATATTTCATGCAACTGGAGAACAAAAGAAAGCAGGGGTAGCAATACTCATATCAGATAAAAAAGACTTTGAAATAAAGGCTGTGAAAAGAGACAAAGAAGGACACTACATAATGATCAAAGGATCAATCCAAGAAGAAAATATAACAATTACAAATACATATGCACCCAACATAGGAGCATCACAATATGTAAGGCAAATGCTAACAAGTATGAAAGGGGAAATTGATAGTAACACAATAATAGTAGGAGACTTTAATACCTCACCCACTCCTATGGATAGATCAACTAAACAGAAAATTAGCAAAGAAACACAAACTTTAAATGATACAATGCACCAGTTAGACCTAATTGATATCTATAGGACATTTCACCCTATCACAATGAATCACCTTTTTCTTAAGTGCACACGGAACCTTCTCTAGAATAGGTCACATCCTGGGCCATAAATCTAGCCTTGGTAAATTCAAAAAAATTGAAATCATCTCAAGCATCTTTTTTGATCACAATGCGGTAAGTTCAGTTTAGTCGCTCAATCGTGTCCAACTCTTTGCAACCCCATGAATCGCAGCATGCCAGGCTTCCCTGTCCATCACCAACTTCTGGAGTTTACCCAAACTTATGTCCATTGAGTCGGTGATGCCATCCAGCCATCTCATCCTCTGTTGTCCCCTTCTCCTCCTGCCCCCAATCCTTCCCAGCATCAGGGTCTTTTCCAATGAGTCAACTCTTCGCATGAGGTGGCCAAAGTATTGGAGTTTCAGCTTCAACATCAGTCCTTCCAGTGAATATTCAGGACTGATTTCCTTTAGAATGGACTGGTTGGATCTTCTTGCACTCCAAGGGACTCTCAAGAGTCTTCTCCTACACCATAGTTCAAAAGCATCAATTCTTCGGTGCTCAGCTTTCTTCACTGTCTAACTCTCACATCCATACATGACTACTGGAAAAACCATAGCCTTGACTAGATGGACATTTGTTGGCAAAGTAATGTCTCTGCTTTTTCATATGCTATCTAGGTTGGTCATAACTTTCCTTCCAAGGAGTAAACATCTTTTAATTTTATGGTTGCAATCCAGATTAGATGTCAACTACAGGAAAAAAAAAAACTATTACAAATACAAACATATAGAAGCTAAACAGGACACTTCTAAATAACCAACAAATCACAGAAGAAATCAAATAAAAAATCAAAATATGCATAGAAATGAATGAAAATGAAAACACAACAACGCAAAACCTATGGGATTCAGTAAAAGCAGTGCTAAGGGGAAGGTTCATAGCAATACAAGCCTACCTCAAGAAACAGGAGAGAAATCAAATAAATAACCTAACTCTACACCTAAAGCAACTAGAAAAAGAAGAACTCAAGCACCCCAGGGTTAGTCAAAGGAAAGAAATCATAAAAATTAGGGCAGAAATAAATGCAAAAGAAACAAAGGAGACCATAGCCAAAATCAACAAAGCTAAAAGCTGGTTCTTTGAGAAGATAAATAAAATAGAGAAACCATTAGCCAGACTCATCAAGAAACAAAGGGAGAAGAATCAAATCAACAAAATTAGAAATGAAAATTGAGAAATCACAACAGACAACACAGAAATACAAAGGATCATAAGGGACTACTATCAGCAACTATATGCCAATAAAATGGACAACTTGGAAGAAATGGACAAATTCTTAGAAAAGTATAACTTTTCAAAACTGAACCAGGAAAAAATAGAAAATCTTAACAGACCCATCACAAGCACAGAAATCGAAACTGTAATCAGAAATCTTCCAACAAACAAAAGCCCAGGACCAGCTGGCTTCACAGCTGAATTCTGCCAAAAATTTAGAGAAGAGCTAACACATATCCTACTCTTCCAGAAAATTTCAGAGGAAGGTAAATTTCCAAACTCATTCTATGAGACCACCATCACCCTAATACCAAAATCAGACAAAGATGCCACAAAAAAGAAAACTACAGGCCAATATCACTGATGAACATAGATGCAAAAATCCTTAACAAAATTCTAGCCAACAGAATCCAAAAACATATTAAAAAGATCATACATCATGACCAAGTGGGCTTTATCCCAGGGATGCAAGGATTCTTCAATATTTGCAAATCAATCAGTGTGATACATCACATTAACAAATTGAAAGATAAAAATCATATGATTATCTCAGTAGACGCAGAGAAAGCCTTTGACAAAATTCAACATCCATTTATGATAAAAACCCTCCAGAAAGCAGGCAAGGAAGGAACATACCTCAACATAATAAAAGCCATATATGATAAACCCACAGCAAACATCCTCAATGATGAAAAATTGAAAGCATTTCCCCTAAAGTCAGGAACAAGACAAGGATGCCCACTCTCACCACTACTGTTCAACATAGTTTTAGAAGTTTTAGCCACAGCAATCAGAGAGGAAAAAGAAATAAAAGGAATCCAGATTGGAAAATAAGAAGTAAAACTCTCACTGTTTGCAGATGACATGATCCTCTACATAGAAAACCCTAAAGACTCCACCAGAAAATTACTAGAGCTAATCAATGAATATAGTAAAGTTGCAGGATATAAAATTAACACACAGAAATCCCTTCCATTCCTCTATACTAACAACTAGAAAACAGAAAAAGAAATTAAGGAAACAATTACATTCACCATTGCAACGAAAAGAATAAAATACTTAGAAATAAATCTACCTAAAGAATCAAAAGACTTATATATAGAAAACTATAAAACGCTGATGAAAGAAATCAAAGAGGACACAAATAGATGGAGAAATATACCATGTTCATGGATCAGAAGAATCAATATAGTGAAAATAAGTATACTGCCCAAAGCAATCTATAGATTCAATGCAATCCCTATCAAGCTACCAACGGTATTTTTCAGAGAACTAGAACAATTTTACAATTTGTATGGAAATACAAAAAACCTCGAATAGCCAGAGCAAGAAAGAAGAGTGGAACTGGAGGAATCAACCTGCCTGACTTCAGGCTATACTACAAAACAACAGTCATCAAGACACTGGTACTGGCACAAAGACAGAAATATAGATCAATGGAACAAAATAGAAAATCCAGAGATAAATCCACGTACCTATGAACACTTTATTTTTGACAAAGGAGGCAAGAATATACAATGGAGAAAAGACAATCTCTTTAACAAGTGGTGTTAGGAAAACTGGTCAACCACTTGTAAAAGAATGAAACTAGAACACTTTCTAACACCATACACAAAAATAAACTCAAAATGGATTAAAGGTATAAATATAAGTTCAGAAACTATAAAACTCCTAGAGGAAAACATAGGCAAAACACTCTCTGATGTAAATCATAGCAGGATTCTCTATGACCCATCTCCAAGAGTAATGAAAATAAAAGCAAAAATAAACAAATGGGACCTAATTAAACTTAAAAGCTTTTGCACAACGAAAGAAACTGTAAGCAAGGTGAAAAGACAGCCTTCAGAATGGGAGAAAATAATAGCAAATGAAGCAACTGACAAGGAAATTAACCTCAAAAATATAGAAGCAACTCCTGCAGCTCACTTCCAGAAAAATAAGCAATCCAATCAAAAAATGGGCCAAAGAACTAAACAGACATTTCTCTAAAGAAGACATACAGATGGCTAACAAACACATGAAAAGATGTTCAACATCACTCATTATCAGAGAAATGCAAATCAAAACCACAATGAGGTACCATATCATGCCAGTCAGAATGGCTGCTATCAAAAAGTCTACAAACAAATGCTGGAGAGGGTGTGGAGAAAAGGGAACCCTATTACACTGTTGGTGGGAATGCAAACTAGTACAGCCACTATGGAGAACAGTGTGGAGATTCCTTAAAAAACTGGAAATAAAACTGCCATACAACCCAGCAGTCCCACTGCTGGGCATACATACTGAGGAAACCAGAATTGAAAGAGACATGTGTACCCCAATGTTCATCTCAGCACTGTTTATAATAGCCAGGACATGATGTCCATTGGCAGATGAATGGATAAGGAAGCTGTGGTACATATACACAATGGAATATTACTCAGCTATTAAAAAGAATGCATTTGAATCAGTTCTAATGAGGTGGATGAAACTGGAGCCTATTATACAGAGCAAAGTAAGTCAGAAGGAAAAACACTAATACAGTATATTAACACATATATGGAATTTAGAAAGATGGTAACTATGACCCTATATGTGAGACAGTAAAAGAGACACAGATATAAAGAACAGACTTTTGGACTCTGTGGGAGAAGGCAAGGGTGGGATGATTTGAGAGAATAGCATTGAAACATGTATATTATCATAGGTGAAATAGATCGCCAGTCCAGTGTCAATGCATGAGACAGGGTGCTCAGGGCTGGGGCACTGGGAAGACCCTGAGGGATGGGATTGGGGGGAAGGTGGGAGAGATGGTCAGGATGGGGAACACATGTACACCCATGGCTGATTCATGTGAATGTATGGCAAAAACCACCACAATATTGTAAAGTAATTAGCCTCCAATTAAAAAAAAAAAGTAAAGAGGACCCTGCATGACTGGGTTATCGACGTGATTGGATTATCCGCGTGAGACGACATCAGTGTGATTGGATCATCAAACATGACTGGCTCATCCCGTGATGACGTTATCCACGTGATTGGGCAGTATATACCATATACTACAGGCAGCCAGCACGCCGGGCACAGAAGGTGCTGCATTCAGCTTGGAGTAGCTTGTTTCGAGTAGGCTTGCTGGAGAGCTTCTATTCTGATTTAGGAGGCTGCGCAGGTGCAGACGCGGCGCGGGAGGCTTCCGAGGCTGACCACTGACCGAGCGCCGGCTCCGGATAGCTTTCCTCAGGATTGACGGAACCCCCCTGGGCTTGGGGTCCTTGATCGAGACCAGAGACCTGATCCCTCAAGGGTGGCTTCCCAGAGGCCGGAGGACGTAGACCCCAGGGGAAGCGAAAAGGACGAGGTTCTGACCCGACCCTGACCATCGCCCATGGCGGCCCTCAGCCCCAGCAGCCAGGATGTCACTGAGTATGTCGTCCGAGTTCCCAAAAATACCACCAAAAAATATAATATCATGGCTTTCAATGGAGCCAATAAAGTCAACCTCGCTACTTGGAATCCGGCCCAGCTGGAACGCGACCTGAGCGACAAGAAAATTTACGAAGAGGAGGAGATGACGGGAGCCGTCAAGGGGTGCAGCCGCAAGCCCAGGAAAGAGGCACCAAGAGAGAAATACGGCATCGTCCTCAAGGAGTCCCAGCCCGAGGACCAGCCCTGGCTGCTCCAGGTGGATAGCGAATCTGGCCAGAAGTTCAAGGGCATAAAGAGGGGAGGCGTGATAGAGCACACATCCTATCACATCTTCACCCAGTGCCCTGATGGCGCCTTCGACGCTGTCCCCGTACACAACTGGTACAACTTCATGCTGCTGGCCAAAGGCCGCAGGCTTACGGCCAAGGAGGAGTGGGAGAGGAGAAACCCAGTCCCGAACCATTGAGGCGTCAAGCAGCAGCGGTGGCCGAAGGACCAGGTAGAGGGTGACAAAGAGCAGCGAGGCTGCAAAAAAGCTGCTGAGCTGTGCATCTGCGACCTGGAGATGTCATCTGATGACAACGAGGCCAGAGGAGAGGACGGTGGCTGGGGCCCCAAGGCCAATAAGAAGGCACCACCCAGCAAGGGGGGCCGGAAGAAGAAGAGATCAGATGATGAGGCCTTTGAGGTCAGTGATAATGGTGACTTCAAGGGCCAGGAGGTAGACTACATGTCCGCCAGCCGCAGCAACTCCCAGGAAGAGCTGGAGGGCAAGCCCAAGGTCACCCACCAGGGGTAGAGCTCCAAGGGTATGCACAAGCAGAGCATGAGGTGTGATGAGCGCCAGAAGGAGAAGCTGCCCCAGGGGGACAAGAAGGTGCCCATGCTGCAGGAGAAGAAGCAGAGGAAACACAGGAGGGAGGAGAATGACGTCAACGGAGAAACCTCGTTGGTGCGCTTTATGGTGAAGAAGACGCTTTCCAAGAGGGAGCAAGAAACGGTTGGGAGGCAACAGCTGGCTGGGCACACCCAGAACCGAGGCTGGCAGCACTTCCTCCACCCTTCAGGCAGCTGCCAGCAAGCTGGAGCAAGGGAAGCAGACCATCGAAATGCCGGTGGCCAAACGACTGCTAGAGCCTGTCAGGGAAGTCAGCCCCCAGCAATGGAGATGTGCAAGTGACCAAGGATGTTGGACTCTGCTACCTGAGGCAGAAGCCCATGACCCCCAAGGACCAGATGAGGAATTTCCAGATTAAGAAGACAGGGCTGTGCAGTGAGCAGACGCCTACTGGCTCACTTGCTCAAGTTCATGAATCCCGAGTGCAAGATGATCAATGATAAGATGCCTTGCTCTCTCGGGAATCAGGCTCCCGGGCCAATAAGCATACTCTTATTTTTAATGGTAATAATAATAATAAAAATCTAATGAGAAGAATGGGAAGAAATGTAGGAGAAGGGTCCAGAAGACACAGGGAAGAAGGACTTTTCAGAGTAAGGGAGTAAGAGCCCAAGGCAAGGCACAGTCAGGTTGCTCAGGCTGAGAACTGAAGGTTGCACAAAACTGGTTGCCAAAGCAGTGGCTGGAGTCAGACTTGTGGCCAAGAAGATCTGTGCACAAAAAGGCTCCTATATCGCTCCAATCTGTTCCTGCCTTCCATCAGGTCTACATCCTTCCACAGAGACTCCATCAGGGGAATGGTCAGCTACAATCTCTGCAAGAACATAATACAAGAGTGTTAGTAGAACAAACTATGGTCCCCACTGGTGCAGCTGGTCCCAAAGCTGAAATTGCTATGATCATCTTCTCCATCACCATCATAGATTTCCCTCTTTGTCAGCCAGCACTTTGATTGGTGTGAGTTGGTGACTGGGGAGACCTAGTCCTTCATCCCAAAGGATCTGAACCTTAGCTAACCTGACTTTGTTGGGCAGTGGTTGCAGTCATTGACTGCTCACCCTTATCCTTGGCATGGAACTCCTGTTTCAGTTGTGGTCCTTTCTGCTCTTCATGGCAATGAGAGTCAGTTATCACCCCCTGTTTGTCTGTAATCTTCCCTTATTGGTTTGCCAGCATTGGGATTCCCAAGGATCCAGGTAGTAGGTGTAGTTTCAGACCCTATGGTACTGCTTGTCTGATGTTGTATCCCCCTTCTCCCATTACAAGAGCCTGGTCTTCTGATATAACAGAGCATAAGGCTGTATGTACCAGAATCAGAAAGTCTGAAAAGAGGCCACTGGGTGTGATGGTGGGAGGGGTCAATGCCACTGCTGTCTCTTGGTTCCTAGATGTGTGTCGAACAGCTATAGGGGAACAACTCTGTATATCATCCTCTGGCCAGTACCTTTACCTCATCTTAGAGGATGCACCTCAGACCCACAGGGTTTTTTCCTGAAGCTTGTGTCTTAAATGAGACTTTAACAAGCCGTTCCAGCGTTCTCTTCACTGTTGGTTTCCAGATGTTAAAAACATAGTAAGATCAATAGATCCTGTGAGGGCTTCCCTGGTGGCTCATGGTAAAGAATCTGCCTGCCAATGCAAGAGACATGGGTTCGATTCTTGATCTGAGAAGATCCCACATGCCTTGAAGCAACTAAACCTATCTCTCTCTCTCTTCAGTTGTTAAGTCGTTTCTGACTCTTGTGACCCCATGGACTGTAGCCTACCAGGCTTCTCTGTCCATGGGATTCTCCAGGCAAGAATACTGGAGTGGGTGGCCACTTGCACCACAGATATTAAGCCTGTGCTCAAGAGCCCGGGAACTGCAACGACTGAGCCCATACACCGAAACTACTGCTGTCTGAAAGCTCTAGAGCCTGTGCTCTGCAACAAGAGAAGCCACTGAATGGGAAACCCGCACAATGAAACTAGGGAGTAGCCCCCACTCACTGCAACTAAAGGAAAAAAAAAAAAGCCCATGCAGCAACAAAGACCCAGCACAGCCAATAAATACATAAATAAAATTATTTTAAAAATAGATCCTGTGAGCCTATGTCCATTCACACTTTGCCATAAGGTGGGTTCCTCGTTTTTGAGGTGATAGTGCGTGATGAGGAATTTTGTAAACCTGAAGATGAAGGTACTGGCGGAAGAACTACAGGCAGGGAAGGGAATCGGGGAAGATGGCTGCCATTTGAGTGCTGAAGGACAATCAGGTAGAAATCAGAACGATTGTTCTGTGGCCGCTGGAGATTTGGTGCAAGTTCTTTATGTTATCAGTTTGCTTGAAAGGCCATCCCTTCAGGACCTCAGAGAAGAGCCCCCTTGGCCTCAGCCTCACTCAGCTAGGACCATGTATGGCTGCACACGCTGTACACACTGCACAGCACCAGGGAGGGCCATTTGCAAAACTGTGATGAGCATAGCACCACCTGGAGTTGCGAAGAGCAAGAGCATCACATTTTAGCTCTGGTTTGTGTTGAACGTGTTTTGTGTGTTCAGTTGCTCAGTCATGTCCAACTCGTTGTGACCCCACAGACTGCAGCCCACCAGGCTCCTCTGTCCAGCCAAGAATATTAGAGTGGGTTGCCATTTCCTCCTCCAGAGGATCTTCCCGATCCAGGGATCCAATCTGAGTCTCCTGCATCTCCTGCAACGGCAAGTGGGTTCTTTACTGCTGTGCCATCTGGGTATACTCCTACTATCAGCTTAATCTGAGGGTAGAGACAGGATGTAGGTCTTACCATCTACCCTTGCCTTTTAAATTTTTATTTTTTAATTTATTTTTGGCTGCTTTGTGTCTTTGTTTCTGCTGGGCTTTCTCTAGCTGTGGCGAGCAGCTCTAGTAGTTGTGGTGCTTCTCTTCGTGGTGGCTGCTCTTGTTACGGAGCATGGGCTCTAGCCACATGGGCTTCCTTAGTTGTGGCTCCCAGGCTCTAGAGCACAGCTCAATAGTTGTGGTGCACAGGCTTAATTGCCCTGCTGCATGTGGAATATTCCAGGACTGAAGAGCAAACCTGTGTTCCCTGCATTGCAAAGCAGAGTCCCAATCATTGGACTACCAGGGAAGTCCATCTGCCCTTGTCTGGAATCTCCTGGAGACCCTGCTGCTCCTGCTCACCTCCAAAACCCTCCAGGCCTTTTTGCATTCCTCCACCCTTGTTTCCCTCCCTGTAACGGGAGGGGTGGAAATTGATTAATGCAGAGGTTTACATAAATAATCAATTTTATGAGACATTTTAGTAGGTGGAGGGCTTCCCTGGTGGCTCAGATGGTAAAGAATCTTCCTGCAATGCGAGAAACCTGGGTTCAATCCCTGGGTTGGGAAGATCCTCTGGAGAAGAGAAAGGCTACCCATTTCAGTATTCTTGCTTGGAGAATCCCATGGACAGAGGAGCCTGAAGGGCTACAGTCCATGGGGTGGCAAAGAGTTGGACAGGACTGAGCGACTTTCACTTTTACTTCACTTTAGTAGGTGAAATAGCTCCAGGAATTTTTGCGGCACCTCTCCACCAGGGGTCTTGCAGTGCTTCCGCTCTATTCTCACAACTTCTCCATGAAGGTAGAAGAGGATAAGCAGACATCTCCCCATTTTACCCCAGGCGAAACCATGGAAGAAAAGTAACTTTCCTAATGTTAGGACTGAATGTTTGCATCCCCTTCTTAAACTCATATATTGAAATTGTAATTCCTGGTGTGTTAACAGTTTGAGGTGGGATCTTTGGGAGACTGTTAGTCATGAGGGTGGAGCCCTAATGAGTGGGATTGACGCCCTTATAGGATGAGACACAGAGATGATCCCTTTCTCTGCCATGTGGGGATACAGCAAAGAGGTGGCTGTCTACAAAAGGGTGACTTCACCAAGGGCCCCACCATGCTAGCACTGAGCTTGGACTTAAAGCCTCCAGAGCTGTGAGATATTAATGTTAGCAGTTTAAGCCACCCAATTTATAGTATTCTGTTATAGCAGCCCAGACGGACTAAGACACCCAGGGTCATTCTGTAATTTGGTAGCAGAGCTTTCTGCCTCAGTGCATCACTACTCAGACAATTGCTACAACCCCACAAGGGGATTGTATCAGTCAGGATCCAATCAGGAGATGGAAACCATACAGAAAGTTGAACAGGGAAAGTTTAATACAAAGAATCGTTAACTGTAACAGAGAATTGGGATAAAGAAAGGCTGATGTACTTGGTGGAGAAAACTCAGATGAGTACAGGAGTAGTGACTTAGGGAGCAATCACTACCCTTAGAGCTGAGATAGACACAAAGGAGGAGCTAACCTCAGTCTCCCTCTGAGGCTGAGATCCAGATCTCACGGAAGAAGGGGCAGCCAGGGCTCACTGGGTGGTGAGGGCTGCTGAGGCCCTGAGCCAGAAGGGCTCACTGAAGAACAGTTCCCCGGGGCTGCAGGGAGCTTCAACGGAGAGGTGCCAGTGCTGCTGGCTGCAAGGTGCTGCAAAAACCATGTGTGTAGGGACTTCCCTGGTTGTCCAGTGGTTAGAGCTCCATACTTACAGTGCAGGAGACACAGATTTGATCTCTGGTGGGAGAACCAAGATCCCACATGCCACGTGGCCAAAAAACCCAAAAAGTATTTGTCAAAGTGGCAGAATTCCAATAAAGGTCCCACACCTTACTTAGATTATAACTGGCAGATCACTAATCTCCATGAATCTCTAAAATTTATAAAACAAAACAAAAAAGACCCGTGCATGTAGCCATCAGGTGCTGTTGAGGTCTGCTGCTTCAGGAGACTGTCCAGGGGAACACAATGGAACCTGGAAGACTGGCCCCTTCCCCCTCTCATCTCTTTCCAGTCTCCTCCAGTCTCTCTCCAGTGTCCACTACCAAGAAAGCTTAGCATTTGGCCAGGTAGCAAAGGAGAAATATTTTCAGTCCAGCTCAGCTCACTGAGCTATATTTACACTTGGAGCTGAAAGGCAATAACTTGATAACTGGCAGGTGGAACAGAGAACCTGGAGTCCTCTGATTAAGAGTATTTTAATTCTATTTGGTAGCTCTCAGCTTCAGATAGAACTTTCAGAAAGGAAAATCTCTAGGGTCAGGAAGGAGGAAAAGGAACCCAGGAATTCTAGAAGACAGATCAGCAAGGGGAAATGCTATACACCATCAGGAAATGCTGTTGGGAAGGGGAGGAACCCATAATAAATGTTTCTGGGTACTACTCAAGAAAATTTTGCAAATATATCAACCCACACGACCATCCTCAGATCAAGAAATAACATTTCCTGTACCCCAGAAATCTCTCTGGTTCCAGTCCCAGTTAACACAGAAACTCTGCTATTCTGACTTCTATCATGATGGATTGGTTTTCCTGTTTTTTGATTTCACCTATATGGAGTTATGAAGCACTTACTGTTTGGTGTCTGCTTTCTTTATCATTGTCTCTGTGAAATTCATTTATGTTGTGAAAGTGAAGTGAAAGTGAAAGTCGCTCAGTTGTGTCCGACTCTTTGTGACCCCATGGACTATACAGTACATGGAATTCTCCAGGCCAGAATACTGGAGTGGGTAGCCTTTCCCTTCTCCAGTGGATCTTCCAACAGGGATTGAACCCAAGTCTCCTGCATTGCAGGCGGATTCTTTACCAGCTGAGCCACAAGGGAAACCCATCTATGTTGTGGTAAGTAGTAAAACCAGAAAAATATTTAAGCCAGAAAAGAAACAGAAAATTCAGCCATGATGCTTATGAGACTGTTTCCTATGGAGACATGTCTAATTGCAAGCATATCTACATACCTGCTCTCCATGATGCAGACTTGTGAATATCTTTCTAGATCATCAGGTAATCACCACTTTGTTGGTTGTGCTATGCTCCATTGTGCTGGCCCAGCAAGCCTGGGTATATGGATAAGCCTCTGAACTGAGAGGTACCATCTAGTGGGTAAGGCAGGGCAGGGCAGGGTTTACACCATCTGTGTCACTGCTGAGTTCAGAGTCTGGAACTGGCCAAGTGAGCAAGGAAAGGAGTACCTCAGGGAGCGGATCTGGACAGGACTTAGCTAAAGTGGGCTGGGGTCCACAGTGGGGCTAGACTTGGCACATCCTGGAGGGGCTATAAGGTAGATAGAGCACAGCACCTCAGGTAAGGCCCTGTTTTAGCAAAGAATCTGCTAAGTCAGTGTACTGAGAATATTGCTATCCTTGATATTTGATCACTTTGGCCTGCTTTTATCAAGAATCCTTTGACTTCTAGGACTTGTCCGGTGGTCTGGTCCAGTGGCTAAGACTCTGTGCTCCTAATGCAGGGGGCCAAGGTTTGTTCCCTGGTCAGGAAACTAGATCCCACATGCCAAAACTAAAGATCCTGCTTGCCACAACCAAGACCTAGTGCAGCTGTTAAAAAAAGAAAAAAAGAATTCTTCTACTTCTGATGTCTAATCAAATTATTCTTAGTAATTTTTTATCCACTGACCTCCTCATTGTGCTCACTGACTAGCAATCCCCAACTATCTTTGCGGTATTTGGAGTCTGAGTACCTCATGAAATGATGTGCAAAATTATGTATAATTTCATGTTATGAATATTTCTTTTACCAGGGAAGATCTATACAGCTCATTACATTCTCCAAATGTACTGGTAAGTACCTTTAAAAAATTATAAACCTCACTGTACTTATTTTCATGTAGACTACATCTATTTTCATGGTTTCAAGTTGATAGTTCCAAAATATATTCATCATATGCAAATTTCTCTTTTATTTCTGTATCTGCCACATTAAGATTCAAACGTCACTCCCCTAAACCCTTCATCTCTACTGTCCCAACACCTATCTGAGTTTGGTTTCTAAAGAGGAAGATATTTTTCCTCCTTGGAATAAAATTTTGAAGGTTTCTCTATCCTTTGTAGCACTTCCGCAATTAAATGCCCGAAATGTTTCTCTGAAAATGCTGTTTAGTCAAATTGTTTTCTAGTCTCATTTTGGAGCATCTTCACTTCATGCTGAAATTTCTATGAGAGCCTTTTAACTCTCTTAACTGCTAACTTTTTAATTTTTTCCAGAGTTAGACCATCCTTTATGGCACTGGTATCTCTTATCTCAACACCATATCGTTTATTGAAGTATCTGTGACTCAGAGGTGAGCAGGTAACAAGTCTTCAGAAAGTTCACTTTAGTGCCACAACCTGCGAGATTGGGATGGGGTGGGAGGGTTGGAACTAATGAGCCGATCCTCTTTCTCCTGCCTCTGAGGCTGCAGTGGGGCTCAGCAGGTGATGCAGGGAACTTCAGTGGCAAGAAGGGAGTGTGTTGGAAGGATACTGGCGAACTTCACAAGGCCTGAGGATTGGAAGTGTAGGAGACCTCAGGAGAGTTTGGGAACCAAGTTTCTCGCTCTTGTTTTTGTGCACACGCACACTCTCTCTATCTGGCTATATGAGAGATCTCTTATTTGCTTCTCTCTGCTTGTGTCCCCACTCCCTCACTTCTGTCCACTCTCTCTACTTGACTACACGCCTGATAAAATTTGGCTGTTTCAGCCTCAGTCTCTGAGGCCTCCAGGTAAAGGGCTGGTGGAGTCCACCTCTGTCTTCAGAGAGAGGAACCAGTTGGTAATATCTGCTCCCCATGCTTTGGATACTCAGGGATCCAGGCCACCAAGGTGAGGGAGAATTTGGTGCAGTCATGGCCTCCGGGGTTGTGGGGGAGGAACTCTAAGGATGGTCAGGAAAAGTGATGGGTGATTTTAGTGCCCAGGAAGAGGAGCAGGTGAGGTCTGGCATTGAGAAATCCTCCTCCAGAGTTCCCCATCCAGAACACCCTATGCAGTTGGCTGTGCTCTAGTGAGAATCTGAGGGCCTCATTGGCTCTGGAATGGGATGGCAGTGGCTGTATGGAAAGAACTAGCAGCTGCATCTCTTGCTGATGGGAACTGGGTGGTGGGACATTAGGAAACCTGCTGACGTTCCATATACCAGGCAAGGAGCATTACGCAAAAGGACAAGAAAACCCCATGGGAACTAAACAGAATGAGGGACAGAGGTTTTGGAGTCCTAAGGACCAAGATTAAATTCTCAGTTGTCATTTCTTAGGCAATGTGAACACTGAGTGAGGACTTTAGACCCTCTCATACCAGTTTCCTCTTCTATAAATTGAGATAATAACACTTATCCTAAAGTGTTAGTCACTCAGTCATGTCTGTCTCTTTGTGACCCCATGGACTGCAGTAACCAGGCTACTCTTCCCTTGGGATTTCCCAGGCTAGAATACTGGAGTGGGTTGCCATTTCCTTCTCCAGGGGATCTTCCCAACCCAGGATAGAAGTTGGGTCTCCTGTATTGCCAGCAGATTCTTTACAGTCTGAGCCACCAGGGGAGGGTGGGTACTAAAATTAGAGATTAAGATTGCACGGATCATGGTGTTTTAGAAGCTATACTCTAAAAACCCGGGAGAGAGAAGGTGAGTGGGTCTCTCTGATTGCATGGAAGATGTTTTGACAGTGCAGGCTTATTATGAGGTCTAGCGGCCTTTAGTGCTTCGCTGGTGGCTCAGATGGTAAAGAATACTCCTGCAATGTAGGAGACGTGGGTTTGATTCCTGGGTTGGGAAGATCCTCTGGAAAAAGAAATGGCTATCCACTCCAGTACTCTGGCCTGGAGAATTCCATGGACAGAGGGGGCTGTCAGGCTATGGACGTGACTGAATGACTTTCACGGGCCTTTTAAGGACCTTACCATGATGTCTGAGACCTCAAATTAAATGACTGTCTCAAAACACAAAACAAAAACTCCACAACTGAAATTGACAAAGATTAAGTCAACTGTAACTCAACTAACTCATAAATGATGCCGTAAATTATTCTTAAATACAAACTTTACACTAGTTACGTGGGCCATAGTATGTCAGCATCAGAGTGCATGGCTTTGTATTTTGGCTTCCCCACTTATACGTGTGATTTTCGGAAAGTCACTGAATCTTTCTGTGCCTGTTCCTTATCTGCAAAATGGAAATTATAATGGTGCCTACTTCAGAGAAAGAAAGAAATTGAAGTCTCTCAGTCATGTCTGACTCTTTGTGACCCCATGGACTGTAGCCTACCAGGCTCCTCCATCCATGTGATTTTCCAGGCAAGAGTACTGGAGTGGTTGCCATTTCCTTCTCAAGGGTATCTTCCCAACCCAGGGATCGAACCTGGGTCTCCCGCATTGCACGAAGACGCTTTACTGTCTGAGTCACCAGGCAAGCAGCCTACTTCAGAGGGTGGCTGTAAATTACTTAGAATGTGCCTGGTACATATCAGGTCTGGCTATTAGTATATTTACTGAAGGATGAGGGTGCATTTTTAAATGCTTGCTATAATTAAGGTAGGGCCTCCAACATGTAGGACTGAGCCTCAAAAAGTTCTTAAAACAGCCCTGATCGTGTTTGAGTGATTTTACAAAACTTAGGTGTAAACTAACTTGTAAACCTCATGTATGTCATTGTATCTTCCTAAAGATTAATGGTTCTCTGCAGGGCACTACTGCTCCCTAAAGTATTTTGGAAATTTGTATTTTTTTGTCATGACAAATAGGGGGTTAAAGCTAGCATTTTGTTGGGCTGGCAAAAGATTTCTCTTGTGTCCCTCAGGACTTTTAAATAGAAGTAAAAAACTTGTTTATGATGATCCATTTCTACAATCCAACTGAACCTGGAATTATGTAGGTAAAAATCTGCTTATAATTATTTGAGCCTAGAAATAATTTCATTTTACAAATGAACACAAAGTGTTTGCTTGTTTTGGGGGCTTATTGGCAAGGTTCAGTTAAATACCAAATTTCCTGGGAAGCAACAACTGTGAATATCAAGGAAAGATTGTATTGTGTTTTATTTAATACTTTACTAAAGAGTTCACCATTTTAAGAAGTCACTGGTGGCAATCCTCTTGTATTATTGGAGTCACTAAATCTGTCTGCATTTAACTGTCATTTTAATGGTGATTCTACATTTATAGAGGAATACAGTGATGTAGTCTATATGACAAAATGTCAGTTCTAAAGGAGAACAGTCAATATTCAGTTTAATATTGAAGATTTGGTTTTACAGCTGCCCACAATGAACCCTTGCCAACATGCCAACCCTGCTGTTCTTTTCTAATAATCAGTGGCCCCCGCAAGATAAAGTGAAGATTTTTACAAAGAAACGTATTTGTAAAGTTGATAGCATAGACTTCCCTGGTGGCTTGGATGGTAAATAATCCATCTTCAATGCAGGAGATCCAGATTTGATCCCTGGATTGGGAAGATCCCCTGGAGAAGAGGATGGCTATCCACCCCAGTATTCTTGCCTGGAGAATTCCATGGACAGAGGAGCCTGGCGGGCTTCAATCCATGGGATTGCAAAGAGTCAGATACTACTGAGTAACACACACATACACACAAAGTTGATAGCATATCATACTTCTGAAATTTAAAGGAAAAGTGTGAAAATGAAAAATTTTAAATAATTTAAAGGCTTGCAGCCTGGAGGAGGGCATGGCAACCCACTCCAGTATTCTTACCTGGAGAATCCCCATGGACAGAAGAGACTGGTGGGCTATACAGTCCAAGGGGTCGAAAAGAGTTGGACACGACTGAGTGACTAAGCATACAAGGCTTGAAAAATAGGGTGAATAACATATTGTAGGAAAAAAAACTCAAATTACCAGTGAATTATAGGTTGTGTAAATGATGACAGGAAAAAAATCCAGTTGAAATGATATTTTTATTCCACTGAATTCTGATGATACTGTTCAAAGAAAAATCAAAGAGATGGTGAAAGCTGTTGAACATCAGCTATGTAATGAGATCAGGCTGGACATTTTTATTACTGGTAGATGAGAGCCCCCTGGGGGATAAGAAAGCACTCTGCTCACATGGGTGAGGTTAAGGACTACAAAAAGCTGCCACGGAAGTTTGTTTTCAAAATTACTGACAATTGACACAGAAGCGTTGAAACCCTTAAACCGTTCAATGCTTAAGGGTTGAAACCCTTAAAAATGATTTCATAGAAACAATAATTCCCTTTTTTAATGCCATTGTATGTGCCACAGATTGAGTCTCAGCTATAATTTCTGGCAACATAGGTTTGTAGGCCATTAAAAAAAAATTAGCAACAGATGTTAAGCACAATGCAAAGAAGACTGTATTTTTATATTCATTTTGGATTCCTTGCCATTTTTCATGATTTTCACTGTTACTCTGATACAGTCCCAAGGAGTCTACCTTTGAAGGCTAACTTCTCTAAGACATCTGTCTCCTTTTCCAATTGAGCCTCTATTCTTCACCACCTGATGAAATGAAAGAATCCCAGGCCACAGTGAAATAAATGAAGTCCAAAAGTCATGTGTAAAACGTAGGACTGTGTTGTCGCCATGGTCTCTATTATCAAAAAAAAAAAGAGGCACAAAGGTAATATATTGAAGCATGTTGTACACAGCTATCCATATACCCAGCTGAGTTCTGATTCAGGTATGTTTAACCTGTCCTCTCTTTCTCCCATGACCTCCCCTGCCCCCCAGCCTGGCCTGCACTTTCAAAAGCCTGCAACAGCATTGCCTGATTGTCCTGCAACCTCGACCACACACATTCAGTCAAGTACCTTCCATGTAATCACAGAGACTCAATCAACCACACATCCTATCTCTCCATTTTTTAATGTGTGTGTGTGTGTGTGTGTGTGTGTATGTATGCTTGTGCACAGAGACAAAAATGATGACAATGGCTAGCTTTTAGAGCACCATGAACTATTAATATCCACGCCCACTGAATTATCTTTTTTTGAAAATTTGTTTTATTGAAGTATAGTTAATTTACAGTGTTGAGCTGGCTTCTAGCATATGGATACGGATACTAGACACAGTGCTCCTGCGCAGTCATGTCCAACTCATTGCGACCCCATGGACTGTAGCCCGCCAGGCTCCTCTGTCCATGAGATTTCCCAGGCAAGAATACTGGAGTGGGTTGCCATCTCCTCCTCCAGAGGATCTTCCCCACCCAGGGATCTTTCAGATTTAGGAATCAAACCCACGTCTCCTGTGTCTCATGCACTGCAGGCAGATGTAGTGTACAGCGAAGTGATTAAGTTTTACATATATATAATAATTTTCATATTCTTTTCCATTATAGTTTATAACAGGATGTTGAATATAATTCCCTGTGCTATACAGTAAGAATGCTGTTTATCCATTCCATATATAATAGTTTGCATCTGCTAATCTCAAACTCCCAATCCATCCTTTCTCTACCTCCTCCTTCTTCCTTGGCAACAACAAGTCTGTTCTCTATTCTGTCTGTTTCTGTTTCATAGATAAATTCACTTATGTCCTATTTTAGATTTCACATATAAGTAATATCACATGATATTTGTCTTTGTCTGACTTACTTCACTTAGTATGATAATCCCTAGGTCTATCCAGGTTGCTGCAAATGGCATCGTTTCATTCTTTTTATGGCTGAGTAATCATCCATTGTATATATGTACCACATCTTCTTTATCCATTCATCTGTCAGTGGACATTTAGGTTGCTTCTTGGCTGTTGTAAACAGGGCTGCTATGACCATTGGGGTGTTTGTATCTTTTTGAATTATAACTTTGTCTGGATATATGCCTGGGAGAAGGATTGCTGGGTAATATGGCAACTCTATTTTTAGTTTTTTGAGGAACTTCCTTACTGTTTTCCATAGTGGCTGCAGCAATTTACATCCCCACCTACAGTGTAGGAGGGATCCCTTTTCTCCACACCTTCTCCAGAATTTACTATTTGTAGACTTTTAAATGAAGGTCGTTCTGACCAGTGTGGTGTGGTATCTCGTTATGGTTTTGATTTGCATTTCTCTAATAATTAGAGAAATAATATCTTTTCACGTGCCTATTGACCATCTGTATGTCTTCTATGGAAGAATGCTTATTCAGATCTTATGTCCATTTTTAAAATCAGATTATTTTTTTGCTATTGAGTTGTATGAATTCTTTATATATTTTGGATATTAATACCAAAATTTATGATTTACAAATCATAAATCAGATTTATCATTTATCACATTTATGATTTACAAATATTTTCTTCTATTCAGTTGGTTTCCCTTAATCAATCATTTTTCTGAAGTTGCAGAGCAGAATAGTTGTGCTGTATTTAGTTTCAGGAATTTTTGTGTGTTTGTAGTATGATACTACATGCTCATGTAAGTGACATCCTGTGTGAAGCCTGCATTTGCACACAAGATTTATATGCAGACCAAACAGTATACCATGATTTACCTGTAGACAGAGTCAAGTTCAGAAAATTACTATCAACTATCAAACTCAATACTCTCTTTTTATAACAAATACTTTGTAAAGCCCCTATACTATCTTGAACTGAAATTCATAGGTAATATAATTTATCTACATACATTATTGCAAAGACTAGACAGACAGATGACACTGTAATATCTGTCAATGCCTCCCAACCAAAGACCCTCAGGAGCATACTTACAGTTGAATAAGTTAAACCTATTGTTCACAGCAAGTGAGAATATGCATCACAGAGAAGGGACCTGGAGGGTTTAGGTTTGTTTTATGACTTTCAGGAAGATTCATGAAAGTGGTGCTTTGCTTTGAATTGGATGCTATCAGGGAGCAGGAATTGTTCTATAGTTGGATATTTTGATAAATGTTGCCCAGAAGGAGGGCATATTAGAGCTAAAGCTATCATTGTAAAACAGTAGTCACCCGTACTAGCCAACATAGGGAGACTTCAGTCATTTCTCTGGTTTGGACCACGTTCACATTTGTCTCTGTTCAGACATAATTACAGAGTGCTCTTGTTTTTGTCTTGATCCATCAAGCTCTCAGAGTGGCCTTGTCTGATCCTGGCAATCTGTGAGATGGTTAATGTGCCACGGTAGAACATGATGCTGAGCACTGAGTGCCAGGCTGACTCCCAGGTGTCAAGGATGGCTTTTGTCATCTTCACGTCCTAACTGAAATTAAAAGGAGACATAATAATGATCCATAATTAAGTAATGTACATTTCCATATGTAAATGCTGCAGCATAATTATACTAAAACACATAATAGAGTCAAATGATTGCACTCCCTTATATAAGTGAGTTTGGATTTAAAAGAAAGAACAATTGGAAATGTTTTCTTACAACAAATGCAGAAGAATGAAAGAGTGATTCCAGCTATCATCAGAATTTAAATTGGTGTTAAAATATGCAATAACATACCAGGGTAATTTATATATGATAAGAGAAAGAAGGAACAATAGTCTTAATGGAAACAGGAATAACAAGTTGAACAAATTATAGGCTGTCAAAGAAGAAAGTATAAAGAAGAACAATATTTTCATGACACATTGGCCTTATTTATGAATAGTGAAGAAAAAAATAACCCTTTCGTATGACATGGAGCAAAAGAGTGAAGAAATATCTCAGAGATCATATCTCCTGTATTGAAATTTCAATACTCATTCAACGCATACACACTAGGAATTAAAAAGATCTTTAAGATCATAGATCATATACAATAAACTGAAGGATAATGCATATTTTAATACAATGAGATTCTCTCCAGGCCCCTGACCAGCACTTGTTGATAAACCTGAGTCTCAAACTGAGGCAGACTAAAAGGATAAACTCTAACCCTACAGGGTTGATGCTATGGTTAAAGATGTCTGGTAGCTCATACAACTCAATAACCAAAAAACAAACAACTCAATCAAAGAATGGGCAAAAGGCCTAAACAGACATATAGATGGTAAACAACTAAATGAAAAGGTGCCCAATGTCATTAATCATCAGGGAAATGCAAATCAAAACTACAGTGAGATATTACCTCAAACCTGTCAGAATGGCTGTCATCCAAAAAGACAAGAAGTAACAAGTGTTAGTGAGGATGTGCACAGGTGGTGGGAATCATACACTGGTGTGGCCCTCTGGAAATAGTATAGAGGTTCTTCAAGATGCTAAAAATAGTACCACTTTGTGATTCAACAATTCCACTTCTGGGTATTTATCCAAAGGAAACAAAAATACTAATAGAAAAGATTTCTGAACCACCCCATGTTCACTGAGGTGTTATTTACAAAAGCCAAGATATGGAAGCGACCTCAATGTCTGTCAGTGGATCAGTGGGCAAAGAAGATGCTGTGTATACATGTATAATGGAATATCATTCAGCCATGAAAAACAATGAAATCTTGTCATTTGCAACAACATGGGTGAACCCTGAGGACATTATGCTAAGTGGAATAAATCAGAGAAAGACAGCTACCGTATGATCTCACTTATATGTGGAATCTAACAACAGACAACAAACAAAAACTGAACTCATGGATAGAGAGGACAGATTGGTGGTCACCAGAGATGGGGGTAGGTGAAATGAGAGAAGAAGGTTAAGAAGTATAAACTCCAAGCTATAAATAAATAAATCATGGGGTTTTACAGCTAATACTAGTGTATCAGATATTGGAAAGTTGTTATGAGTGTGGACCTTACAAGCTTTGATCACAAGGAAGGAAAAAAAAAAAAAGAAGAAAGAAAAGAAGAGAGACATGCCTGGGAAGGACCTGTTTGGAGTCCCTTTAGTCTGGTGGTGCTCTAGTTTTGATCTTTTGTCTATTGTTCTGTGCTTCCTGTTAACTGGACATTTGGGGCACTATTGTCGGGTCATTAAGCCTTGTTATTTCTCATTTAGAACATTCATGTGTCCCTATCATTTGCCTTTCAAACCTGATCTATTTCTTCTAACAGATTGTCACCACATCTGGCATCTCAACCATCTCGCCAGAAACTGTTGAATAAGGAGTGAACCGAAGTGTTTTTATGACCTGAGGAGTGAAACTGCCATCTTTTCTTACTTTTCAAATATTAGCAACTAAAAGAGAGGTTGGGGGGCACTTAGGGAATTTTGAGAAGCCCCAATGATGAAGATAAAAGATGTTTACCAATGAAAATAAAATTTCTCTGGTTAACCTAGGCCTTGTGTTTCCCAATCGTATAGCTCTCCCTGCCCCCAACCTCTTCCAATCAGTGAGCTTTTGCCACTTGCTGGCTCCCTTGGTGCACACTGGAAATCAGTTCGTCAAGGAGTTTTCTTTTAATAGCGTGTAGGAGGAGGTGGTTCTAGATGCTTAGGGCTAAACCCTCAACATATGAACTAATCAGATCAATGCTACTTTCCCACTCTAGATCTGAGAGCGCGAGAAACTTTGTTTTGTTCGCTGATTCTTCTCGGGTGCTTAGAAGGAGCTAGAGAAATACTGTACGCAGAAAAGATTCTAAGAATCAGTCCATCCCTCCCTGATTCAGCCATCTCCCTCCTCATTTCCCCAGATTAGGCGTGATCTGAGCACCTGGGGCCAGCCGGCCCTCGCCAGGCCTGCGTGGGAGAAGAGCGCTCGGCAGCTACGGGGTCCCGGGTTGGGCATCCACGTAGGGCGCGAAAACCTCAACCGTGCAGTCTCTGCTTCCTGAATCTGTGTCTTGCCAGGCAGCTGACGGTACCACCGACCCGGGAAGGGCGGATACACAACCTTGTCCCTACCCTCTCCCCAACAAGCGGCGGCGAGGCAGGTACTCCAGCGCGATGCTGCGCGGTCGTCCCTTGGGCGCCCCCTGGGATAGTCGCGCAAATGCGTGGCGGCGACCCCGCAGCCCCTTATCTGAGCAGAGGTGGCCTCGGGGCTGCGTTCCTGATCTCTGCCCCAGCCCCTAGGAGGGGAGAGAAAAGAGCACAGGAGTGAGGGGCCCTGGTACCCTGGCCATGCTCAGACCAGAATCTCTTTAGCAAAAGGGTAGCCATGGAGCAGGCACAGCCCCAGGGACAGCCTGGCAGACCTGGGCTCTGTGCATTCCTTACAGTTTACTAGGTAGTTCCGTGCCCTTAGTACAGTTTTAAGTTTGGTTTCATTGAAAACAAACAATCAGAAGTACAAAATGAGTGAAAGTCACATGTCTCTTCCAACTCTTGTCTCCCAGTACTCACGCTCCTTGCTTCTGTCCCAAGACATCAGGACAGGTCAATGGGCTAGGAGTGAGGATGCTGCCACTCTGAGATTGGTTCTTGGGTTCTTGGGGAATACGGTTGCCAGAGGAAGTTAAGGAATTGTTTTTAGGAGGGCAGAGGGCCTATGATGGTGGGCAGGCAGTGCTGGGAGAAGGTGGGGAGGGAAGTTTTTTTCCTGTTGAAGGGGGTGGATGACCTGGGTCACTGTCTTTAAAGAATTGCTGATGAGAGAGGAAAATCCTTTTGCTACCAAGGATGCCATTGCCAGTGAGGAAGGGGGAAGAGTAATCTCTGAACTCTTCTGGAAACTGGAAAAAGGCCCAGAGCTTGTGGGTGAGGCAAGAGAAGAGAGGGAGAGAGAGGAAAAGTGGGGGGTGGGGAGAGGGGTAGAGAGAGAGAGGCTTGTGGGGATGGGGAGGGATACCTCAGCCAGGGCTGAAGAGTTTGGATAACTTGAAATATAAAACATCATCCTTCCTGTGGTCCCATTTGTACCTGCAGTCTAGTGAAGAGCAAGGAAGTTTGATGGTAGGTGCTCAACAACCCAGGCTAATGAACTTAATGGGCTTCCCAGGTGGTACAGTGATAAGGAATCTACCTGCCAATGCAGGAGACTCAAGAGACTTGAGTTCAATTCCTGGGTTGGGAAGATCCCCTGGATACAGGAATAGCAACTCACTTCAGTATTTTTGCCTGGAAAATCCCATTAACAGGACCCTGGCAGGCTATGGTCCATGGGGTTGCAAAAAGTTGGACATGACTGAGTACAAGCAGAATGAACTGAGTAGTTAACTGTATACTGTTCAATCATTAAACCAGAATAATGCTCACTGTGGCCCTTGAATTAACTCCCAGTCCCACCTCACCAAGATACTGGTAACACCCTCAGCTGGTGTGGTTTAGGGGGACATCCTTGTCCTAAGTGTGTGCACTTCTCATTATTTCATCATCCAGTTTTATTTAATGACAGGTACCAACACTGCGCTTTGTTGATAGAGCTTGGGCAACACTATGGGGCAATGCTGGACCAGTTGCATTAGTAACTGGTAGAGTAAGTTCCCTTCCAATGTTGTTCCCTGGTGGGGGAGAAGGAGGAACTGGAAACAAGAAGCAAACCTTTGTTTGCTACTCCCTTTATTGAGACAGCATCAATATTTGGTTTCTGTATTACAGCAAAGTCCTGGTTTCCTCTCTCTTCCCTGGCTACTCTTTATTGGTCTGCCTCATGAGTGTCTGTCTTCTTTTTCTCAATTAGATAAGGTCCTCTGAGTCCTGTTGCAAGCCCTGTTGCCTGTACCCTGTTCCAGCCACCATCACTTGTTAGTCACCTAACTAGTCTCTCTGCTTCCAGGTTTGCCTTCCTCCAGACCTCACCCACATGGAGCCTGAGTGATGTTTCCAAAATGGAAATTTGATCACTACTGTCAGTTTTAGGATAATGCCTTGCAGCTCCGTGGACTGTAGCCCACCCAGCTCTTTGGTCATGGGATTCTCCAGGCAAGATTACTGGAGTGGATTGCCATACCCTCCTCCAGGAGATCTTCCTGATCCAGGGATCTAACTCTCATCTCCTGCATTATAGGTGGATTCTTCACCTCTGAGCCACCTGGGAAATAATGGTTGAAATAATATCCTACCCTTTTAGCTGTGTGAGACAGTAATTATTTCTGGGTAAGAGCATTATGGTAGATTTCTAAATACTTTAAACTATTTTTTATTATTTTCTAAGATGTCTAAAATACGTAACCTGAAAAAGAAAAAAAAAGCCTCTTTTTAATTAAAAAATTATTAATTTTTTTTAAATTTAAAAATCAGTGTCACCTACCTGCACACCCATCACTCTATCTCATTCTCCTTCTGGAGGGTTCAGGGAAGAGAAGCAATCCATAGAACATTATATAGTTGTAGTCACACTGCAGTCAGATCCTATAATGATGGAGTTCATTTAAAATGAAGTTTGTTGTTGTTTAGTTGCTAAGTCCTGTCCAACTCTTTTGTGACCCCATGCACTGTTGCCTGCCAGGCTCCTCTGTCCATGAGATTTCCCAGGAAAGAATATTAGAGCAGGTTGCCATTTCCTTCTCCAGGGAATCTTCCTGACCCAGGGATTGAAATCAGGGTCTCCTGCATTGCAGGCAGATTCTTTACTGTCTGAGTCATCAGGGAAACCCAAAATGAAGTTATTACTACCTTTTTGGAAGGTCTCCAATAGATGACAAACACGTTGACTTAAATCATATTTGAGTGGTCATGTTTCAAAATGCTGAGTATAATGACTAATTTTTTGTGTTAACTTGGCTGGGCCATGATACCCAGTTGTTTGGTCAAACATCAGTCTAAATGTTGCTGTGCAAGGTAATTTTTACAAATGTGATGAACATTTAAATCAGTAGACTTAGGTAATGTGGTTTGGCCTCATTCCATCAGTTGAAAGCATTAAAAGAAGAGCCCGAGGTGCCCTGATGAAAAAGAAATTTTGCCTCCAGATTCAAGATGGCAAACTCATTTCAACTCTCTCCTGGGTCTCTGCCTGCTGGCATGCCCAGAAGATTCTGGACTTGCCAGTCTTCACAATCGCATGAAGTCAGTTCCTTGAATTCTCTATCTGTCTACATCCCATTGGTTCTGATTTCCTAGAGTGCCATGACTGATACTCTGGGCAAGGGCCAGAAGTGCAGGACAAGACTTCTTTTTTAAAATAATTAATTAATTAATTAATTTTTCTTTACATTATCGTGTTGGTTTTGCCATACATTGACATGAATCCATCAGCACAAATGAGATAAGCAGAACCCACATCTGCGTGTTACCTCCCACCTCTGCCTCAGTGAAGAAAAGTGTTAGTCACTCATTCATGCCTAACTCTTTTCGACTCCATGGACTGTAATGCGCCAGGCTCTTCTGTCTGTGAAATTTCCCAGGCAAGAATACTGGAGTGGGTTTCCATTCCCTTCTCCAGGGAAACTTCCCAACCCAGGAACTAAACCCAGGTCTCCTGCATTGCAGAAGATTCTTTTACGATCTGAGTCCAGAGAAGCCATTAGTTTTCTGCACCTTTAATTCCTGCCTCTTGCATTAAGCCCAACATCTGATAAGACATTTACATTTGTTGACTGAGAGATTCTAATTTGGAAGGTGGTTTTCAGCCTTGTGTGATGTCATTAGCATTTTAAGCAAATAAGCATTCTTATTTTCAAACTAAAGGAAGAAGAGTCTTACCATTATCCTTGAATAAAGGATGCTCTACTAACAGGTGGGGAAGGAAATGGCAACCCACTCCAGTATTCTTGTCTGGGAAATTCCGAGGACAGAGGAGCCTGGTGGGCAATAGTCCATGGGGTCCCAAAGAGCTGGACTTGACTGAGGGACTAACACTTTCACTCTTACTTTTTACTGCTAATGGGAAGAGATGTGTTTATCATAAATCATCCTGAAAGTAAATCTGTGCTGAGTTTTCAGGGAGGGGGCACAGCCACATTTTATGGAGAAAAAGAATAAGAAAAATCTAGCGTTTGCAGTTTCTCAGTGATAAGTGATCATATGAACACTTGCTATGGCCCCTCTCAAGACTTTATATGAGAGATATAAAGTGGGGGACCTTGGGAATTCCTTGGTGGCCCAGTGGTTAAGACTCGGCACTTTTACTGCTGGGGCACACAGGGTGTGAATTGAGATCCCACAAACTGGGAGTGTGCCCCCTCCAAAAATTAAAGAATAAAGAATGAAGTGAGGGGACCTGAAGCTTGAGGTTTAGTACCTTTGGAGTAAAGTTGACTCTGTTTCTGGGTTTTTAGGTGGGGACACAAAGAAGGATGTTGGCCCTTCGTTAGGTTGGGGAGGAAAGCTGAGGCTGGCCTGGTTCCGGCTGGGGGAAGTCATTTCTCTTTTCTAGACCCAGAGTGTTCCTCCAAGCTTGTGACTTGCCAGACCCCTACCCCACTTCCATTCCTTCCCTTGTTCCCCTTCTTTGCTTTAAGCCCTATCCCACTGTTTCCAGGACTTATTTCCACATTCATGTACCCTACTTCTTTAGGGAGTGTCCAGCGATATTTTGGAGGACAATGTACAGCCCATCTTGCCCTCCATCTGCAAATGCATATCCCTCTCTGTGCTTTATAGAGCTTTTCTGTCTTTGAGGACAGCGTCTCTGACTGTGTGGGTGGTGGCAGAATTGCAGCTGCTTCATTGTGTGGGCACTTTTCTCTGTGGTCCTTTCTCCACCACCGTGGTCAGCACCTCCTCCCTTTTTCCTGCCTCTTCAGACTTCCAAATGCTGGCTTTATCATCTCAGGTAAGTAGAAATGTGCTGTCAGGAGCAGTTTTCTAGTTGTACCAAAAAATAAGTATTTTTATATAGCTTGCTTTCATATATTTCACTGAGGATGTGAAGTTATTAACACCTCCTGCTTCTGGGAGGAGCTCAGTGAATACAGTGGCTGAAAGTTCTGCAGGTTCCAGGAGCTGGCATCCTCAGATTCCCTCTCAGCTTGGAGTCCCTGCATCTTCAGAACTGCTGAGGTCGTTTGCACCCCAAGTTTCACAGCAGTCCTTGCCTTCTGCTCTCATCAACTGAAATCTGGGCCTTTTCTTTGATTCTGCCCCAGAATCACTCACACAAGATATGTATATGTGTATCATAGACTTTATTGAAAGACTCTGCATAAGCAATGGAGTTGTTTTATGTTGTAGCAAAAACCAAACAACCTAAAATTATACAAGTATAGTCCTTGTTTCTTACACCCACCTTTGGGAATCCCTCCCTCACCTCCTTCCTCCCCAGACTTGAGCCCTGTAACCTGACTGCTGCCCTATCCCTTCATCCCTCATTCCCCCAGGCAAAAGTAGCCTCATCCACTTTAGATGAGAAAACAGTAACAACAAAACCAGCTCTTATTCCGGCCCACTTAGTATGAGCAAAAGGCAGAGCAAAAACCACCACAATTTTGTAATTAGCCTTCAATTAAAATAAATTAATAATTTTTTAAAAAAGAAATGAAAAAGCAGAAGCCCTCACCACGATGGGAAAACAGAGCTCACTCCCTGGGACACATTTTACCACTTCCCCTGCAGGCCCACACAGCACACACACTAAGCCAGCTCTGCCCCGGACATACAGAGCCCTGCCATGTCCCCAGAGACCCTCCATTTTCCTCTATTTCCTCATTTCTTCTCTTCTCTTGGATCCCATAAGCTGTCAGAGGAAAGCAGTACTCCTATTCTCACTCCATGTGAGTCCATGGTAAGGAACCACACTGCCTAGCAGGATAGGAGAGAGACAGGTCTGGAGAGAAGAGGGTGGTAGACAGAAGGTTCATTTCAGAACAAGGAATGGGACCCCTGTGATGGAAAGCCTCATTGCAGATCCCAGGATGTTCCTGCACAAGGCACACAGGGGGCATCCTCAAGACCCTCATAACAAAGGGTGAAGTGCCAAGATAGATTCTATACCTAGACACTCCCGTCTAGTTGTGAGGCCCCCGCCCTGAACTTCTCGGGCTCTTCACTGCCCTCACGTAGGGGGCACGGCTGGTACTTGGCACCTGGGACCCTTTTCCAGGAGGAGAAGCGATGGTGCCAGAGGCTGCAGAGGCCATAGATGGCGGCCAGCATGACAGCCCCCAAGCCCAGGTGCCAGCAGAAGAAGGTGGTGACAAAGGCGAGGTCCACAGGGTTGTCCCCGCTCCAGGGCTGTCCGGAGGGAGGTGCGTACATCAGGACGCCCAGATGCAGCAGCCAGTTGCTGAGCACCAGCCCCATCCAGGTCTTGAGCACCCAGAGTGAGGGCTGGTCAGGCACCCAGACCTCGATGATGAGCACCAAGCCGACCAGGAAGGCAGGCAGCATGAACAGGGTGTGCACGCGGCTTTCCAGGGTGCCCTTGTTCTCAATGTGGTTTATCATCAGCAGCACCAGCACGCAGAAGGCCAGCGCCTCAGCCGCTCGCTCCAGTCTCATGTTCTGCCGCACCAGGCACGCCTGGCTCACGAGGTCCACCACTCCGCTGACGAGGAAGAACCCGTACATGGTCACGTGCTGCCAGGTGTCCTTGAACACAAACGGCCGCTTCGGGTCCTCCCAGTCCACCATTACCATCCGGTTTGCTCCCGGTGGGTAGAAGAGCTCGGGCAAGATGACGATCAGGGAGAAGATCACCTTCACCACTGCTTCCGCAGAAACCAGCTGCCACCACCTGTGCCCTCGCTTGTCTCTTGCGGGCAGAGGGGGTTTGAGGAGCTTCTGTCCCCGTAGCAGAGCCAAGGACACCAGCACCGAGTAGTAGAGCGCTATGATGAGGAACAACAGCGCTGCAACCAGGTGTCCCCCGAGGGTCCCCATGGTCTCGGTGTGTGCGGCGGGGCCACTGGCTGGATGAGCAGCGACCTCACAGGCGCGTCTCACGAGCAAGAGTGGCTGCTTTTGAGCGGTGGGGAGATTCTCCTGATCTGGCCGCACCTGTGCTTCCCACACAGGGGAAGGTGCCTGAAGCCTCTGAGTCACTCCCGGGTGGGAGTGACTCTTGGAGGTGTGATGGTGTACGTGCCTTGTGCCTCACTCTAACCCTAACTAGATCCTAGGTCTTACTTAGATCCTAGGTCTGGGATTTCAATCTCTGCCCCTCACTGTTGGCACGGGTCTGTCCTTTCTCTCACAGCCTCCGCCCCACCACTTCTCAAGGAGAGGGGAGGGAGACGGTTGGGTGTGCCAGCCAAGAGGGGTGGCGGCTGACTCCCTTCTACTGACTGTTTCTCGGTTCCTGGCATGTTACATAATTTTTTTCTCAGTTAAATCTGTCAAAAATTCTGTGAGAAAGTTATTGCTAAACGAATTTTACAGGTGACATGAAGGCTCAGAGCGGGGAAGGGACCCAGCAGCCAACACAGCAGAGTCAGGATGGGACTGGACCTACTCATTTATCTGCACTGTGGCTGAATCTCAGCTCCAGCATTTGCAACTCACAGAACAGTAAGCAAGTTACTGTCTTCTGGAGCCTCAGTTTCCTGATCTGTAGAATGGGAATAATAATTCCTTTCTATGTTTGTTGTGAAGATTAAATGCAGACATATCTTATTTTATTGTGCTTTGCTTTACTGAGGTTTTGCATATATTGTGTTTTTTAAACAAATGAAAGATATATGTTAACCCTGCATCAAGCAAGTCTATTGGTGTCATTTTTCCAACATTTATTCCCTTCTTGCCTCTGTGTCACATTTGGGTTGTTCTCACAATATTTCAAAATTTTTGTTATTATTATATCGTTATGATGGCCTGTGATCACTGATCATTGATGTTGCTATTGTAATTTTTTAAAAAATAATAAAATACTTTTTAACTAGGTTATGTATATTGTTTTTTTAGACACAATGTTACTGCACACTTAATAGACCATAGTATATAGTGTAAATATAACATTTTTACATGCACTGAGAAACAAACAGACAAAAAACCCATGACATTTTATTTATTGTGATAATCTGGAACTACACCTGCAATATCTCTGAGGTATCTATGTAGAATAATGTACATAGAGTATCTGATCTATAGTACATACTCAAAAAATGACAGGATTATTAGTAACTTTACCAAAGTTATTACTAATATTTCTTGCTAAATTCCCATGATGCTGAAGTTGTTGGAGTATTTCTATGAATGATACCAAAATAGGAATCATAAAGAAGAAAGTAAAAAACTTAATTTTTAAAAAAATTTAAAGGTTTTTTAATAGAATTTTAATTAGAATTAATAATTTCTATAGTAAAATTACTGCTAAAAAAACAATTTTGAGAGAAAAACAAACTAAAATTTTTCTCTATATGTCACAAAGTGTTAGTCTTCTTACAATATAATAGGCTGTTATAAATCAAGAAGTTAAAAGTGAATACCTTATAAGAAAATGGGCAAAGGACATAAAGTGATTATTCATCTAAGAAAAACTATAAATTAACAAAATCTATAAATTTAACAAACCTTTGAAATGCAAGAAAATGAATCTCACTGGTAAATAAACAAATAATAATAAAAATAAACATGGTACCTGTTGTGGACTGAAAGTTTGTCTCCCCCAGGCTTAATGTTGATGCTCTAGTCTCTAGAGTGATAGTGTTTGGAGGTGGGGGTCTTTGGGAATGATTAGGCTTAGATCAAGCCATAAGAGTAGGACCCTTATGATGACATTCATTTCCTTACAGAAGGAGGAAGAGAAACAAAGATCTCTCAGAAGAGTGTGAATTCTGTTGTTGTTGGGCAAGAGTGTGCAAATATATTTTATCTAGTTGGTTTACTGTGTTGTTCAAGTCTTCTGTTTCCTTACCTATCCTGTGTCTGGTGTTTCTCTCCATTTACATGCACTGAGGAAAGGCCACGTGAGCACACCTCGAGCAGGTAGCTGTCTTAAAGTCAGGAAAAAGGCTTTCATCAGAACCCAACCATCTAGACTTCCCTGGCAGTCCAGTGGTTAAGACTCCCACCCACCAAAAAAAAGAAGAACCCAACCATCTTGGCACTCTGATCTCAGACTTCTAGCCTATAAAACATGAAAAATGAATATTTGTGATGTAAGTCACCCAGTGAGCAGACTGAGCTGACAGAATTTTCGTACGGTGAGGTGAGATGCTGCTGTAACACCTAAGATTATGGAAGCAGCTTTGCCACTGGATAATTGGGAGAGTGGAGGTACTGCTAGAAAATTCTAGGTCAAGAGTGCCATGAAGGGACAGTTAAAAATAATTCAGTTGATGACCTAGAAGGAGAAAAGGACAACTCTAGAGAAAGTGTCCCTTTCCTTAGAGAAAGCCTAAACAGTCACAAACAGGATGTTGGTGGAAATAGGGGCCATAAAGCCCTTTCTGGTGAGGTATCTGGTGGGAATCCGAAACATGTTCTAAGACATGTTGAAAAGGTGGCACTTATTATAAAAGTGGCAAAGAACTTGGCTCAGTTATGTTCATGTTCTAGTGTTTTGTGGAAGATAGAATTTCTGAGAAATTAAATTGCCTACTTAACTGAGGAGTTGCACCAAGTGGTATCTGACTGTTACCCCATGGATTGCAGAATGCCAGGCTTTCCTGTCCTTCGCTATCTCCCTAAGTTTGCTCAAACTCAGGTGCATTGAGTCAGTGATGCCATCCAACCATCTCATCCTCTGTTGTTCTCTTCTTTTCCTGCCCTCAATGTTTCCCAGTATCAGGGTCTTTTCCAGTGAGTCAGCTCTTCACATGAGGTGGCCAAAGTATTGGAGCTTCAGCTTCAACATCAATCCTTCCAATGAATATTCAGGGTTGATTTCCTTTAGGATTGACTGGTTTGATCTTCTTGCAGTCCAAGGGACTCTCAGGAGTCTTCTCCAGCACCACAATTCAGCCTTCTTTATGGTTCAACTCTCAAATCTATACATGACTACTGGAAAAACCATTGCTTTGACTATACAGACCATCACCAAAGTGATGCCTCAGCTTTTTAATACACTGTCTAGATTTGTCATAGCTTTCCTTCAAAGGAGCAAGCGTCTTTTAATTTCATGGCTGCAGTCATTGTCCATAGTGATTTTGGAGCCCAAGAAAATAAAGTCTGTCGCTGCATTCACTTTTCCCTCTTCTATTTGCCATTAAATGGTGGGACTGTGAATGTGAATGTGAAAGTCACTCAGTCGTGTCTGACTTTGCGACCCCATGGACTGGAGTCGGTAGGCTTTCCCTTCTCTAGGGGACCTTCCCAACCCAGGGATTGAACCCAGGTCTCCCGCATTGCAGGCAAATTCTTTACCAACTGAGCTACCAAGGAAGCCCAAATGATGGGACTGGATGTCATTAACTGAGGCGATTACTAAGCAGAAGTGTTGAAAGAGAGGCTTGGTGCCTCCTAATTGATTATCATTATTGTTGTTTAGTCACTAAGTTGTGTCCAACTCTTTGTGACACCATGGAATGTAGCCTCTGTGGACTAGGCTTCTCTAACCACGGGATTTCTCAGGCAAGAACACTGGAGTGGGTTGCCATTTCCTTCTCCAATTGCTTATAGTAAAATGCAAAAAGAGAGGAATGCATTGAAGAAGCAATTGTCAAGCAAAAAAGATCTTAAACTTAAGGATTTGAAAATTCTTAGCCTGTCCATGTTGCAAAAAATGAAAGAGATGTTCTGAAGAGAACGAGAAGGTGTGGCTCAACAACCTCCTGATAAAGGGATTAGTATGGGATTAGACTACAGACCTGATTGGCCACCCTATCAGAAACACTGCCAGTTTCAACAGAAGGGAGTGGAGCTGAGACTAAATGAGGGAAGGCTATTTGACTTCTTAGGTCCTACAGGCAGCACTAGATGGTAAAGCTATTTGGCTGTGAACATGTGCTATTGTTCAAGACAAGGGGAAAATGACCCTGAAGGCAATTCAGAGATCATTAGGGCTGCTTCCTTGATTTCAAAATGTGGGAGTGGGGAGGGGACATCACCTCAATCTCAACAGGCCAGACAGTGGTCTTCTGGAGCTTTGTGGGTGGGGTCACCTGGAGCTGTGTGGTGGTGACCTGCCAAGTAGAGCGACTGGGATGGGGTTGCCAATCCAGTGCGTCTTGAAGACAGGACCATTGCTCCAAGGGGCTAAGGGCAGAATATCTGACCAAAGAGAATTCTTCTCTAGCCTTAAGATGTAATGATATTGACCTTGCTAACTTTTGTACTTCCTTGGGACCATAACCCCTTCCTTTCACTTTCTCCCTTTTGGAAAGAGTACGTCTAGCCTATGCCTGTCCCTTGGCTGTATTTGGAACCAGACAACTTGTCTGGTTTCACAGGTTCACAGCTGAGGAGGAGTTTTGCCTCAGGATGAATCATATCTTAAGTCTCACCCTTAGCTGACTTAGTTACTATTTAGATAAACCTTTAGGCTTTTGATTTTAGAGTCGATGCTGGAGTGAGTTGACACTTTTGGGACTGTTGGAATGGGATGAATTTTTTGCATATCTTTATGACTTTAAGGGAGGCCAGGAGCAGAATGTTATGGACTGAATGTTTGTGTCCCCTTACAGTTCACATGTTGAAGCACTAATACCCCAATGTGACGGTAGCTGGAGTTGAGGCTTCTAGGAGGCAATTAGTTCAAAGGAGGTTATGGGGGTCAGGCCCCTATGGTGGGATTAATGTCTTTATAAGAAGAGACAGATGAGAATGCTCTGTCTACTCTGTGAGGACACAGCGAAGAAGGTGGCCATCTGCAAGCTAGCAAGTATGTCTTCACCAAGAACTGAATTGGCTAGCTACTTGGTTTTGGATTGCCCAGCCTCCAGAGCTGAAAAAATAAATATCTGCTCTTTCAGCCACTCAGTTTGTCATATTTTGTCATGGTGGTCCAAGTAGAGTAAAACATTGGCCCATTAGTTATTTAAGAGTGTGCTAATTTCCACAAATTTGTGAGTTTTCCTTCTGCGGTTGATATCTAACTTCATCGCATTGTGGTTGGAGAAGATATGACATCTGTCTTTTAAAGTCCTCTGAATTGTGACCTAACCCGTGCTCTCTCCTGGAGAAGGTCCGTGTGCACTTGAGAAGAACGTGTGTTCTGTTGTTGTTGGGTAGAGTGTCCACATGTGTTTGTTTTTAGGTGGAGGTCAGTGTAAGGGAAGACCTTCCAACTGGCCCAGGTTGTAGTGCCAGCAGCTTTATTATTCAATAGTGGATCCAGAGGTAATACATTTTCTGGAGGCTGTGTGTCAAGTCCAGATATGAGAATCACAGTGAAGGCTTCATGATTCTGGAGCAAAACCATGACCATGTTGGCAAATGGCAGAGTAACATTTTGAGAAACTGGGTCTTAGCTTGCTATTAGGCTCTTCTGGAGACTTAACACTTTCCAGACTGAACATCAGCATGGTAATCATGTTTTCTGGATATTTTCTGAATCTAAAGTCAGGCTGCATAACAATGCTCCATCATCAAACAGATATGTACAATGAGGCCAGGCTTGAGTATGACCTGAAAGCAAAAATAAGTGGCAAGAATGTGTTGCTCACATTCCTAGCATGCTTCCTCCTCCCTCTTCTCCCTTTGCCAACACCTAGTAGAGTAGAGCTCTTTCTGACTACTTGATGAGGAAGCAACCGTCAAGCTTGGTTCCAGGTGGTTCTCCCAGAGATGATGCACTGAGCCAGTGCTATAGTTTTGCTCCAGATGGTCCTGAAGAACAGTGGATAAAACAAACACTTCTAGAGGGAAAACTTCGAACAGAATATTAACATTTAAAAAAAATTCTACTTTTTCTGGAACAGCTCAAGGACCACTAAATCCTGTGTGTGTGTGTGCACTCAGTTGCTTCAGTCATGTTCGACTCTTTGTGAACCTATAGAGTAAAGCCTGCCAGACTCCTCTGTCCATGGGGTTCTCCAGGCAAGAATACTGGAGTGGGTTGCCATGCCCTCCTACAGGAAGGTCTTCCTGACCCAGGGATTGAACCTGAGTCTCCTGTGTCTTCTGCATTGCAGGTATATTCTTTACCACTGAGCCACTGAGGAAGGCCCACTAAATCCTGAGTAATAGTTAAAATCATGTCATATGATCAATGACCTAGAAGAACTCAGATGAGAGGATTTATAACAAAGAAGTTTGGGGAAGAATTAAAGTCTCAAACTCTTGGAATGGGCCCAGAATATTCATCTCATGTGAATGCTGAACAAAATGTTCCTCTGGTGGGGGTTTTCAGTGACCAGGGACCACTGTGCAATGGCATTCTGCTCCCTTCCCCTCCACCCAGTGTGTGCTCAGTGGCCTCAAGTTCAGTGTGGCCGTGGTGGCTGGGGTGGAGCTTATCTGTAGCCTTAAGAATACTGACTTCCTCCCACAGAGGATGACATAGTTCCTCCCACTCCTCGATGACAAATAAGAAAAGTGGTAAAGAATGATAAATGATGAACAACAAAAAAAAACCAAAACCCAACTTATGGCGGCTGCATTAGTGAGTGGATATAAAAATATTTTTTTCCATCCTAGCAACACTAGACCCTGAGGGTTGAGTTAACACGAAAGGGAAGAATATACCCATCAAGGGACACATTGATGATGTCACTGAACTGGAAGCGGAGGCGTCACAAGGATATTCAGGCTCCTCAAGGTGCAAGGCAGACAGGCTAAAAAGAGGGATATGGTATTGGCTGCAGCTAGTATACTCAGAGATGTATTAGGATTGCTGCTGCACAAGGATGTGGGGGGCAGAGATGCAGATGAAAGATGGTGCTTCACCAGGTTGGCTTCTTAGGCGACATGTCCAATGGTAGTTCAAGGGAGGTACTTTGTAGGTAAGACCACCAAAGCCTCTTTGATTCACTTATTCATTCAACAATGAATACTGCTAATGCCAGATGCTGTTCCAACCCTGAGAATACAACAAAGAAGAGAGACAAGACACAAATACTCAAGAAAACAAGAAAAATGCCAGAGAATGACAAATGATAAGCTCTTTCCTCTCAAAAAAAGGCCTCTGTGACACTGAGTGACTCCTTCCCATCATAGAAATAATGTTTAAACCAAGATCACACTGGCATTAGGGTCTGTGTGTGTGTGCTAAGTCTCTTCAATCATGTCCAGCTCCTTGCAACCCCATGGACTGTAGCCTGCCAGGCTCCTCTGCCTATGGGATTCTCTAGGCAAGAATACTGGAGTGGGTTGCCATTTCCTTCTCTGGCATTAGGGTCTAGCCCTTCAATATCTGACTGAATTTGTGGGTCAACGTATTACATAAAGACCAGAAGAGGAGATGAAGGAGATAAAAAAAAAGCCCGGTAAACCCAACCTCCCACTGCTGATATATGCTACTCCAGTCTTTCCAATGATATCTTTCTCCTCGTAACTAGAATCAGATTTTGGTTTTTGCCATCAAGAACCTTGACAGAGACACTCCAGGTATTAAGGCCATGAGCAATTTTCTTTCCTTATCTATCTTTTTCTCCATTTTACAATGAGCAAGTATTATTTTTATAATCATAAGCTATCTGAAGACTTAAAACCAATGTGGCAATTATTTAATGCCTGGAGAAAAAGCTTAGATATCAAGACATCACAATGTGGCAAATTCTGGGACCTCCATGGTGGTACGGTGGATAGGAATCCACCTACCGATGGAGGGGGCATGGGTTCGATTCCTACTCTGGGAAGATTCCACAGGCTGTGAGCAACTGAGCCTGTGTGCCTCAACTACTGGGCCCATAGGCTGCAGCTACCAGAGCCCGCGCGTCTAGAGCCCATGCTCTGCGACAGAAGAAGCCACCACGACGAGAAGCTCCTGCACTGCAGTAGAGAGGAGACCCTGCTCACTGCGACCGGAGAGAAGCCCATGAACAGCAATGAAGACCCAGTGCAAGCACAAATAATAAAAAGGAATAAATTGCTAAACATTTTTAACTGGATGGTAGTTTTATGGGAAATGCTTATTTGCATCTCTATTTTCTTGTATTTTTCAACTTTTCTGTGAGGCTTTATTAATTTAATTTTATGATAAAATCAGTAACATAAAAAACCTTGTAAGAATCCTCTTTAGTAATCAAAATATTTCTTTATGCATCTATAATCATGTGTGCAGTTATTTATAAAGATACACATATATATATATGCAATACTGACAACTTTTAAAGACACCAAAGGGCATAAAGACAAGTAAAAGGAGTAATATAACATAGCAAATGCCAACACAGAATGAATAAGTGTTAACATTTTGTCACAGTTTGCTTCAGGATTTTAAAAACTAAATAAACATTCCAGTCCTTCTCAGTCCCCTGTCCATATCTTTCTCTGTTCACAGTTAGGGCCAGGCTTGGTGTGAACCTTTCTTGTCATTCTGTTATTTTGCATATGTCTGTGTCTCTCCAGCCCATTTGATTGTTTTCTATGTATTTCTAGTTCTACAGAAACAAGCAGCAGAAGGAACTCTTCTTGAACAAGGCATTGGTCATGCCTCAATTAGAACCCATGGAAGAGAAGCTCCTTTGTAATGAAGTCAGTGCAGTCAAATAGAAAAAGGTGGGGGGTGGGCGGCAGGATTCAAGAATCACGCAGAAATATAGTTGATGGGAACCATACGTCAGGGTGGCTACGTTCCAATAAACCGGGCGAGTGCACTGCTGGGCTGGACCTAAATTCCTCTACGCCCAACTCCTAGTTTGTCCACAGGGTAAGTAAAGGTGAACAGAACTAACCTTTATTACCAGCCCCCACACCAAAGGGAGCACGAGTCTCTGGTTTGTCTGTCTCACCCCATTTCATCATCTGCTGTCATCTGAGTGCTCCTGGCTCTCAGAAGGAGACAGTGTCTGATCGCAGTCATCTGTGCTTGTTGACTGATAGATTGATCTTGAGCAGATGAGTTTCGGTCACTGTGATATCTCAATCAGTCATTTTAAGCCTTTCAACTCCAGTTGAAATAGGAAAAATCCTTAGCTTTACCCACATCTAAAGGAATTTTAGGCATTAGCCAGCAGGTGCTGGGATGTGTTTGCTGCGGGGAGGGGTTCCTGCACCCTCCCCAAGTTCTGGTTTATTGATCAGGAGTTGTTGGGCCTGGGCGTTCGTGTTTTTAAAATCCCCCCTGCAGACACAAAAGACCGAATGCTGTATGATTCCACTCCTATCCTTATTATGTGAGGCACCTAGAGTGGTCAGATCCTTAGAGACAGAAAGTAGGTTGGCTGCCAGTGGTTGGGGGAGGGGGGTGGGTATTGGTGTTTAATGAGGACTGTCTCTGTTTGGTAAGATGAAGGAGTTCTGGAGAGGGATAGTGGTGATGTTTACACAATAGTATCGATGTACTTAATGTCTCTGAACTGTATCCCTAAAAATGGTTAAAATGGTACCTTTTTATGTTGTGTATTTTTTAACCACAATTTTTTTTTTTTAAGTGAAAGATGAATTCTCTCCTGGTGATGTCATTTGCTGTCAGGTTGAAAACCATCCTACGTTCTTTGTGGTGACTGATGGAAGGGCGGGTTTTGCCCTCATGCTTGAACTGGCCTCCTACTCCCCTGGGAGAAAAGGGCGGGTTTTGCCCTCATGCTTGAACTGGCCTCCTACTCCCCTGGGAGACTCAAACTGGAGCCGTTCAGGTTTCATTTATTGCTGCTGCTGGGGAAAGGTGTGAGGAAGTCTCACTGTCTGTCCCTTGCCCAAGACTGGCCCTGGAGACCCTCTCCATGTCCCTCACAGCACTTCTTTTTGGGTCGCTGGATGGCGACACCTCTCCCAGCAGGCTTTCTTTCTGGTCCCTTTCCACACCTGTGGCTGGAAACTTCTACCACTCTTCTCTTTTCCCAGACCTGGCTGTGCTTGTTGTGTTTCAGCCCTGTCAGGTGATTCATGCAGGTGTAACGCACATGGGAATAAACCTGCCAGTTAATGGCAGATAAGGATGCCCACGTGCGGTTCTTTGTATCTCCTCTAATGAGACGTCGTGCTTATCTAGTGTGTGATCCAGAAGTTAGTGGAGCATTGCCCTGCCTTTTGAAATGTAGGTGAAGTTGACTCATTGCCTACCCATCCCAGGCTCTCTGAAATCCAATGCTCTGTCCAAGGTTCCTGAGCATTCCAAGGCTGGGGTTACCCTCCCTTCAGATTTTGAGTGTGTGAATCTGCTCTGAACACTTTCTGCAGCACAGCGCTGCTTGGTCTGTTTTTGTACTGCCCCGAGGTGAGCTCAGGCTTCCCAGGTGGTGCCAGGGGTAAAGAACCTGCCTGCTAATGCAGGAGACATAAGAGATGCAGGTTCGATTGCTGGGTCAGGAAGATCCTCTGGAGAAGGGCATGGCAACCCACTCCAGTATTCTTGCCTGGAGAATTCCATGGACAGAGGAGCCTGGCTTTATTACAAGTGTGAGGATGATGATGTTAGGCAATAATATCATCCAAAGCAAAACTCCCAGCATTAGGTATTGGATATTTCTGTTTGTTTTTTTTTTAAAGTCCAACAGCAATATCTTATGATTCTTATTATGTCTTCCAATGGACAAAACTAACTTATAGTGTCAGAAGTCAGGATAGTGGTCTTTGTGAGGGGGAGCGGCCAGGAGATGTCAAGAGGGGCTTCTGCCACATTTCTATTTCTTGATTGGATGCTGGTTACACAGGTGATTTGGGAAAAATCTATTGAGCTGCACACTTATAATTTACCCACTTTTCTATATTTTTGTTATACTTCGATGAAAGAAGAAGCTGGTCAGCAACCTCATGTCCAGATATGTTGCTCAATCCTCTCTCTCCATCCAGATCCTTTCTGGATCAGTATGACGAATCCATCCTACCCCCACACGATGAGACAGACAGACAGACAGGTCCTGAAGCCGTCTCAGGAGCTAAACAGCCCCAGGAAACAAGAACACAATTCAGGGGATAGACAATCAAACAGTGACTCTCAGGACACTTTAGTCTGCCCACCTGCGGGGCTCCTCCAAGGACAGCGCTTGAGCCTGGAGTTCCATGCTGCAGCGTGACCTTTGCCCCTAGCTTCCTGGGCTCCAGCTTGGGGCTTACTGGGCATGGAGGGATGTGGCACATGCCCTTCCACAGTAGTGGCAACAGTGGTGCCAGAGGCTGCAGATGGTGGCAGCACAATAGCCCCTCATGCCAGGGGCCAGCAAAAGGTGGTGAGGAAGCTTGGGGTCTCTGGCAGGAGGTGGGGGGAGTCACACGATCACCCGCTGCTGCAACAGCCAAGGGGCTGGTCAGCGGGCTGTTTGTGCCCTGAACACCCATACCCAAGGCATTGGCCGTCCAACTCCTCTTCGTGTGCTACTCTGCCAGCCATGCCCGGTTCATCATGGCTCCAAGTGCCCAGCAAGAAGAGCTGGTACCTGCTGCCCTGGCATGTGGAGAAGGACTAGCTTCTCAGCCTCTTCCTAGTCCACCATCACCATCTGCTTAACCTTGAGTAACAGAACTTAGTATGACGGATACTAAGAAAGCAACTGCTTCCCCCACCTCTTCCAAGGGTACTGCTGCCATCACCTCTGCCGTCACATCTCTTCTTGAATGTGGTCCCAACAGGGCAGGGACACCTTGAGAAGAGCCCAGGACTCGTCACAGGGGACAGCGGCCCCTCACATCCCACCAGGAGGAGCCTGGCAATGGCTCAACAAATAAACAAGTAGTTTACCTCTCAAGAAGGTGTTCCCGGGGGCAGGAGGTGGTGCCTCACTAATGCCACTTTGCTCCCTGTGCTTTCAAAGATGTGATGTCTGCCCAGCATCAAGCTAATGTGTGAGAATGCTACATGATGTGACAATTGTGTGTGTTTTTACACCCATGGTACCACCACACCAGGTTTTACCATCTGGGACTATAGGTCCAGTCTGATGAATACTTATTAGTGGCTCTTTGCCCCCAGCATTTGCAATGTCACAGAGGGTCTTAGGATCATGCAGAACTTCTCTTTTATGGAATTTTGTCTGCAAGAGTCAGCTCTGGGCCCTGGTCCATCAGCACATCAGGTCAGGTGTAGATGCACTGCCCATACTGGGCACTGACGCTGCAGCTGCTGCCCTCAGCAGCCCATCAGGGATGCTGTGGCCCAGGGACTGCTGGCTTCCAGTCCTTTCTTGGCCTGTGGTGCTGCCATCACCAAGGGTTGCCCAGGCTTGCTGCTGGCTGAATTGGGTCTCTGGGCTGGGGCTGCAGGGGCAATGGCCTCGATCGACAGCTTGGACGGCCCTGGTCTTGTTGATTTTGCTCCCTGGCAGTTGTCCCCAGGGAATGATGCTCATGCCAAGTGAGGTGGAAATAGCTCCTTTTCCATGAGAGAGGGGACCCCAAATGCAGAAAGATTCCTGGAGCTCTGTGGGGCTCTCCCATTCTGTGAAAACACTCTCCTTGGTCCTCCACCTAGACTATCTTTTCAAAGTATAATATCTGTGGCTGTGGGAAGCTGGGTGGGGAGGAATGCTGAGCACCAGTCTCCTAGTTTTTCTGAAGCCACCCTCATTTAAACCTTCTGGGTTTGAAGAGAAGTGGGGTTTGTAGTAGAAGATGCCTTCCTCCGTTGCAGCCAATATTCTCTTTGATGTGGTACTGTTTGTTCTTGCAATGATTCTTGTCAAGGACTCCAGGGGGTCAGTGATCTCTGAACCTTGACTATTAACAGAGTTCAAGTTCTTACTTTTCTGGACATACCTCAAGGCTGCACAGTTCAGGGGTGGAGGAGAGGAGGAGCTTAATGGACATAGTTATTCTGCTTGTCTGCTCAGTATTTGAACTCCCTTCCTCTTTTTAGGGAACTCCTCACCTATGGGGCAGATGGCAGTGAGAATCTAGGTCCCTACAAGGACCTAGAAATGCCAGGTTTGTCCTTCGCCCCTCATGGCCTCCCTTGGAGGGGACACAGGCTACATACCCACCCTGGACTCTGCCTTGGATCTTAGCCCTCTAGATGATTCCTTTACTAAAATTTCTTTCTGAGTAAATCTTCCTGAGACAGTTTTGTGGTTTGTGGCTAAGAACCCTGCCTAAGGTGAAGGGTGTCAACTCTACCCAAGCCCATCTTCATCTTGTATATAAAGGCATATTTCCTTGTCTCTTTCCTTTCCTCCTTTTCCCCTCCCCTTCTGCTCTTCTTTCCATTATGCTCACCTTCTGCATTGAGCAGAGACCTTAAAGGGCTGCAACTGGATATGGGGCAGGAACTGACTCTGTGGTCATCTAGAATAGTCTCAGCTCTAGTTCCTGGACTGAGTGACCTCAGGTGCTGGCAGAAGGAAAGGAAAACCCTTTCTGGAAGAAGAGCCTAGGTCTCAAATTAATTCTCAAAACAGTTATTTCAGATAAAATGTCCAGAAAGTACACCAGCGCACATGACATGTAAAACAAACAAACAACAAAAAAAGTGGCAGAATCAGCAGACGCCATAGAAACAGACCCCTCGGGATCCCAGATACTAGAGTCACTAGAGCCAACTCATAATAAAGCAATGCTTACTGTGTCCATGGAGATAAAAGCAGGATTTAGAGTTTTATGTAAGGATATGGAAACTCTGAAAGCAGATTGCTGGCTTTAAAAAGAATCAACTAGATATTATAGAACTGAAAAGTAGGATTATGCAATAAGAACACAGGTTAACAAGAAAGTGGAAAGGAAGCTAAGTGAGAAGCCATCCAGAATGAAGCCCAGAGGGCTTCAAGGGGGAAAATGCAGATGAGAAGATGAATGAGACAATACAAGGAGAAAGTCAAATGTATGTTTAACTGGCATTTTGGAAGGAAGGAAGAGAGAAAACGGAGCAGAGACAATATTTGAAATGATATGGTTGAGAATTTTCCAGAACTGATGACATAAGTCAATTCTCTGATTCAGGAAAGCCAAACAAGAAATTCCCACAGGTGATAGGAATCTTGGAGAACCAGGCATTGGTTAAGCCAAGGAGTCCCTCCTGTGGAAATTCTCCTTCCCTGACCAGGTGTGAAAATACTTGCGGGAGCTGGTGAGGTATTTTTTTTTTTTGACAGAAGACTTTTTGTTTTCCTATTTATTTAGTTCGTTTTTAAAGATGGGAGAGGTTTGACCTTGTTCATAAGCTGAGGGAAGAAACCAGTTGAGAGTGAGAGGTTGAAAACACAGGAGAGAGGAGAGGTAATGCATAAAGTTTTTAGAGAGAGTGGGACCCATACCATGAATAATTATAATAGTCATCATTTATTGAGGGCTTCCCAGGTGGCACAGAGTAAAGAATCCACCTGCCAATGCAGGAGACGTAGGAGAGGTGGGTTCGATCCCTGGGTTGGGAAGATCCCCTGGAGGAGGAAACAACTCACTCCAGTATTCTTGCCTGGAGAATCCCCAATGGACAGAGGAGCCTGGTGGGCTACAGACCATGAGGTGGCAAAGAGTCGGAAATGACTGAGTACGCATGTACCATTTATTGAGCATTACATGTCAGAGTCTGTTTCAGGAACTTGTCACACATCAATATTAATTCTTAAAATATTTAATAATCAGTGTTTTTATCCAGACATCACCGATAGGTCCGCTGATGCTCAGAAAATTCAAAGTTAAAGACAGTGGTCATATAGTTAGTAAATGGTGGCACTAGGAGCCACGTCAGGTCTGACTTCCTCCAAAGCCAGTATTCGTTCTACTCTACCAGGTGGCCTCAGAGCTCCAGCTGGCCCCAAAGTCTTTTGCTAGTCGTCTGAGATTGGATGGAAGGAGGAAAGGATGCTTGTGGAGGTGGAGATGTTTGGAGAATACAGAGAAAGGATTAGGAAGTTAACATATGTATAACCTGGAAAAGGAAATGGCAGCTCACTCCAGGATTCTTGCCTGGGAAATCCCACGGACTGATGAACCTGGCAGGCCACAGTCCATGGGGTTTCAAAAGAGTCAAACACGACTTAGCCGCTAGACGACAACGACAACAATACATACCATCAGGCCTCCCAAGACGGTGGCTCTCCTGCTGCCTATACATCTTCTGCTCAACCAGTGCCTGCTGCATCTGCATTCTGTTCACCTGACTGATCTTCCTACATACTTGACCCCACCCCACCTAATGAGCATTCTAATTTTAGAGCAGAATATCTCCACTTGATAGCTTAGGAAAGGGGCAATGAGGGATGTGCTCCTCTGCTGGTTTCCCTGGTAACCCATGAGCCAACCTGACGTCAATCTCCCCATAACCAATAACTTCCCCTGCCCCAGCCAGTGAAGCCGCCACGTCCTGCCTGCTACACACGGTGGGGTGTCCCTCCAGAACCTTGCTTCAGACAAGTAAGCTCCACATCCATTAGACCGTTGGTGTTTCTGACTCCAGGCTCTTTTTTTGGTCTTGAAGCTGAGCAAGCACAGAGCTTGTAGGCCTGGAGAATGTAGCCCAACAGTGTAGTTCAGGATCTAGGCTTGGTTCTTCCCCAGAAAATGGTAAGGGATATGATTTGTGGAGTTTGAAGGATGTGAGAATTCAACAGAGAAGGAACCACCAAGGAAGAATCCACCCGGGAGGAGGGGAGAAGAGAGGAAAAGAGTGGAGTTAGATGAAAGAGGAAGGGGCCCAGAGAGGGGTCCAGAGCCTGGAAGTTGAAACACACAGGAGTGCCAATGCCAGGTGCAGGATGAGAGGCATTAGCAGAGGAGGGGAGTTGAGGGAGAGGGAGATGCAAATACAGTGAGTTACTCAGGTGGGGTTGAAGTAAAAGGAAAACTGAACCAAGAGCAAAACCCATCAATGCCAGCCTGGAAGGGTGTTGCAGAGGCAGTCCAAGGATATGTATGGAGAAGTGGAGGGGAGTTTGATGATAAACAGAATATTGCAGAGTCTCAGTAACTTCCCCCCAGTATTCATTAATTACGAAGGGAAAAACGGTAACTTTGCAGTGGAAAAATCCAGCAGATCAAGAGGTCTCAAGATGCTGTTTTATCAGGAGGGATAATCCAACAAAGCTCTTCGATGCCTGGCAAGAAGTAAGGGAATGAACAGTGGTCCCCATTGCAGTCCTTGCTGCAGTAACAACATCCCAGACGACCTACAGCCCAAAGATCTCCCCAATCCCACTTCCGGGCGAATTTAATCTGTGCTAACGTGTCACTGTGTCCCATGGGACTAACGAGTTGTCCTTGGGTAGCGGTGGTTAACACATGCGCATTTGACTGGGGTCTTCCGTAATAAGTGCAGTGATTCTAACGTGGGGATTTAGGCGTGGTGGCAACACTGGGCAAATTGCTTCGGAGCTGGCGTGAGAGGAGTCAGGTCTCCAACAGGACTAGGTACCCTTGCTGCCTTCCACGTTAAGGACCACCTTAACTTGATCCCTAACGGGGCTTCTTCCACCGGTCTGCTCCCGCTTTCTCCACGGCCCGTGTGTATGTTGGCGGCGTGCTTTCCTACCCTACTCGGTGGGGTCTGAGGACTATTTCACCCCTTAGCTCCGGTGGGCTTCTGGAGCCGGGATCGAGAACCGAACGCTCCCGGGCGGTCTCTTCTGAGAAGCGCGCCACTGCCCTCCAGTGGGAAAGCTCTGAACTTCCTGAGGTCCCGGGGCTCTGCTCGCCGAGTACCAACCCCAATGCCAGACCCGGTGTTCTGCCCACCACCAGCCTGCACTACCCTCCTCCCAGTGGTGCCATCCATGATGGCCTCCCTGCAGTTCCTCAAACTCCCTGTGCATACAGTGTTTTCCCTGGCTGGAATGCCACCCTGAGATCTTCCTTATTGCCCAGGTCCAGTTTCAGGATCCACCCGCTACAGAATAGTCTTCTCTGCACATCCTGTCTAAAGTAGGGTCCTTTGCCTAGTTACTCTCTATCATTACTCTGTCCCTTTCCTGCAGAGTAGTTATTGCAGTCTGTAAATATCTTGTTTATTTATTCCTTATTTGATAGATTTTTTTTTTTACTTTGGTCTTTTGGGTTCTTCTCAATATACAATCACATCATCTGCAAATAGAGAACTTTTTTTCTGCTTGCAGAATTTATTCTTACAATTTCATTTTGTTTTAATAATGCTATAGAGCCTTTAAGGGCTTCCCTGGTGGCTCAGACAGTAAAGCGTCTGCCTGCAAAGTGGAAGACCTGAGTTCCATCGCTGGGTGGGGAAGATCCCCTGGAGAAGGAAATGGCAACCCACTCCAGTACTCTTGCCTGGAAAACTCCATGGATCGAGGAGCCTGGTAGGCTACAGTCCATAGAGTCTCAAAGAGTTGGACGTGACTGAGCGAATTCACTTTCACTTTATAGAGCCTTTAAAGTAAGTCAGCTAATAACAATCACAGTGAATATCCCTTCTTCCTGCATAATATTAATGGAAATAGGTTTCACTGTTTTAGTAAGTTATTTGATACTGGTTTTGGGTAAATATTCTTTATCACAGTTAAGAAGCATCCTTCTGTTCCTATACTGTACTGTTTTTTTACTTTTTTGGTCTCTTTTGTAATAACCAATCTATTTGAATTTTCTGTTTCTTTTGGTGTCAATTTGTATTTTTCCAGGAGTTCAACAGTTTTCTCTAGATTTTCAAGTTGGTTGTTATAGAGTTGTTTATAATATTGTCTTATAATTATTTTTCTCTCTTTTGTATCTGTATGACTTTTCTGATTTCTACTACTGTTTGTATTTGATCTCTCTTGTTTGTCCCTAATGGTGGGCATTGTCTCTTGTTTGTAAGATCAGTTGATCTTACAAAACACTTAGATTTGGCATAGAACTGCCATATGACTCAGGAATTCCACACCTATGTATACATTCCAAAGAATTGAATACAGGAGCTCAAAAAAAATGCTTGTACACCAATGTTCATAGTGGAATTATTCACAATAGGCAAAAGGTGGCAGCAGTCCAAGTGTGTCAACAGATGACCAAAATATGGATAAATGAAATGTAGAATATACTTACAGTAGAATATTATTCAACCATAAAAAGAAATTAAATTTTTATACATGCTACAATGTGTATGTATCTTGAAAACATTATACTTAGTGTAATACACAGACACAAAAGAACCAATATTGTATGATTCCACTTATGAGGCACCTAAAGTAGACAATTCATAGAGACAGAAAATAGCTTCCCAGGGGTTGGGAGGGAGGGAGAAAGGAGGGATTTCTTTTAATGGGTACAAAGTTTTTGTTGATGATGATAAAGTTTTGAATATAAATAGTGGTGATAGTTATACAACATTATGAAGGTATTTAATGTCATAGAATTACACACTTATGAAAGGTTAAAATGATAAATATCATGTATATTTTACCACAGTACAAAAATTAGATTTGTGATTTATTCTTTCTTTTTTGTCTATTTCAGTGATTTTTGGCTTCTACTTTTATTAATCTATTTGGCTAGATTGTTTTTAATTTCCTAAGAAGAGTTCTTGATTCCTTTAATTTGATCCTTCTTTAACAGTGAAGGCATTGAAGACTATAATTTTCCCTGGAATATGGGTTTAACATGCTAAAACATATGCTTCATTGCTTTCTATATAGTTCTTGGTTTCTATTTTGATTTATGTATTGATCTAGAGGTTATTTTTATTTTGAGTTGCTATTAGTTTTGGGGTCTTCTATTTATTATTCATTCAAATTCTAAAACATTGATCAGAAGAACACATCTTACAAAATCTTCACTTTTTTGCATTTGTCAAATTTTATTTGTGGCCAGACATGGTGGATATATAGTATATGTGATACATGAATATATAAATATACATGATATTGAAATATGCTATATAAATAGTTAAATGTTTTATTGCATAAGAAAAAAAGCATGTTCTATATTTTTAGGTTTCAAAGTTCTATATGCATTTATTAAATTCAGCTGGTTGATGTTAATACTCAAATCCTCTATGTTCTGGCTAAATTTTTATCATCTAGATCTGTCAGATTTTGAAAGAATTATATTAGAATCCTTTAATTATGCATGCATGTTTTAAAATGAGGTTCTTCTTATATTTCTAAAAGTTTTTGCATTATATATTTGGCTGCCAAGATGTTTAATTTTAGAGGTTTATGACTAATACCTTCTCTTAAAAATGTGCCTTTTGTGATTACACATTATCTCTGTCTTATTTAATACTTTTTATCCTAAGTTTCACATCATCTATGTTGTCATTTCTGCTTTCCTTTTGTTTGCATTTATCTACCACTTCTTTAATCAACTTTTCTGTATCACTTCATTTTAAGTGTGCTTCCTATAAACATTATGTATTTGGATTTGGTTGTTTAATTTAATAATTTCCATATTTTATGTGGAAAACTCATTTACATTTATCCAAATATATAAATATTTATTTATGCTTCCTATAAACATTATGTATTTGGATTTGGTTGTTTAATTTAATAATTTCCATATTTTATGTGGAAAACTCATTTACATTTATCCAAATATATAAATATTTATCCAAATTTATAAATAGTTAATATCCAAAATATATAAGAATTCTTGTAGATCAACAGGAAAATGACAACAACCAGTACAAAGATAGGAAAGGTGAGGAACAGGAGTTTACAGAATAAAAAAAAATACAAATAACCAGTAAACATGTGAATAGATACCTCACCTATAAACTCATGGTTATCAGGGAAATGCAAATTAAAACCATCCAGAAATATACTACCGAGACATTAAATTGGGGGGGAAATGAACAAATCTGACCACAGCAAGTGTGGGGGCGAGGACTGGGAACACAATGACTCATTTGTTGGCAGTAACTTGCCGCACTGCTGCTAAGCATCCATTGCAAAATGCAGCCCCGATTCTACGTGTGCACCCTACAGAAACTCTCACACTCACACATATGCACAAGCAGATATGGACTAGAACGTCCATGGCAGCATTGTTTGTAGTCAGGACAAAAGGCAGTCTGAGTTTTTTCATCAGTAGGAGAATGGATAAATAAATGCAACCTAATATTAACACAATAGTATACCATACTGCAGGGAAAGTGGATTTGTATTTATCAAAACCCCCAAAACTCATGTAGCACTCTGCTCTAAGTTCCTTATGAATAGTAACTCATTTACTAAGTGAACCAGATTTGAATTTATCAACAATGAGTCAGGATGGGTAAATCCCCAAAGCATCATGTTGACTGGAAAAAGCAAGTCACAGAAGTATCCGAGTAAGAAAGTTTGAAATAGTTAAAGCAATGTTATATAATGTTCAGGAATCCTTCACATTTAATAAAAGCATGTAGAGTTTTCCCTCGGGGGTCTCTGAGGGGCCACATGAGGCAGAATGTTGCATTTCTAGTGCTTAGTGCTTAAATTATTCTCTATACCTAGATGTAGCTCTGAAATAGTTCATAAAGGTAAAAGGGAAAATCACCCACTCCCATTTTCTCCAGCCTTTTGTTTATTTTTGTATACTTGTGATTATCCCATATATATGAAATTGTTTCTTTCTCTTAAGATTTCCTCAAAATCAAAAACTCATCAATGTTGTTAATGACAGAATGATATCCCAACTTGTAGATGTATTCTAATATACTTATCCAATTCCCAATATGTTGATACCAGTGTTAATAAGCTCTTCCTCATTTTTTAGTACAAAGGATGTCTGTGCTTTGGGGAGTATTGGGGATTATTCCTTCTGAAACATTTTCACATGTAGAATTACAGTATCAAACTGTGTGAGCACGGAAGCCTCGGTTCTTAGTATTATTACATTTTGCCCAGAAATGGGCCTGTTCACTCTCCGCCCAGGCAGTGCATGGTTGACTACTTGTCACTGCATCTTTGTCAGCACTAAGCACAAAAAACTTTCTCATTTTTTGTTTTAAAAAAGCTTAGTATTCTGATCGGTGAAAATAGAAGCTTATCTGTATTATTTTGAGAATATCTTCCCCAATTGCTTATCAAACGTGTATAAAGGGAGAAAACTGGACTGTGGAGGGCGCCGTGGGACCCATCGTCTCTCCCTGCGGCCCCGCGGCAGGTGCCGCTAGAGCATCCGGCTTCGGTTCTCCTTTGGTTCTTCGCGACTTTAGTTCTCAGGCCCTGGGGACGGTGGCTCTGATCCGGGACGCCCAGCCCTCACGGAAGCCCAGCGAGGTGGTTGGGGTCGGGGTCATAGTTTACTTTTCACTGTCATTCTTTCTTGCCCAACTCGCCGCATCTGGCTCTCGCCTGGGCTGGCGGACCTGGGAGAATTTTCAGGGCTGCCTTACAGCCATCACTGACCCCCTTTTCACCCAGTGACACCCCGGCCATTGACATCCGCCCACAGAGCAGGGGCACACAGGGCTCCATCCACCCTCTCCAGCCCGGGTGGGCGGACCAGCAGGGCATCCTCCTGCCCCGCCCCCAGCGACCCCCACCCCACCTCGGACCACACACAGGCAGGGTGGGACCAGAGGCGCTTTTACTTTCCCAGGGACCGGATTGGAATTTGGGGGAGAGGTGAAAATTGAGGAAGTTGGAAAGGGAGGCATGAGGGCGTGGGTGAGAAGTGGGAGGCTGTTTCTAGAGGGGGGAGGGAGGGGAGGAATGTTGGGGGCGGAGAGGAGGGGCTGAGAGGGGTTTCCTGATCAGAGAGGGGACCTGAGGACGGAGGGGCTGAGGGTAGGACAGGGAGATGTGGGGTGGGGGGCCGGAAGTGGAGGCCTAGGCAGCATTTAAAGGGGCAGTTCAGATAGGGCTGAAGTTTTCTAGAGTGAGGAGGGATTATGAGAGTAGCAGGTTGAAAGGGATGTCAGGAAGGGCTGAGGCATTGCGGAACCTGGGTTGCCCTCTGGAGGGGCCTGGGCGTTGCTTTGGCCAAAGGCTCTGCTCCAGGCCTCCATGGGGCCTGAGGAAAGTCTGTGGCTCCAGGCTGGGGGTCCAGGTGGAGGAAGGTGATGACAGAGGTGAGCAGGTGCATTCAGCCCATGGAGAACATGCAAGGTTGTGTCTCCTCAGCTGTCAGGAGTCTCCTGGGGGTGGACCCTGAAGGGGCCAAGAGGTCATCTGGGAAACAGGGAGGACTGAAAGGGGACCCACAGCAAGGGAAGAGGTCTCCTCTAGAGGGAGGATGGGGAGAAGGTCAAGGACACCCTTGGGAAGTCCAAGATCCTCCAGGGATCGGCTTCTTGTCAAGCAGGAAAATCCCCACCAGTGAGAGGTGAAATCAGTTATGGATCAGCCATGCTATGGGAGACTGTGTAGCCTTCAAACATGCCCTGTCAGCTGACACTCCTCGGACCTTGTGGGACACATCCTTTGGGAGAGCTTGTTAAGATGCAGGTTCTGATTCAGGAGATCTCAAGTGGGGCCTGGGATGCTGCATTTCTCACCAGCTCCCCGGTGGGACCTGTGCTGCTGCCTCAGCACCACAGTGAGCAGCAAGAATGTAAGGCCTTGTGTGTTGACACAGGGAAATATTTAGGTTTATGGTAAAGTGGAAATAGTCTGTATGGGATGGGCCCCATTTGGGCTTTTTAAAAAGTATATCTTACACAAACACACAAATGCATACATACACACACAAAAAAGATGCAAAAAATACACCAACTCTATTTTTCCCTAGGAGATAGGATTACAAATGATATTTTCTATTTTTTGCTTATCACTATTTCCTGAATTTTCTTCAATAAATATATATCCCGACTGCAAGAAAAAAGGTTCTCTCAAAACCACAGAAGTTACTTATTTTAAGAAGAAAACTCAGGCAGAAGTTCACAAATTTCCCTCAACTGGACTAGCTGTTCATCTAACCTCCTGGGGCATCTGTTTACACACTGCATGGGGAAGGGAACCCCAGTCCCTGAAACTTGGCCTCTGGGCTTACCTTCGTCCTGCTAGAGTTTTGCATAAACCCCCTATACATGTATGATTGCGTAAGTGACCACACAGGACAAGTCCTACTGAGGTAAATTTGGTTATGGCAAACTCTATGAGTATGTTTGAATAGAAGCATTAACGTGAAATGCTCTTAGTGGCTATCACTTATATTGTTGCTTGTATTATATGTACTCCCTGAGCCTGGAGACCTTAGTGCTGTGGATGGATAACCTCTTCCATTTCTGTGTCATCCTGTAATTTATACTTTTGTATCGATCATTTTATCCTCAGAGGTCAGTGCTCATATTGTCTCCCTTCTATGGAAAAACCAGCTAAACTTCAGGGAGTTAAATAAACTTGCCCAAGGCCAACAACTGGTAAGATGCTGGGTCCTGAGTCTCTTAACCCAGAATGTCTTACTTGAGAATCTTATTTCTTGACTTCTGTGCTGTACTGCATCTCACAAGACACTGGACTCAGGTTCAGAAACCTATCCTTCCAATTCACATGTAACCACATCTCTGGAGCTCTGTTTTCTTGTGTGGGTGGATGGGTGGCAGGGGTCAGGGGTGACAAAGCCTGTACAGCACGGCTCAGGCTTTGATGCGGGGGAGCAGAGTGGGCTCCCTTAAAGCAAAACTGGGCATGTAGAAGGGGTGATGTAATGATAGCAGGGTGGGGATGATGAGTTTATTCATGTGACTATGAAATCTAAAAGCTGTTTGTGTGTGCATGCTAAGTTGCTTCAGTCATGTCCAACTCTTTGTGGCCCCATGGACTGTAGCCTGCCAGGCTCCTCTGTCCGTAGAATTTTCCAGGCAAGAATACTGGAGTGGGCTGCCATGTCCTTCTCCAGGGGATCTTCCTGACCCAGGGATTGAACCTGCGATTCTTATGTCTCCTGCATTGGCAGGTGGATTCTTTACCACTCGTGTCACCTGGGAAGCCCAGAAGCTGATTACCTTGAATTAACTGGATGTCTTTGAGATAATTTTTTTTCTTCTCTAGACTTCTCTGCAAAATAAGAAGCACTTTTATTATGTTTTCCCTTGTCTTCAAAAAGATTTAGTATATCAAACCAACTGCATTTTTTGACTAATAATTGCTTTTGTGTTCTGTTATTAGTCAAAGTCACTGGCAACTATCACAGCTTCTAATCAGCATGAACTATAAATGTCATCACACTGAGCAGCTGCAGTTCTATGCAAAAGAAGGGAATTTGGCATTTTTGTTGGCCTGTGCAGCTTTATAAAAGGTAAATATTTAACTGTTGTTGAGGCTTTTAAAATAGTGAAAAAGACCCATGAACCTAAGAATCTACCCTAAAGAAGTGATTTAAATTGCAGAAGAAAAAAAAATGTATTTACAAAAATGTTCATTACATTATTTATGATATCTTAAAATCAGAAGCACACTAAGTATTCATCTGTAAATAAATTAGAGCATATTTGCATGTTTTTACATGGCATATTTTGCAGCTATTAAAAGCTCTGTTCGGACTTAGAGTGAACAAAGATTTCCTATGCAGGGCACCAAACCCAGAAGCCATTAAAGGAAAGCTAACAGATTTGACACCATAAATATTAAAAAGGCTTGTCCTTGAAAGACACCATAAACAAAGTGAAAATATGAACGACAAACTGAGATAAAATATGCAGCAGGAACAGTATTAAATTCATGTATTTTAATTTTCTCCATAAATCATTCTCTCTTTCAGCTTCTCTTCTCCAAGGCTGAGCCATGCAGCTCACTTCCTAGAAAAAGAGGAGAGGGACTGCCTGGGGCTCAGAGGCCCTTGGGAGACTGGATCTCAGTGCTGACTTCCTTCACCCTGTTAGCAAGACGGGGGTCTCAGACGCCAGCCTTGGTGGAGAAAAGAAGAATGATTTTATCCTGAAGCTTAGCCAATAAATCAAGGACCAACCTGGATGGACTTGAGCATAAATGTCTACACAGGGAGAACTACTATGAAGAAGAAGTGGAAAACATAGCCAGGCCTTCTTCAGGGAGGACTGTGGGTGGAAGAAGAGATCAGGAGCAGCAGCTGGGGAGAGCTGTGCATCCTGACTGTCCCAAAGTTGCAGATAAGTAGGTGGTAGGGAATGTTAAAACAGAAGAGAGACCCCCAGGCTTCCCTGGTAGCCTAGTGGTAAAGAATCCACATGCTGAAACAGGAGGCACAGGTTTGATGTCTGATCCAGGACGATGTCCTCTGCCCATGGGATTTTCCAGGCAACAGTACTGGAGTGGGTTGCCATTTTATTCTCCATGGGATCTTCCGGACCCAGGAATCGAACCCGGGTCTCCTGCATTGCAGACAGACTCCTTCACTGCAGGTGGATTCTTTACCAACTGAGCTACGATGGAAGCAAAATCCCATGGACAGAGGAGCCTGGTGGGGTACAGTCCATGGGGTCTCAAGAGTAGGACACGACTTAGCGACTAAACCACCAGGAAGACCTCACATGCCCTGGAGTGACTAAGCCCTTGTGCCACAACTACTGAGCCTGTGCTCTAGAGCCCGGGAACTGCAGCTACTGAAGCCCGTGAGTCCTAGAGCCTGTGCTCTGAAATAAGACAGGCCACTCAGTGAGAAGTTGGTGCACTGTAATTAGAGAGTAGCCTCCGCTTGCTGCAACTAGAGAAAGCCCATGCTGCAACGAGGACCCAACAGAGCCAAAAAGTAATTAATTAACTAATTAAATAAAATTTTGAAAAAGAGTCCTCTGACTCTGTTTTCTTTGGGGGTTCTGGGAAGAGAAGCCTCACCAGGTACCCATCCTGGAGCAACCCTTCTGCTTGTTTAGGTAGACAGAAGTCCAGCATTTAGCTACCAAGAGTCTTTCCTGGTGTTTGTTGACGTGGAAGCTGTCGAAAATTTCCTGCATATCCTTGGAAAGAAGGAACTGACCTTATAAGTGAGGACTGAGTGGTCTTCCAGGCTGGGACCTAAATGGGAGTTACAGCCAGGCTTCATGGGGCACCAATAGGACTGAAGTGGAGAAGAGTTCATTGAAAGGACCACTGGATTCTGAACAAGCTAAGAAAAACTTGGAGTTTATTAGCTAGAGACGTTAGCCACAAATGTCAGCAAGATGCATGCTCAGTGACCAAGAAGAAACATGGCTACAAAAATAAGAGGGAGTACCAGTCCCTATGCTCAGGAACTTAGGGCTCTGTCCTCCCCTTCGCCACGAGATCACACAAACTCCATCCCCTATTCACCCAAATGCCATCTCAGAGAATTAACAGGAAGAGGAGTATTTGAGTTAAAGTAATGGATAGGCAATAAAAAGATCTTAAAATAGGTGCCTTAAAAAAAATAGAAGCTGGTTTCTCTTTTGGATGAAAGTCTACATGGACAGTGCAGATCTGGTATGGCAGCTTGAGGGGTTCTGGACCCAAGCTCCTTTCTTGTTGCCCTTCTGTTCTCAACACATGACTTCTGTCTCATTGTCTGAGATGTCTGTTCAAGCGCCTGGCATCCTGTCTGCATTCCAGCTAGTGGGATGAAGGAAGACAATTCACTGAAGTCACATTACCCTCCAGTCCCAGTAGGGGCCTTAACTTGGAGTCCTGCACAGCACATTAATTCATGTGCTGCTGTCCAGAATTGGGTCACATTCATGCACCCAGTTAGATGGGAGATCATTGAGAAATATCTGGGAAAAAATGGGGAAAAAATAATAAAAAACACTCTGACCACCATTACCCCCACCCCTTTGCCCTTGAAAGCAGGAACTAAATCTTCCGTGTGAAGTTAATCCTCCCTATACCAGGATAGAAAGCATTCTTATCACCCAAGTTAGGGAATTCAAGGCTAAGAAAGCTAGATAAACAAACTTTGTTACCTCTTCATTCATCTACCATCCAAGCCCAAGCCCCTTTGTTAAATTTTCACAAATAATTGTTTCTTGGTCTAAAAATGATATATGAATAGCCTGCTTTGGTCACTTTGGGGGTTCCCGTTCCACAAAACTTCTGTGTGTACAAATTGTTTTTTTTTTTCTCCTGCTAATCTGTCTTGTGTCAATTTAATTATCAGACCAGCCAAAAAAACTGGTCAAGAAGGATAGAGGGGAGTTTACCCTCCTCCACACAGTACATATATATGACAAAGAATTTTTATTCAGAATACAAAAAGAACTCTTGTAGGGAATTATCTGGAGGTCTAGCGAACTCCATGCTTCCACTGCAGAGGGTATGAGTTCAATCCCTGGTCAGGGAGTTAAGATTTCACAGCGCATGGCACAGCCTCCAAAACAAACTCTTATAAGTCAATAATAAAAAGACAGACAACCTTATTAAAGATAGATAAAATCCTTGAAAAGAAAAGCTTCATAAAACAAAATTCTCTGATCAGTAAGCACAAGAGATGTTCGACTTTTTAGTCATAAGGGAAATACATATTAAAGCCACAGTAAGACATTGCTTTACACCCTTTAGAATGACTAAAATTAAAAAGACTGAAATTCCAAGGGTTAGCAGGAATGTGGAACAATTGGACTTTCATATATTGCTGGTGTCTATGTATCAATGAACTGGGACAACCATTTAGCAAAACTGTGTTGCAGCTTCTTATGTAAAGGTAAACATATACCATCTTATAACCCGATGTGGGTGGCAGAACAATGCCCCCTGACCCCCTACAAAGATGTCCACATTCCAGTCCCCAGAACTTGTAACTATATTACAATATGTGGCAAAAGGGACCTTGAGGGTGTGATTAAATTAAGGATTTTTGTGATTAAGAAATTGTCTCAGATTATCAAGGTGGGCTCAATGTAATCACGAGGGCAGGGAGCCATAAGCCAGAGAATTCAGGCAGCTTCTAGAAACTGAAAAAAGTCCAGACACTGATTCACCCTTGCTATGGACTGAGCTATCACCCTCCACAATTGATGGATCCCCGTATGTTAAAGCCCTAAACCCGGTATAATGGTACCTAGAGATGAGGCCTTTGGTGGAAGCCATTAATGTTTGTTGTTGTCCAGCAGCTAAGTCGTGTTTGACTCTTTGTGACTCCATGAGCTACCGCACACCAGGCTTCCCTGTCCTTTATTGTCTCCCATAGTTTGTTCAAGCTCACGTCCATTGAGTCTGTGATGCCATCCAACCATCTCATCCTCTGGCTTTGCCTTCTCCTCCTGCCCTTGATCTTTCCAGCATCAGGGTCTTTTCCAATGAGCTGGCTGTTCACATCAGGTGGCTAAAGTATTGGAGCTTCAGCTTCATCCTCAGTCCTTCCAATGAATATTCAGGTTTAATTTTCTTTAAGACTGACTGGTTTGATCTCCTTGTAGTCCAGGGACTCTCAAGAGTCTTCTCCAGCATGATGGGGTCATAAGAATGAGGCCCTCTTGATGGGATTAGTGCCCTTCAAAACCAGAGACACTAGAGAGCACCCCTCCGTCTCCAGCCCCCCTGCCACCGTGAGCACACTGTAAGAGGGGGGGCCATTTGTAAGCCAGGAAGGAAACCTTCACCAGAACCTGACTGTGCTGGCACTCTGGTCTCAGCCTTCCAGGGGCCAAACCTGAGAAAATTAAATTTCTGTCGTTTAAGCCACCCAGTCTATGGTACTTCCTTATGGCAGCTGAGCTGACTAAGTTACCCCTAGAGCCTCCAGGAAGAAATGTAGCCCTGATGACCACAGTTTTAGCCCAGCGAGACCTGTGTCTGACTTCTAACCATAGAGCTATAAAATAATGAATCTATGTTGTTTTAAGCCACTGTTTGTGGTAATTTGTTACAGGAGCAATAAAAAAATGAATACAGTCAGCAATTTCTCTTCTAGGCATTTACCCAAGAGAAATGAAAATAAAAAACACTGCAAGAATACTTGTACATGAATATTTCAGGTATCTTTATTCACAATAGTGAAAACCTAGAAATAATCCAAATGTCCATCAACAGGAGAACTAATAAACAAATTGTGCCATAATCAGACAATGGGATATTGTTTAACAACTTAAAAAGAATGAAGTATTGTTATATGCAGCAGTGTGCATGAAGCTCAAAAACATGTTTGTGGAGTGAAAGAAACCAGACACAAATGGGTATATAATGCATGATTACATTCACATGGTGTTCAAGAAGGGGCAAAACTGATTTATGATGGTAGACATTGGGATGGTGGTTGTCTGTGAGATTTGAGCACAAGGGAATTTTCTGGGGTGATGGACATAGCCTGTGTTTTGATTAATGTGTCGGTTGCATAGGAATAAAACCTTATTGAAACCTTTTGTCTTATACACTTGAGATCTTTGCATTTCACTGTGCTTAAGTTTCCCTCATCAAAAAAAAAAAAAAAAGAAGAAGAAGAAGAAGGTGGAAGGACTTCCGTGGTGATCTAGTGGTTAAGACTCCACACTGCCACCGGCTGGGATTGGATCCTTGGTCAGGGAACTAAGATCCCCACATGTCTTGTGGTGTAGCCAAAAGATTTTTTAGAAAAGGAAAAACAAATATTGGGGGACATCCCCCAGTCTCTATGTCATTTATATATCCTATGTAATTTTTTCACTTAATGTAAAAAATCCCTTTCTTCAATAGTTAATGTTTGCTGCTGTAATTGACAAATCCCTAAATTACACTGTCTTAACACTAAAATATTTCTAATTCACAGGAAGCCAAATGGGTGCTCCTGATCATTGCATTTGTTTGCATCAAGCCAGCAGTAGGATTAGAACTGAGAGAGGACATGTGAGGTCTGTGTGGACCATGCCTGGCAGAGACACACATCGTTTTTCTCTCCTTCCATTGGCCTGAATTTAGCCACACAGCTACACCTAATTGATGAAAGGCAGGTCATTTTGTAGTCTAGCCAACAGCCTTAGAAGATGATAAAAAGGATTTGACAAGTTAGCAGTCCCTGCCACAGTGTGTTATTAGCTAGCATGTGTTAAGTATTTACTGTTCACCAGCAACTGTTCTAAGGGCTTTATGTTTAATCAACAACACTCCAGATACATACTGGTTTAATCTCCATTTTACAAGCGAGGAAACAGAGATGTAGAGGAATTAGCTGTCTAAGAGGTGGATTCTGTATTTGAACTCAGGTGACCTAAGACCAGAGCATGTGGCCATAACCACCATTTTAATGCTGCGCCTCTTTAAAGACCGCGTGATATGCTGAATGTTTGGATGAGCCAAATTTTACTTAGCCATTTTCATATTGTGGGAGATTTAGATTATGTATCACTGGGGCCTCTATAAATAATGCATTGTTGAACATCTTAACAGCTCTTTTTCCCCTCCATGAGAGATTAATTCCTTAGGATTCATTCTTTTTTATCTTTTAAAGTTTGCTAAATTAGGTAGATGAGTCTCTACTTCCTTTCTGAATTATGCATTGCATACAAAGGACCTCATTATTGACAAGCCGTTCATCACTGGATGTTAAATGTTTTGGTTCAGCTCTCTCAGTTTGCAAATTACTCTCTACAAAATATTAATCTGTTTTTGTTGATAGCTGGCCCTAAGATACTTGAGTAGACAGACAGTTCCACACTTTATACAACAGAGTCATCAATGTTGCATGGGAAGAGATTTCACGGTTTTATCTGATCCAACTCAGCTGATGGAAGAAGAAGATAGTTCTAAAAATGGGGGGACGAAAATAGAAGTTTTATAAATTGAATCACATTTTTTACTTACTAAGGGAGCTTGCTCTCCAAGACAGCCTAGGAGAAATGCCTCAATAAGTGAAATTTAGCTTGTGAAACAATTAACAGCTGTTTGAGTCAAGATAGAGAAAAGGACCAGACTGGAAGCTGGCAAATTGGGTCTCAGTTTTGGAAGTGCTTCAGCTGTTACAGAGTAATAGCTAACATTTACCAGTGCTTACTGTGCACCAAACACCCTCAAACACAGTGCTCAGCACTTTACAGACTCTTTCTCTTTTAACCCTTGAGGCAAACCTCTGGGGTCTGTATAGTTAATATCCCTGTTGTACCAGTGAGGGAACTGGGGCTTGGAGACATTCAATGTGGACGCACTACTTTTAAAAGCAGAAAACCACTCCCAACAAAATAGTTCAGGAAACCTCATAAACACAGTTTACCTCTTTTTAGATTTTTCATATGACAGGGGTGGGGGTAGGTTGAGAATTCCACTCAGGTAGATAATTCCCAAATCCTAAAATACTCTTTGCTTCTCAGTTAAGAATAAGGAATAAGGTGGAAAGTTGACTCGTCTGGTGAAAATCTAACCTTCCTTGAAAGTGACTGGGAGGGCTGGGCTGCGGAATGCTGACCAATTGATTGATTTATTGATGACCCACCAAGAAGAGGTGACCCACTGGGAAGTTGACTGTGGTCTCCATGCTGTCACTTGTTCTTTCTCTATTCCAAGGCTTTCCCACCAGATGTCTGGGGACTACCTTTCTGCTTCCTTCTCTTCTTTCACCCTCTTCCATGGCCTCTCCCAGCCCCTGTCAGGCCCAACCTTTCCTTCCTGTCTCTTCCTTCTTTGTCATTCAAGCTGTACCCTTGGGAACCTTCTTGAACTTCTCAGAAGGGAGATGCTGACTTTCCACAGGCCCCATCTGTTTAAATGAGAAATTCGTCCCAGACTACTATCCTTATCCCAAGCCTGCTTTTCCTCGTGCAGATCAGGGATGTGCCACAGGAGCTGTCGGATCCCTGAGGATTGTCTTTCAGTCTCAGATTCTGCAGGAAGCCCTGCACTTGCTCTCAAGGGGCTGCTGGGCAGACAGGTCCCAGGATTTCTCTCTGGTGCTCCTGCAGGCACAGCACGGAGCTGAGGATAGCCAGACACTGGATGAGCTTGGATCACGTCCTGCATTCAGGACCCATGGCTTCTGGTGTCCCCACCTGGATGTGGCAACCTCCTCCAGGGCAGGGGAGGATTCCAGGGAAAACAAGGCAAGAATGACTGTGCAGTGGGTGTGTGCATGCAGGAGGCCTGGTCCCAGCCCCCCTGAGCAGAAACCCCCACTGCCCAGCCACTGCTGCTGGGGCATTTGGTCTTGTGGCGGCACTGGCTTGGGTGCAAAGGCCCACAGGCGGTACCTCACCAGCTGCCTTCCTCAGGGAACGCAGTCTCCTTAGAAAGGAAAGACTTCAGGAATGCATGCAGGCTTGCTTACAGGCACCAGGGCCTGTATTTACAGAAAAGAGTAAAACATGTGAAAACACCCACGTGCAGTGAAGACCTAGCTGACTAAGGAGCCACAGGGGCTGAACAGACTGTGACTGTGCTTGTGGATGGCGGATGGCAGTCACGTGGGCAGATTTCTGGAGTGGCCGTGGAGCAGTAGTTAGGGCATGAGAGTTACACGTCCCAGACTGGGGCCCTGGTATTATGACTTTCTTGAGTAATCTTAGCCAAACTTTGCTTAACCGCAGTTTATGGAGCTGAAAAGAATGAGTCTTAATGCTACCTTATAGGTTTTCTTGTTGTTTCGGTTTTGATAATTACAAGAGAGTTGGTGTGAAAGAGCCTGGCATGTAGTCAGTGCTCAATAACATTAGAGAAGCCTGAATCTGGCACCATCAGGAGGCCTCGTGGTCTGTACAGGAAATTGTCTGGTGTGACAGAACTCCTGTTAGGAATATATTGGTTGCCACCTGAGGAACTGCAAACAGTAGTTGCCTCCCAGAAATAGAAATGGTTACCAGGGTCAAGGGAGGGAGGGTCATTTATTTTTTGAATTTTGCCCATATATGTCTATTTCTTGTTTTTTTTAATAAGTAAAATTTAAGTTTTTAAAAAGAACACACTGTATCGTATTAGTGTTTTAATGTTGTCAAAATATCCTTATCCAAGTTTTTCTTCAAACTTTGAAACAATCTTGAGAAATAGATATTTATCTTCATTTTATAGATGAAGAACTAGAGGATCAGACTTAAGGTAAGGTCCCATGGTTCATGGATCAAGAGGCAGAATCTAGCCTCGATCCCAGGGCCCTTTGTTGTGTTTTTCCAGTTTTATTAAGAAGTAAATGACACACATTACTGTATAAATTAAAGGTGTACAGGATGGCCTGGTTCTTTTAAACCTAGTGGCTTCTGTTATGGCAGTTAAGAGCCTGAGGCCACACCCTGGGACTACTATGGCTTGATCTGTGAACCTCTGTGTCCTGGGCAGGGGAAGCAGGGGCTCTCGGTGCCTCAGTTCCCCCCGTATCACTGCTCTGATGCTTCATGGATAAAGACAAGGGATGTGAAAGACGAGATATGAAAGCAGGTTCCACACCAACTTGCTTCCTCCACAAGTCAGTCATGCAGGCCCCTCCTCTGTGCAGCAAGGGGGTATCCAGAGGAGACGGCATCATCAGCTCTTCCCCTCAGTGATGCGAGGAGGAGTCCTTATCTGCCACCTGCGTCAGCATCACCTGGGATCCTCTGTGCTCCCAAAAGCCCCACATTTAGCCTGGGGTAAGCAGGGCCGGGCATCTTTGAGAAGTGCCCGGGAGAAGCTGTTGTGCAGGCAGGTTGAGGCCACTGGGTTAGAGGGCTGTAGTCTGCCTGCTGGGCAGTGCTGAGGCCCGCCTGGGGTGGGGGTCGAGAGCCGCACCTTTGCCTGCATGTGGTGTGCTTTGCTGGGAACGACAAGGGGCTCTGATGCACTCTGGTTCCAGGGCACCGCTGGCAGAAGCTAGCTGACAGAGGCTGGCTGACATCTGTTGACTGGGTCATTTCATCTCCTGGGTTATTCTGAGCCTCTTTATTAGATGCTCTCTGGTGGATGTTACCATGTCATACAGAGATCTGCACACTTGGGCTCATTTTCATATGTCTACTCACATCCTCTGCCCAGCCCTCATCTTCCAGTCTTCTTCCTTTCAGGCCCCTGGCCAGTCAGCCAAGCCATTAATCACCGCCTATACATTGTACTTATTCTAACTTCAGGACACTTCTCTTTCCACACAAAGGGGATGATGAGATGTACCATCTGAAACACTGCCTGTTTATTGGAGGGCTTCATCCCTGTTTTTCAAGGCCACCCTTGAGGAGGCTGTAGCATGGCTAACATCACATTCAGTTTACACGTGTATAGGAAGCTGGCCCATCTATAGCCCAAGCTCAGGCTTTTCCTTCCTCCCCTGGCTAGCTGGCCAGGAGTCCCACCTGGGCATGAGCTGAGGGCAGTGCACTGGAACCACAGTGGTGGGGGTCATGCAGCAGGCCTGTGCCTTCTGGTCCTGCCCCTGCTCAGCCCTGGCTGAGCCATCTCCACCTTACAGTGGACTGATGCTGGGCCTGCCAGATCTTACAGCTCAGAGGGCCTGACAAGACCCAGCTCACAGTGGGCAGCTCTGGCTGCTTGGCCCTATGCATGTTTGTTTTGTTTTATTGGTGATTACATAGTTCTCTGCTGCAGAGAGCATAGCCTTGCTAGTGAACCCAGAGGTCTCATTGTGAGTCTCCCTAGAGCTTGTCACCAACCCCACAAGGCCCCTTTTCCCACACCATGGCCTTCAGCACCACAACGTCAGTTGGGTCATATGGCTCAGGTGACAGAGCTGCTTGTGTGTTGGGTAACACAGGGCCACTTGCAGATCCTAGTGTAGGGGGAGGGCACCTGAAAGGGGCCTCCCCTTCCTTCTCAGGTGAGGATCTGCAAGCTAAACATGTGAAGTTATTAGCAAGACAGAACCAGAAAGAAAATGAAGTTGCTCTTTATTGGCCCATTGTGTGTTGCTTTGGATCTTTGTATGCACGTTTCTCCCAGCTAGTTCTGGATTGCTTTAGGGAAGAATTAGGATCACAGCCCCTCTGCCCACCTAGCTCTGGGATCCTGGGCAAACCGTGTCACGTCTCTGTGCCTTGATGTTCCCTCTTTGTAAACTGGGGATAATGTCAGAGCCCACTGTGGTGCTGCGAGCATTAAGAGAGAGAAAACACACAGGCCCCCCAAATGGTGTCTGCACACGGTCAGCCCCTTAAGGACTGGCTACCATTCTCCCCTGTGATCCTCTGACAAAAAACCCACCCCTACCCCAGTGCTCAGTAAATCTATGCTAATGTGTTAGTGGGTGTCGATGAGTCCATGTAACCCTTGGGTCATACTTTAATAGGCTTGTTTACAGTGCTCTAAAGACGTGTGGATTGTTTGGGGGCTGGGGGCTGTTCTCTCAGGTTGCAGGCCTGGCGCTGCTCTGCCCCACATTCTTCTCAGTGTTTCCAGCCCACCTGCTCCGTAGCCCGCGGCCTCACAGACACCCTGAGCCCAGGACGGCAGGGTGTACGTGTCTGTGGTTTGTGCAGACGTGTATTGTTTGTATGTATGTATGTGTGTGTGTGTTCTTTATGTGTTGTATGTATGCATGTGTCCTATGTTGAGTCTCCAGAAGCAGGAAAAAGTCACCGACTGACCCTGCCTGGGAACAACTCTGGTGCCTTATCCACCTCTGAGGACTCCGGGCCCCACCCTGCTCTCCCAACTTGACTGCAGACAGCATCTGTGCCCGTTTGTATATACAAATATAATAGTGTAATACTTGTATCTCAGCATCTAACCTAGGGCTCTGGCTAAAAGGGTGCTCAATTCTGTAGGTACTTCTGTAACTCCACAGGTGAAAAAGCCGTCCTGGAATGGGCTATTCTGGGCGGTGCTGTGGTGCCCTCTAGTGGGCTCTCTCTGAACTGCACAAACTCTAACTTATGCCACTAGCCCTTGAGCCGGAGAGCTCACAAGTTTGTCCTCAGAAGCCAGTCCGGCTTGGCCTCCATTACTGTTGGTCATCCTTCTGTCATGCAGAACGCGAGGCTCAGTAGGAGCTGAGGCTGTGTGGGTTGAGGCTGGGGTCACACTGGGGAGGGGGTTGAAGTCAGCCAACCAGATCCGAGCCCTCCGAGAGCACGGGCAGAGGAAAGTCAGACCACAGCTTTGTTTCCAGCCCTCTCTTCTCTTTCTCTTCTCAGGCAAAAATGACTCAACAGATGCCTTGATTCTGTTAGCTAAAAAAAGGTACCTAAGGCAAGATGGCACATAAAGATAAAAATTCTCTCCTATCAGCCTAATGCTTGACACCCACACCTAATCCATCAGCAAATCTTGTTGGTTCTGAACCCAAAACACATCCCAAACCCATCCCCACAGCCAGACCATTGCCCGAGCCACCATCATCTCCGACTTGACTTATCCCCACAGCCTCCTGGCACATCGCCTGGGTTCTGCTGTTCCTCCCCTACAGTCCAGACTCCATATAGTGCCAGAAAGTTCTTCTAAAATCATAAGCCAGATCACATTGCCAGGCCTTTGTTTAAGAAGGCTTCACTTGTTCCTCATTTCGCTTGAAATAAAACCCAAATGCCTCCCTGTGGCCTCTGTGTAGAAAGATGTCATCCCAGAGGGTGGGCCCAGGACCAAATGATAGGAGTGGCAGAGCTTGAACTTTGACACAAGGAAGGGAGGCATTTTCTAATAGTCAAAGCCGTTTGGGTGGTCTGCCACACAAGGGGTGAGGTCCTGCTAGGGACCGTGCAGAGCTGGTTCTAAGATTTCTGTAAGAGGCTGACTGGGGGCTGCAGTGGGTCATCTCCTGCTGCCTTCCTGTGCCAGAATTCTTTAGCTCTGGAAACAAGAAAGGTGAGAAGGAAATTCCCGCTTTGTTGGTGGTGGCAAGATAAATAGAATCTGAACACAGGCAGTACCCGTTTAGGAAGGGTCAGCCTCTGCTTCTTCTGGAACACTTCCTCCAGGGGCAGCACAGAACTTGATGGGCAGCCCTTTCTTCCTCCTCAGATGCTGGGCAGGCCAAGTCTGTCTGCCTCCTGGCAACTTCCTCATCTCGGCCCCTCTTCTTCCCCTTTGCAGAGTTCTGATCACGCCGCCAAAAGCCTGCTGCAGATGATGCTGCATGTTGGGAGCATAGAGATGCAAGGTGTAAATTCTGTGTTGAGAAAGTTCACAGACCAGGGGATCTGGGCTGGCAAGGAGTTACAGCTCCTTGAGGATGATGCTGGACTGGGGTAGAGAGTGACAGAAGGGCAGAGCACACATGAACTGGAGAGCATCAAATCAGTGCTGGCTTACCCAGGGAGTCACGTGGTCACAGTGTCTGGAGAGTCCAACGGTGGCGTCCAGGCTTGGGTGGCTTTTAAAGATCCTCAGGTGTTTCTAAGATGAGTAAGTTTGCGGGCCCCTGATTTCATTGGGAAGAGCTTCATCTTCAAGATGCCTGGATTAGAATCCCAGTGTTGCCTCTTGACAGCTGTGCTTGTGGCATCTACCTCTGCAGTGCTGGAAATGATCAGGAGGAAGAACAGGAAGGAGGGAGGGAGAGAGGAGACAAGGAGAGATTTCTTGGGCAGTGTACCTGGCCAGAGAACACCAGGATGCAGGCAGGCGTCTTTGCAAATGGCCACATCACACAGACACTGCTGCACTCCAGGCCACGGGTACAGTCGTGGGCATCCACACATTGCAGTTGCCATTTTGGGAGCATTTGCCACCAGACTTGTTATAGAAGGAGCCAAGATGGCATCTTCACATAGGGAACCCAGGGCGTGCATGCATTCACACGTGCGTGCTAAGTCACTTCAATTGTGTCTGATGCTTTGCGATGCTATGGACCCCTGCCAGGCTGCTCTGTCTGTGTGATTCTCCAGGCAAGAATACTGGAATGGATTGGCATGCCCTTCTTCAGGGGATCTTCCCGACTCAGGGATCAAACCTGAGTCTCTTATATCTCCTGCATTGGCAGACAGGTTCTTTACCACTAGCACCACCTGGGAAGTCCAGGCAACACAGTAAATCCTTGCAAAACTTGATAGACAGGAACTTCCCTGGTGGTCCAGTGGTTAAGACTTTGCCTTCCAATGCACAGGGTATGGGTTCGATCCCTGGTTGGGAAGCTAAGATCCCACATGCCTTGCGACCCAAAAACCAAAGCATAAAACAGAAACAATATTGTAACATATTCAATATAGACTTTAAAAATGGTCCACGTCAAAAAAATCTTTAAAAACCCAAAAACTATATGGAAGGATTTTCACTACTGCTCTGTGAGGTGGGTACCATGAGTATCCATTACAGAGAAAGAAACAGGTGCACCAGGTTAAGTGGTGGGTCTAAGATATCCAAAGTTAAGTCTTGGACTGAATTAGAATGCAGACCTGTCTCAGACAAAAGCCTGGAATGAGTCTGCCTTACTCACTATCCAGCTTAAGAAATAAAATACCATAGACACAGTTGAAGCCTCTGTAGTCCCCAGCTGAACTCCTTAACTCTCTCCTCTATAACCATTCACCTGAATTTGGTGTTTATCATTTTCATGCATCTTTGCGTAACTTTACCATACATGCAAAAATTCCTAAATAGTACACGGTATTCTACTGCATGCTTTGAACCATTTACAGTGTCATAGCAAAGAAAACCTCTGGCTATTGGTGTTTTCTTCTCAAAATAGTTCTTGACATTTATCCATGTTGATACATGTATCTCTAAATTATGTTTTATCATCACTTAAAATTTTTTTTTTAGTTGCGCTGAGCCTTTGTTCTTGTGCCTGGACTTCTCCCTAGTTGTGGGGATCAAGGGTTACTCTTCCTTGTGTTGCTTGGGCTTCTCATTGCAGTTTCTCTTGTTGCAGAGCACAGGATCAGTAGCTGCAATGCATGGGCTTTGTTGCTTCACCTCATGTGGAATCTTTCCAGACTGGGGATCAAAGCCCTGTCCCCTTCATTGACAAATGCACTCCTATCCACTGTACCACCAGGGAAGTCCTAAAAATTTTTATTTATGTTTTTTTGAAATTTGAGATATAATTGACATATAACATTGTATTAGTTGCAGGTGTATAACAATGATTTGATATATGTCTGTATTGTGAAATGGTCACCACAATAAGTCCAAGTAACATCCATCACCACACAGAGTTACAGATGTTCTTCTTAGGAAAACTTTTAAAAGTTAATTAATTAATTAATTTTTTGGCTGTGCTGGGTCTTTGTTGCAGCACATGGGTTTTCTCTAGTTGCCGCGAGCGGGGACTGCTCTCTAATTGCAGTGAGCGGGCTTCTCATTGCAGCGGCTTCTCTTGTTGTGGAGCACAAGCTTGAGGGCACGCGGGCTCAGTAGTTGTACATGGACTTAGCTGCTCAGAGGCATGTGAGATCTCCCCGGATCAGGGATTGAACCCATACCCCCTGCATTGGCAGGCAGATTCTTAACCATGGGGCCACCCGGAAACTCCTGATGAAAACTTTTAATACCTACTCTTTTGGCAGCTTTCAAATATGTAATTCGGTCTGTTAGCTATCGTCATCATACTGTCTGTTACATCTCCAGGACGTACCTTATAGCCGGAAGTTTGTCTCTTTTGACCACCTTCACCCACTTTGCCCACTCCTCATCTCCTTCCTCTGGCAACCACAATCTGTTTTCTGTGTCTATGAATTCTGCTTTTTTTTTTTTTTAATGCGATTCTCCATATAAGCGAGGTCACACAGTATTTGTCTTTTTCTGTCTGACTTCTTTCACTTAGCTTAATGTCCTTAAGGTCCACCTCGTTGTCACAAATGGGAGAATTTTCTTCTTCCTTGTGGCTGAATACTATTCTATTGTATATATTTGCCACATTGTCTTTATCCATTTGTCTGTCAGTGGACACTTAGGTTGTTTTCATGTCTTGGGTATTGAAAATAATGTTGCCACAAACATGGGGATACAGATATCTTTTTGACATTTTTTTATTTCTCTTGGATGAGTACCCAGAATGTCATGATTTGCTGGGTCGTATGGTAGTTCACTATATGGTTCTATTTTTAGTTTTTTTAGGTATTGCCATACTGTTTTCCACAGTGGCTGCACTAATTTACATTTTTCTCCACACCCTCACCAGCATTTTTATCTCTTGTTTTTTTCATCATAGCCCTTCTAACAGGTGTGAAGTGGTTTATCATTATGATGTTGATTTGCATTTGCCTCGTGGTTAATGATGTTGAACCTTTTCTATCTTTTAAAGGCACAGGCATACTTCATTTTATTGAGCGTCACTTTAGTGCACCCTGTAGATAGTGCATTAAAACAATTTTTTATTGAGGTATATTTGATGTGCAATATTATATATGTTTCAGGTGTACAACATAGTGATTCACAATTTTTAAAGGTTATACAGCATTTATCATTATTACAAAATACTGGGTATATCCTCTGTGCTGTACAATATATCTGGGTAGCTTCTTTTATATATCATAGTTTATACTTCTTAATCCCCTACTCCTAATGTACCCCTCTGTTTCTTTTTTGTTATATTCATTAGTTTGTTTTATTTTTTAGGTTCCACAAGTTGGCAAGATGGCACAGTATTTGTCTTTGTCTTATTTCAGTCAGCATGTTACCCTCCAAGTCCATCCGCGTTGTTGCGAATGGCTGTGAGCCTTTTCATCTGTATGTCTTCTTTGGAAAAATGTCTACTCAGATCCTCTGCCCACTTTCTCAATTGTTTTTATAGTCACCTTTTAAAAGTCATGATTCTGTTGATGGCCCCTTAGGTTGCTCTCAATTTTCCGCTATTATAGGCAATGCTACCACAGACCTTTCTGTGTGGGTGACCTTGTGCGGGCATGTGAGAGTTTCACAAGGGTGGGTGTAAATGTTGGAGTGGGGTTCCTGGGCTCAGGGCATTGTGCTCTCCAATTCCTGTGCAGCCTATGTGCCCTCTATGTGCCCTATGCCCTCCCCCACATTTGGTGGAGCCAGGTTTCACATGTACAAGCCTACCTCCCTATTCTGGGCTGAATAGCTTTTTGTGATAAAAACAACAGAACAGTTACACAGGGAATGCATCTAGACCACGTTCTTGGCTGTTACGTCCTCAGCAAAGCCTGGATGGAGGTCGCTAAGGCAAGCTGTGCCGTTATTAATTCAGGAAGAACATCCTGTTAAGAAACATGGAGTGAGAGACGTGGAGTGTGCTGGGAACTTGGACGTGCCTGTTGGCCACCTCCACCAGCAATCTGCTTCAAGGCACCATCTTTTTGTCTCGACCTTGCGTTTGAGGGGATAAACAGGGAGCTCAAATCTTCTGGGTTTGCCTGGAGTGATCCTAATATATGCCAGTTGTCCCAGCAAAAGTATTAATAGTATCTTCTTTGACTCTTCAAAGTGCTTAGCTTGGAAAGATAAATTACATGGTCACCCTAGCTATAAGAGTGATAATTCAGATCAATTTCCTATCCAAAGTGGTCTGATTTTTGATACTCTGCTGGGATTGATGCAGAGACAGGGAGGACTTTGAGAGCCTGGGGGCTGTGAATCCTGGGGTCAGAGCCACCACTGTTGCTGCAAAAACAAGGTTGAAGATGGAGGTACAAGCCCTCAGAAACTCTCAGAGAACTGACCACAGCCCCTTCCCCTGAGAAGGTCTGGTGCGCTCACTGAGGAGGCCTGGCCTTGCTTCCCAGTCACTGCCCATGGGACGGCCAGCTCAGGGGCAGGTGGTGCCGGGCAGCCTGGCGGGCCCTCCCCCTCCCAGTCTCCTCAAGATCGGAATCCGTTCCAGGCCACCAGACAGCACTCCCTGCCAGCCCGTTCACAAAAACGGTTCCTGGACGTGCTTTGTGAGTTGTGGCCAAGCTCTTGTGACAACACCTCCTGGAATTACAAAGAGATCCTTTGTGGGCAGCCGGCTCCAGCTAACAGCTTGTGGATGGCTGGACTCCCCCTGGCACTTTCTTTTCTAGACAGCCCCCTCACTCCTGTCCATTCACTTCAAGACAATCTGGGATCCTAGATGGATGATTGGGCCATTTGATCAACCTGAAGAGGAAGGTCAGGGTGGCCTTCCAGCGTTAAAGTTTCCGGAGGAAATGACAGGGCACAATGGGATACCGGTGGTGGGAGACAGCTCAGGGCACCAGCATTCAGGGGTTCTCTTCCAGCATTGGGCCACCTCCCAAGCACAGGCCACCAGCTCAGCAGCATGCTCATGTGACAAAGGCTTATCCTTAGAAATAAGTCCATGTGGGATTTCCAACTGAGCCGCCCCAGCAGCTGAGCCTCTTGCTTTAAAGAATAGACCCACTGAGGATGACTCCTACCAGTGGTGCTCCCAGACGCCTCTGGGGTTACCACCTCCATCAAGTCTTTGTTGAGCTGCCCCACCCCCACCTAGGCCCAGATAATAGTGTGCCCTCTTGCTATTGTACCTCCCCCATGATCCGTGATGACTGTAGACACACACACACACACACACACACACACACACACACGCCTATCTCAGCAGAAATATTCCCCCAAGGACAGTGATAAGATCTCATTTAGTTCTGCATTCCCCTTTATGCACTAGGAGCTTAGTGCAAGTTTGCTGAATGAAGAAATGAGTCAATACTGCACCTAGAGGGGTTGATCCCGGAAGCTGACTGGATAGAGGAACTCAAATGATATGTCAAGTCTCTGTTTTTCCTTCCTCATTTTTGTCTGTCTCAGTGTCTGTTGTGCAGACAGACTATTTCCATGTTCGGGGAGGATGGTCACCAGCAAGCCCTAATTCTTAGCATTTCTCTTCTGGGAAAAGCAGGCAGCTCCATGGGCTTCCCATAGTCCCTCAACCACCCCTGGGGCCATGGTGGGAGAGACAGCTCCCCAAAGTGGGGGGATTGAGGTGGTCCTGAAAAGACAGAGTTAATGGACATCCAGAGCATAGCACTGAGGCTTGAGGAATTCCTAGGAACAGAGATTCAGAGCTAGAGGACTCTGGGAACCTCTAATAACCACAGCCAAGGAGGTTAGGCAAGTTTTACAAGGACATCCCCTCTGCAAGCACAACAGGTTGTTATACCTGCAGGTTCTAGACATCAGTCAACAGTGAGCGGATGTTAACTGAGGGCCTGCTCCATACCAGCCACCGTGCAGGCCTGGTGGGGTGGGGGTCAGTGGTCAGCAAACCTGACACATCCCCTGCCTTCCCATGGCTGGCCATCTGTTTGATAGCTATGTCCACTGAGTGGTCTCCACTGAGTCTCGCCTCTAGCAGGCTTTGGTTCCAGGATGACTGGGGTAGGGCCAGCTTCCCAACAGCTAACATTCTCAGAACTGGGCTTGACAGCAAAGCCCCATTTCGTTCCGGCAACAGTGCTATGCTGTATATTTTAGGCCTTAGAGTCAGAAACAGGTCCTAACTCAAGGAAAAAAAAAAAAAAAGAGGAGAGAGGAAATGGGAGGGTGGAAAGAGAGAGAATCAGAGAGTCAGTTCACCGAGCTGAAGAAAACCCTGGGCAGCCCCGCTGTAGGGTGGAACCAGGGCCTGCAGTACCTGTGTGTGGACTCTAGAGGGTGCTGCTCCACGGGCTCAGCATCAGCTACCTTCTGTCCCCGTGGCTTCTCTCGGGAGTCCAATACCCAGAACAAGGCTCTGACTGACCTTACCTGGGCCAATGCCCATCTCTGTGATGGGGGGATCAGGTTCTGTGACTAGCAACCTTGCTCCGTGGAGTTGAGGAAGAGCAGGTCACCCAAAGGAAGGGTGAGAGGAGAGAAATGTATTGCGTGAGTGTGTGCTCAGTCATGTCCTGTATGGAGCTTGCCAGACTCCTCTGTCCATGGAATTTTACAGGCAAGAACACTGGAGTGGATTGCCGTGCCCTCCTCCAGGGGATCTTCCTGACCCAGGGATCGAACCTGTGTCTCTTATGTCTCCTGCACTGGCAGGTAAGTTCTTTACCACTGAGTCACCTGGGAAGCCCAGGTGGAGTATGGGGGATGGACAAAAACAGCAGCCATGTGCCGCCTAGATGCTGTTATTATCTCTGCTTTCTAGGCTTAGAGAGGTTAAATGGCTTGCTCAAGGTCACAGTGATGGTGAGTGACAGGACCTAAACCCAAACTTCTTGGCTGCAGAGTCCACACTCTTAATCTCTATACCATGGATGAGGGACAGTGGGGGTACCTCACTTGATCAGAAACAGTAATTTAACAGAATAACATAGTGGTGGAGAGTTTGTGGACCAGTTGGAAGGTAATCACAATCAAACAGGCCAGAGAGGAAGGACTAACTTACATCAAGGCAGGAGTTAAGATGGATGGGAGGACATGAATGGCTGGAGAGCAGGAAAAGGAAAGTTAAGGAGCTAAGACCTGTCATGGTTGATAACGAATGGGGTGGAGGAAAGAAGGAAGAAGAGGAGTCTGTGCCAGCGCCCAGGTGTCCTGTGTGGGCACCTGGTGGGCGGCACTGTCCTCCCTGGAGCGAAACCCAGAGGAGGAGGTAGGGGGTTGAGGGTGGAAGGGAGATGAGTCTAATTTTGGACATGTTGGAGTTGAGATGCCTGAAGAATACCCCAATGGAGATGTCCAGGAGCCCGTGGAGATGGGCTCTGAGTGTGGGAAAGAGCCGCCGGCGTAGCTGGTGTCCCCCACGGGGACCGTGTAGCCTGAGACTCCCAAAGGCAAGCCTGGGGATCGCAGCATTTAGGAGTCACTCAGAATACTTCCCAGGGTCTAGATTTCATGAGAAAACATCAGGGAAGGGCTCTTGTTTGTTACTGCCCATCAGTGAGGTTCTTTCTGCCCCGCCCCCTCTCCCCACTGTGCCTCACCCAGTTTGTAAGTCAGTCCTTACGTTCCAGTGTCCAGAGCATTTCCTGAGCAGAGCCTGGTCTGGCCTCCCAAGTGCGCTTTGTGACCCTGCAGCACTTACTACATTATAGATACTTAATCAGGTCAGTAAATACTTGCCCCGCTAGACCTGAGGTTCCGTGCAGGCAGGAGCTGTGCCCGTCTCCCTGGGGTATCCTTGTAGGAGGTAGAGACACTCCCTGCCCTTTTCCAGGGATGCCTATTTTTGTGGTCAGTTTCTGAGGCTCAGATGGGGACCAGGTTTCATGTATTAAAACTCACCCACATTCCTGTGGCCCTTCTCCCCCTTCCTTCACCTGTGCCTCTGAATCCATAGACAGCTGGGCTATCTTGGGAGCTGGTGTCTTCTCCTCTCCTGTTTTTCTACACAACTACAGGGCCCCTGGGAAGGCTCTGCATTTGGGCCAGTGCCCCCTGATAAGGCCCTGGTCTGGGCTGTGAGGCTGAGGAGGTGCTCCATCAGCTCAGAGAGACACTGGCTTCGGGGCGTCTCATCCACTCACTCAGCCAATATTAATAATAAAGAGGAACCTTGGTTTCTCACTTATTTTTATCCTCAGTGCCTTGGGAACTTTATGGAAAGGGAGGCTGATGGGAGGGCAAGACTTGGCCACCTACTGGACCCCTCACCTCATTTAATCAGGGAAAGAAGGAAGGCAGATCTGGACAGACCAGAGCAGGCTTCTGACCTCCAATCACAGCTGTTTATGATGCTCTGTCCCCGGGGAGGCAGGGGACAGAGATGGCCAAGTCTTGTCCTACCGTCACTCCCCTTCCTATAAAGTTCCCAAGGCAGGGAAGAAAAAATAAGTAAGAAACCAACGTGCCTCTTTATCATTAATATCAGCTGAGTGAAACCATCGGTCTCAGAGCTCTGAATATAACGCAAATCCTGGGCAGTGCTCTTGTGCTCACAGTCCACAGACTGTACCAGATGACGGTGACGTTGCCACAGTCCCAGGCTTCATCCTGACGCAGTTTTGAAAGGTCCCGGTCAGTCTGCCAGCAAGCAGTGGTGTAAATGTCAAGGATGGAGCAGGAATCGAAAGGTCCGAAGGGCCTTTTAGGTAGGCAGCATTTCCTTGGCCCATGAGTAGCCTCCAGCTTTTATAAAAGTCTCTCAAACTGCCTGTGTTCTGCATTCAAAGCAACTCTACAAGCTGAGTGTCCTGTCTTCTTCTTATTCTACAGCTTTTGTTCATTTAGCAGAGCGTCCAGCACTAGCAATAAAAATTAGCATTGACTAATAATAGTAAATGACCCTACCATTTATTGATGACTTATTGTATGCTAGGTATTCCATTCAGGCTTTTACATGTTCCTCCCATTTAAAGTTCCCAACTGTCCTAGGAGGTCGGTGTTGTTATTTTAGGAATATGGAAGTGGAGATTCAGAGAGAGGAAGCGACTTGCTCAGGTCACAGCGCTGAGGAGAGGTGGAGTCAGATTCATAAGCCAAGCCTGACAGACTCTGAAGCCCTGTTCTCTCACCGCTGTACTGTTCTCCCTCCAGCGGGGAGCAATAGGTGCCCTGGGGACTCTGAGAGTAGCAGCGGGGACCCAGACAGGCCCGACAACATGCATTCCCAGAAGGAAGAAGCTATGGGGTCTGACCCCAGAGTGGTAGCTTTGGCAAACAGGGAGAAGCAAATGCCTCACCTGTCCAGTGACCACAGAACTCAGACAGGTCAGGGGCCATTTCCAGCTGGGCTAAAACTGGATGAAACTGGCCAGAGCCAGTATCAGGGCAGATACCGGGGAGCGGGGATGAGCCGGGAGAAGGGGCTGGGGATTCTAGTGACTCCTCCCCACCTGGGGCAGGTACCGAGGACTTGCACTACCCAGAGACTCAAGGCAGGGCCTGGTGAGGGCTTCAGCTCTGCAGAGGAAAGGAGAACCCCCGCGGGGGCAAGGGGTGCCACTGGCCCTGGTGGTCCCAAGTGGGCCTCTCTAGGGATCCTTTCACATCAGCTTCAGGCGAAGGGAGGAGGAGGGGAAACACAAGAGGCAAAGGCATTATTTTGTAAAGCAAATGTAACTGATGACTTCTCTCCTTGAAACCTTAAAACCTATGGGGACTTCCTATCTTCCTTGGGGTGAACTCCAAACTCCTTCACATGGCGGCTAAAGTCCTCTGCAATGCGGCCACTGCTGACCCACCAGTGACTGCTGGACTGTCACCACCCCCAACACCTAGTTTATGATCTGGTGTTTCTGTGTGCCGACCTCCCTCCAACATTAGACCCGACTTTATTTATTTACTGAACCTTTATTTTGTATTGGGGTACAGCCCATTAACAATGTTGTGATAATTTCAGGTGAACAGCGAAGGGTCTCAGCCATGCCCATACATGGATCCATTCTCCCCTAAATCCCCCTTCTGGGGAGTTTTTAAGACACATCAGTGCCAGGCCCTGCCCCATGCTGAGACCCCTAGACATGGGCAGCCTTCATTTTTAAAAACTGCCCAGGTGATTCCAATGCTCAGCCTTCTTGTCTGTCACCCTCTCCTGGCCAGCTTCTCTCCCTCTCCAGGCATTAGCCCTGTCTCAGCTCCATGTCTGCCTCCTTAGGAAGACTTCCCTCACTCCCATCGTCGTGTTCTTGACAAGGTGGGCTCGGTGCATGTCTGTGCCTGGGCCCCTACTGTCCTGGGCTTGTCCTGTATTTCCTGGACACCTGCCCTCCCCCTCTGACTGTGACCTTCCTGAGGTCAGGGGACCTGATCACAGTTGTTTCTTCACACCTGGCATGCAGTAGCTATTCAATAAATGGCTGAAATGATAAATATTAAGTCAAAATCTGTCTCCCTACAAGTCATCCTTAGGGAATTCCCTGGCAGTCTAGTGGTTAGGACTCTGCACTTCTACTGCAGGGGGTGGGGGTTCCATCTCTGGTCTGAGAACTAAGATCCTGCAAGCCACAAGGTACAGCCAAAAAAAAAAGTCGCTCTTAGTCCCTGATATTTCTTCCTTCCTAATTAAACATGAAAGCCTCAGTCTTTTCCATTTTTTAACTTTCCCCAAACGGCTATGGGTATTGGTCTTTAATTAGCACTTTTGGAACCCTCTGGGTCCTCGCTGTCCTCCTGAGCTGGGAGCTGGCTCTCTGTTCCTGCAAACATTAGTGTTTCCCCAAATAGCTCCTAGAAAAAGGAAGTGCAGTGTCTCCACAAGAAAAGACAGTTTGCAAACAGGAGCTCTGCGCAGGCAGGCTCAGTGGCAACTGAGGCGTCCCCCTCTCTGGGAGATGTTTAAAGCACCTCCACTTAAGATCACAGAGAGATTTAGTCAATACTCCTCCATTTCCTCCTCCACCCTTCCTCAAGGGAAGCCAGACTGAGCTCCTGTCAGAGAAGATATGGGCCGTAGAACAGCTTCAAGAGAGCGGAGGGGATGATCCAGGTTGGATCGGAAGAAGATGAAGGCCAGAAGCTGCCAACAGGGTGTTAATTGGCTTTGGAACAGCTGAGAACTTCACCCTGGTCCAAACACCCCGAGGCAATTTCCAATTTCCGAAAGCAACTGTGGAGGAAGAGGCCTGTACCTTTCTCGCCTCCTTGAATGGGCAGCTCGGAAGTGGGGGAAGGAGCCAGGAATCCACAGGGCATCCTTTTCCTCCGCCAACTGCCCAGGGCCTGGACAGAAGCCAGGCTGCCCGCCTCCTGGGGCTTGGGAATGAGCCCGAGAATAAAGGAAGCTGTGGCCCCGGCTCCCATCCCGGAGAGGAGGTGCTGACGGCAGCCAGTGCCCAGCCCTGCGGGGATCAGAGGAGAGGGTGGCTGTTGCCAGAGCACTGCGTGTGGACAGCTAAGCTTTGTTAGGTTTCTGGCTCCACTGACTTTTCTTCTCTGAGATCAGCTTCCTCATCTGAACATGAGGGTGTTGTTGGGCCAGGTGTCAAAGGTTATTTCCAGGCTTGCCTTCTGGGGCTGGTGAGAAAACGGAGGATGCAGAGAGAGAGAAAAGTGCGGGAGTGATTGTGACCCAACGCATGTCTGCAGGTGACCACAGTTCTTGTCAGGAAGCCCTGCTCATAATGGAAGAGTGGAGAGTCTCCCCTACCTCTCAGATGAGACATCATATGAGGAAACTGAAGCCTCTATCTGAAGCTTCTAAACTGAAGCTTTATTCATGTTTTAAAAATATTTATTATTTGGCTGCACAGGGTCTTAGTTGCGGCACTCGGGATCTGCAGGTGAACGTTTGTTGCAGCATGTGGGATCTAATTCCCTGATCAGGGATTGAACCCTGGCCCCCTGCAGTGGGGGCTCTGGGTCTTAGCCATTGGACTACCAGGGAAGTCCCCCAAGGAGTTTTAAAAGACTCACACATGATCACATGGTAGCCAGCAGAGGACCTTTGTCTACTACAGGGATGGCAGTTTGGTGGAACTTCCTACGCCAACTCTCAGAGATTGACGAGGACAAGGGCTGTCTGCAATGAGGAAAGAGCCCATAGTTGATGAGCACCATCTGCCATAGGCTTGGGAAGAGGAAGTGGCAATAGAAATCCCATATATTTGCCCTTCTTACTGATTGATTTAGTAAACTGCTACTTCATGCAGGCCAGTGGTCCTTATACTGCAGAATCAGTGGAAAATGAGACAAGCCCTTACTCTCAGGAAGCTAACATTTTAGAAAGGGAGACAGACAATACATACATAGACAAATGACTATGTAATATAATTTCAACTACCTAATGCTGGGAAGGATTGGGGGCAGGAGGAGAAGGGGACGACAGAGGATGAGATGGCTGGATGGCATCACTGACTCAATGAACATGGGTTTGGGTGGACTCTGAGAGTTGGTGATGGACAGGGAGGCCTGGCGTGCTGTGATTCATGGGGTCACAAAGAGTCAGACACGACTGAGCGACTGAACTGAACTGAACTGAATTGAGTGCTAAGTATAAGGAAAATAAAATAGTGCAATGGGAGAGACAGTGATGGTATGAGGGAGGAGGGAGGAGATCAAAGTGGTCAGGGAGGTGATGTTTAAGTGAACACCTAAATTCTGAGAGGCAGCTTTATAAGAGCTGGAAGAAGAAGAGATCCAGACAGAGGGAACAGCCAGTGCAAAGGTCCTGAGGTGGTGTCGACCAATGACAGATAGAGATCAGTTCTGAGGTTGCTTAGGTGGCAATGGAGAGGGTCAGCGAAGGAGGTGGGAATATTGTTGTCAGCTATCAGCTCCATGAGCCCATCTGGATGCTGACAGGCCTCCCAAACCTAGCCAGTCCAAAAGGACGTCCTCAGTCCCTATTCCCCCTCCCTGTTCCAACCAAATTGCCCCTTCTCAAGATTTTACTTCTCTTCCTATAAATGACTACCCATCCCATTGCTCAGACTACTATGCTATACAAAGCCAGCCCTGTCACCATCACTTCTTGCCCTCCTCACTGGTCTCTCTGCCTCCACACTAGTTCTTAACTAAAGCCCCAAAAGCACTCATCCCCCACCACTTTTTTCCCCCAAAGCCCTCTTCTCCCAGTTTTGTATTTCTCACCACTATCCCCAAACCACAAACTTAGGAACACATATTTATTATTTTTTCAAAAGAGAATCTGGAGTTGGCCCCAGCCCCAATTCAATTCACACACATTCTTCTATTACAATTATCCCAAAACTGACCGTGTGTCCAGATTGGTTCTGGGGCATGAGTGTTAATTATTATACGACACCTGCATTTATTAGATATCTGCAGTGCTCCCGGCCCTGTGGCCAGAGCATCATCATAGCCCTGCAAGGGTGGTATGATCATTGTCTCACCTTCATTCCCTTGGACTTAGAAAGGTTCAGCTTCTTATCATAAGTCCCCCAGCTGGTAAATGACTGAGTTAGGATTTAGACTTAGCTCCCTCTGATGCCAAAGTCCAAGGTCTTGCTTCTACATTAATCTCCCTCCTAGAAATAAACCGGCAAAGAACAATGGGCCCAGGGAGAGGCATCCTGACCTCAGTCTGGACGTTCTCCCTTCACTCCAAATCAAAAGCTGGAGGAGCCTGCTCCCTGGGTTCCTTGGTACTTTATCAGCCTGAAAACAAGAGGGTGAAGACCTTCTGCTCACTTAGCCCTGCAGAGATGAAAGCCCTCCTTATCTGGCCTGGCTCTCAGTTCCTGTCCCTCCACCTGCCCTCCACTCACGTCTGTTCTGTTGCCAGGTGGTCACCTTCCTGCCCAAGGTTGCCGTAGCCAGTACTCAGGTGCCCTCCAGCCTGTCGGCCTCTTGATCAGGACCCATTCCCGTGGGAACCATGGTGCCAACATCCGGTGAGGCTGGGCCCTCCGTTACCTGCTGGCCCTGCAGCCTCTGCTATCAGGCCCAAGAACAAAGGAGCCTGGTGCCTGCCGCCAGGCAGGCTGTGTTTGTCCAGGGCGAGGCCTATCCTGGCACAGATGTTGAGCAAACAGGACTGCCGGCCTCACAGATCCGCCTTATGAGCAGGACTTCAGCTGGGAGGTGTTGCTGTCAGGCCACTTGCCGAAATGTTACCCTGTCCTACTGCAACCAGCACCCCAGGGCAGAGGGGACTCTAGGGCCAGCTCTCCTGTCTCTGGGCCTCAGGCTTCCAGCTCTGCAATGGGAGAGTTGCATCAGGTGATCTCCAAGATCCCTTCTGTGACCTAGAACCTTGAACGATGTTTCTGGGAGTCTCTGAGGTTTGAGAACAGATTGAAGGCAGAAGCACATGGGGTGAAATCTGGGAATCTCATGGCATCCTCCTCCACCCCTCACTACCACTCCAGCCCCATGTACCCTCACATGCCTCTGGCCAGTGGAACTAACCTCTCTAGAGCAATGTCCCTGAGCACTGGATCCATGACATCATTTACACTACTGGAACTTTTAGGACTGGATCTAAGATACTTCATGGTCAAAGGATTAAGTGTGACCATCTTGCTTCTGAGGCAGCTCAGATCTGATCTCTTACTCTCTGCCCTGAGAAATCTCATAGTATCTGGGGGTGGTTCAGAGGGACGGAAGTTTCTCCAGTGAGAGGCTGCATGGTGATAGTGACTCTCAGACTTTAGAGTGCATCAGAATCACCTGGAATGCTTATTTGAAATGCAGACTCCTGGGCTCCATACCCCCAGAAATTCTGAGTCCCAACATCCAAGGTGGATGAGTGGCTCAGAATTCTGAGTTTTTAGCAGGCCCCTAAGTGATCCTAAGGTGTCTGATGAAGTAGAATGAGTGAGTCTGAAAGCTATACAATCCTTAAAAAAAAAAAAAAAGAGCTATACACTCTGATTCAAATCCCACCCTGCTACTTATGAGCACTGTGACTTGGGGCAAGTCACTAAGCCTTTCTAGATGTCAATTTTGTTTGTAAAACAGGGCTATAATAACACCTCCATCTTAATAAACTAGACTGATTTTTTCAGAGCTTTTTTTTGCACTTTGCAAACGTCTGTTGAGCAAATGGGGTAGGAGTCTATTTGTCCAATTCAGAAACCCGGGGATTCTTCTTAACGTCTATCTACCCCATGCTTCTCAACCACCCATTCACAATTCTCCTGAGCTCTGTGTCCTAAAATATCTTAGACCTGCCAGCTTCTCTCCATCCCCACAGCCACCACTCTGGTCCAAGCCACCATTTTCCTCTGCCTGACCACGGCACAGCTTCCTCACTGACCTCCCTGATTCCACCCTCCATTCTTCCTTCCCAGAGAAGCCATGTTAATCTCATAAAGTAATGCCCCTGCTTCAGACCCTAGTTCTTAGGAAGGCCTTCTGAATCAAAAAAAAAAAAAATCCTCTGCTCTCCACACCTACTCCCAAGCTTCCTTTTGGCTCCCCTCAGCCTCCAACTCTACATTTAAGATACTCTGAACTTCTGTCCATTTCCTCCAATGAATATCAGTTTCTCTTGCCCCTGGGACTTCACACAAAGTGTGTTTGCTTTGCTTGAAACTGCCCTCCCCGGTCCCCAAACACCTATTCTTCGCCTACTATTCATCTTTCATATTTCGGCTTGAATGTCATTTCCTCAGGGCCAGACATAGCCATGCCGCTCACATGTGCTCCAGCAACTCTGTCCTTCCTCCATAATAATAACTGTTACACTCTGCGGTGATGACTTCATGCCTGCCTCCACCACTATGTTAGCTCCAAGAGAATACAAACCTCTGTCTTACCCATTGCTGTATCGCCAGAAAACTCTAGTCAGTCTTTGGCTCAAAGAATGATGAGATACACAGATGAATGAGTGAGTGAATAAACAAGTGAGAAGGTCCTGGTCACAGGCTGTGTCGCGGAGGACGCCCACCTGGTAGTGCGTAAGCCGCGGTTAGCTTGGGTCTGGACGGGCCTGCAAACACAGCCACATGGGGGCGGCCTCAGACACGCACAGACCACACGGGGGCGCCCCCGGCTCGTTTTAGGTGAATGGCACCTCGGCCTGAGGATCGGTTACTAATCACCACTGGGGGACAGGAGGCGGGTTTCTCCCTCTGATGGACAGTATCGCTCCGCCCAATCTAATTCATCTTTTCCTTGGCCCCGCCCACCCCAGGCCGCAGAGATCCTGAGGGTGGGCGTGATAGAGCCGCTGCCAACTGAACTCCGGCGGAGTGCTGTTGAGGCCGAACCAGCGCGCCTGGCGGTCTGTGAGTGGGCGGCGGGTGGCTAGGGGCGGGGCCTCAGCGATGACAGGCAGGCGGACAGCCCCGCCCCTCCCGTCCAGAGCGGCCGCGCCAGCGCTGGGGACAGCAGAAGTGAGTACGTGAGCGGCGCAGCAAGAACCCAGCTCGGACCCCGGACGGCGCGCGCACCCGGAGTCTCGGATCCGAGTCGGGCCCGCAGGAGACCGCTGGATTACTGTGCATACCGAACTACCACCACTTGGTCCCTCCCGCCCTGGCCCGCCTCCCCGAGTTCTCTGCCTCCGAGCTTTCCGAGCGCCCAGGATCCTCCTGGACCGGTCCGTCCAGATTCCCCCGGGACCGACCTGCCTGCATCCCCCAGGATCGTCTGGCTCAGGGCGCCGCCTAGGTCCCGGAGCCGCCTGCCTGGATTGCACCCTCTTCTTGCCTGGATCTCCTGGGACCGTGCGCGAGCCTTCTCTGAAGCCCGCCGAGCGGATCCTCCTGCGGGTGCCCGCAGCCCCGCCGGCGCGGCCCGGCGCGGCCCGGCTCGGCTCCCGGAGCCAGCCCCGGCCATGGCCCGAGCCCGCCCGCCGTCGCCGCCGCCGCTGCCGCCGGGGCTCCTGCCGCTGTTCTCTCCGCTGCTGCTGCTGCCCCTGCTGCTGCCCGCCGGCTGCCGGGCGCTGGAAGGTGAGCGGCGTCGGGGGAGTGCATCCAAGGGTTAAGGTGTCCTGGGTCGCCCGAGCGGGGGCCGTGGGAGGGTCCGCGGTGTCGGTCCGACGCGGTCCAGGCGCACTTCGGAGGAGGCTCGGCCACCCGCACCCTCTCCAGGGGCTGGAGCTGGGGTGGCGGGGACGCCTTGGGCGCCGCCTCGTAGGCTCCAGCTGCCGGCTGTCTGCCGGTTGTGGGATCGCAGGCAGCTCGACCTGAGTGAGCGTCCCTGAAAAGTCATGTCCCGGCGGTGAGCTTCTGTAGGAGTGCCGGGCACTCAGGACAGAGGAGCGGGGCCCTGCGCACCTCCTGGATGCAGGGAAGTGAGGGCGACCCCCACCAGGCAAGGCCGGGGTTCTGAGGCTGCTGCTGGGCTCCCCAGGTTGAGAGGCCGCGTTGGCGAGGAACCCCTTGGAGTTAACCGTGAGAGTGTGAGTGAGTGCACTCCGCTTTGTCAGGGGATGGAGAGGCGGGGGCCTGTTATTGTTGACGGTTTACGGGAGCGCCAACTACCCACAAGGTGCTGTGTGCACCGCCGTTGCACACTGCTCTGGCGCTCCCCCTCTGCCGTTTTGCAGGACCCCCACCCCCAGTGCTGGGGTCTCCACCTAACTCCTGAGGCTGTGGGATTTGTCTCATGTAGAGCTGGAGCTGGTGCCTTACCCATTATCCAGCGGAAAAGGCCGGGCTTCTCCGTGGGTTGTGTGAAACCTGCCGAGAGGGCTGCTGCGGGGGGTGCTCCAACTTCCACAGGACTGTGCCTGGATGGACAGCCTAAGTGGTTTTGGCCCCCGTGGGAGAGCTCACATACATCCACTCGACACAAGCCTGCGGGGACAGAGGCGCTGACACCGGGCAAACAATAGACAGACAGACAGATACACACACATACACACACAGTTTTCTAAAATTTTTGGAGCCATTAAATGAAGGAAGAAAAACCTTCCTGAATGTAGAGGGAAGGACACCACAGACTGGGGGAAACTGGGATGACAGGCAGTACTTCTATTTGGTATCTTTAACCGATCTAGTCACTTTCTTAGTTTAAAAACAAAAACATGAATTCTGTGTGACTTGGTTTGTTCGCATGTTAACAGTCGGTAAACTTGAAGGTTGGAAGGAAAAAAGAACAGAGTTACAAGAGAAAGGCATCTTCTGGTGCTTTTTCATTTTCTCCAGGAGGGAAAAAAAAAAAAACATTCTTATGAATCCCCAACGTCTTTTATCTCTGAGCCCATTGGTGCTGACAGACTGATTCACACGGATGGACACATGCAAATCCAGACAAACACACCGAGGTCGCACCCACACTTGGCGCACACTCACCCACATGTGTGTGATAGGATCACAAGCGTGAGAAACCAGTGTGGAGCTTTGTTGTTGATCGCCTCAAGGGTGTGAGCCTGCTGGAGTTCTCAGGTCTGTGTCTTAGCCCGGGAGAGGCGACACTGGCACACGCGCTTACGGGGCTGTGTGTGCCAGGCCCCAGAGCCCTTGTTGAGGGGTGTGGTGGGTGCTGATGCTGAGGGGCAAAGGGGGGTGGTTTGGGTCAGATGAGCAAGGGCTACCTGAAAAGGCTCACCCCCTTCCTTCCTTCTTCCCTCCCTGTGTCCCTTCTTCCTCTTTCCCTTCCTTTATTTCTCCTTTTCACTCCTCACAATCTGCTGGTCCCTTTAGACCCTAGCTGGCAGGCCCTAGCTGGGAGGTGGCATCCAGGTTTCCAGGCCCACGACGGACGTGAGGGGCAGACCAGGAGGCAGAAGCCTGGTGAGCTGTAGCAGCCCAGGAAAGAGAGGGCAGTGGGGTCGTGGCCTCTACTCTGCCCCCTCCTCCCTCAGCTGTGGGGTCTGGGGTGGTAGCTGGGAGGCCAGGCCAGTGTGGGGCGCTCCTAAGAAGGTAGCAGTGCCTCCCAAGTGTGGCTTTTATTAATTCCTTCACGTTTGCCATATATCAGAACTTAGAGTCTTCAGTTAGTGTGAGAATGAAAGAAGAGAGATGATGCCTCAGACGCTGACCCCAGCCCAGTGTTCCCCCTACCCACCCTCCTGCTCTCCCTCACTGTGACAAGGGATAGTAGTGGAACCCACCTCCTAGGGGGTGTTATGAAGATCGAATCCTTAATGTGTGTCAAGTGCTTAGCACATAGCTATTGTTATTCAAGGATTAACTGTTGCTATTATTATTAGCCTAGGGTCTGCTCCTTGGGGAGCACCAGAAAGTGAAACTGGAGTGTACACTTGCCCTGCAGGAGGGAGCTTAGAGGAAGCAATGATGGGGGGAGGAGAAGTTGGTCTGGGGAGGTTGCTATCCCCCCTCCCCCAACCTCCATTTCTCTCCAGCTTTGGGAGGGAAAGGATGGGGTAGAAAGAGACTTGACCTTGACTCCTGCCTGTACCCCATCCTTATTCAGGAACTTGAATGGGGGATGGGTAAATTTGGGGATCCTGGGCTAGGGCAGGGGGCAGGGCTAGGTGGGACACCCAGCACTGAAGATCTCTTCAGCACCCCTAAGCTTTATGGGTGGAGGATCTCACCCCTTTACTCCAGCCTTCCCTTTGGTTTTGTTAATATTTGGTTAGCCCTTGGCCTCTGGAGTCATTTTGAGCCAAGTTCTTGAGCTGTTGGCATCATTGGTTAGATGCCAACTAGCACTTAGTTGCTCTTCCATCTACACACTTGGGGTTCATCAAGATTCTGCCTCCAAGTATTTCAGTTTTCCATGAGGATAGAGCCAGGGTCCTTGCTTGTCCTCCTTGGTTAAAGAAACACCTTTCCTTGCCCTCTGACTGATTTCCCCGCCCCCAACATGCACACAAATTGCCCTCGAATTTACCCTCAGTCACGGGGAAACAGGGCCACCTGGTTGCTCACTCTTCTTTCGTATAATGTTTCCCAGTCCCCCAAGCCAAGATCATTCTCCCCTTGGGGGATCATGAACCAGAAAGTGGAGTCCAGTAGGTGAGCAGACTAGGAACGGGGCGTAGGATGAAGAAGGATGTTCATCCTCAGATAGGATGGGGAGGTCCCTGCTGGGAAGAGACCCTTTGGAGAAAAGAGGAACAGTTACCAGATATAAGAGGTGGGGACTGGATGGCCTTCTTCCAGGCAAGCCCTGTCTCTGCAGTGGAAGACTCTCCCTGGGGAGAGAGGCGTGTGTGAGTCCACCTCTTTCTTAGCAGCAGTGACCACTGAGGAGGTGGCAGCTGAAAAATGACAGCGTGCTGGGGTTTCTGTGGCTTTCCCATGTGTTTGAATGTCCTCTGGTGCCCCTCACCTGTCTATCATGAGCTGGCACCTCAGAGCTGCAATGAGGGACAGTGGCAGGTACTTGAGGGAACCAGCTTGCCCATCACCATCTTCCCTTTAACCAGAACTGCCGCTGCTGCCACCACTGTGGCCTCAGCGGCAGCGAGCTAACCCAAAGCTGCCATGGGCAAGGCCTCTGCCACCCGGCCTTCCACTAATTAAACAGCATGAAGAGGCTGAATCACCAGGCCTGCATAGTTTGAAAATTGTAGCCCTGCCTGTTGTGCTGAGTCAAACTGGTTTGTCGGGATTGGGCAGCTGGGGGTGGTGGGGAGGGAGACTGGGTACAGCTGGGCACCTGATGGGGTGGGAGAGGCCCCCTGCCCTGAGGGCTGGCCCTGGCACCCGGTCTCTTGTTGCCTCTCTGCCCTCAGACTCCTGGTCAGACCGGCTGTGGCCAGGATCCCAGGGAAGCCTTTAAAGGCGAGCTGTGCATCACCCTTCTGTCTGGCTGGCAGGGCCACGACTTGGGTGGGGGCTATTAGTCCTCTTAGTGTTAGTTGCTTTAGTCGTGTCCAACTCTTTGCGACCCCTTGGGCTGTAGCCCACTAGACTCCTCTGTCCATGGAATTCTCCAGGCAAAATACTGGAGTAGGTAGCCATTCCCTTCTCAAGGGGATCTTCCCGACCCAAGGATCAAACCCCGGTCTCCTGCATTGCAGAGTGGGGGCCATGGATGAGCACTGAGGCATTTGGGCTCCTGTCCCTTGCTTCCTCCTCCCTTCTCCTCCCTCTCAGGTTTATTTAATTATAAATCCCTATGATCTGAGGGGAAGAATGAAAAACAAAATGTGTTCCCTGTTCTAAGATCCTCCCTCCCAGACCTGAGGGCCCTGGGGCCATGGCAGGGGGAGGGAGAGGAGGTCCTCCAGGTCCTGTGGCAGAGTCTGCTTCAGATCCCTTCCTCCTCGGCTGACCACCCTGGGTGTGCAGGTTGGTACACGCATGTGCACATGCTGAGACGCAGGGGAAGGACGGAGGGGAGAAGACAGGACAGATCACTCAGGTTGGTTGGCTGAGGTAGGGATCCCAGGCGGAAGAGGGGGACCAACTCTGGAGGAGTCTTTCCCCTCTCTTTGCAGGTAGGGTCCTGGGGTGTGCCTTCTTGCTCAGACCCTGTGCCTTTGTCCTCCTGGCCCTGTGTTGGCACAGTCCAGAAGTGTGACCTTTCCTGCTACTTCACAATCCGTGCGCGGTCTGGAGTTTGGGCTGGTTGTTTCTTGCTCCTGTTCTCTAGAATTTTTTTATTCTCTGGGTCTCACTGGCACACCTGCTCACAGGGTGGGGTGCTTTGTGTGACTTGGCTTGGGGATGCTGTGGGATCTAGTAGCTCCATAAAGTCATGTGCCCCTGACCCTTCACTAGGGCAGGTGCCAGGCTCCTACCCCACACCAATATAGCCCAGTGAGGCCTTCAGACACATGCTGGTTGCCCATGATGTTCACCTCCTGGGCCCCCAACTTATGCATGGAAGTGTTGCCCGAAGCTCCTGAGGCTACCTGCCTTCATCCTGGCACCCCGACCCTACCATGGCCCCAGAGCTGGGGATAGTACCATTGTGCTAGCAGGGAAGTGGCCTGCTGCTTGGGCAAGGGCTATACCTGGGGAGGCTGCACCCTGCCACACCCAGAAGCATCTTCATGCCCCTGCCCCACCCCCAGCCTCGTGACCTGTGACAGCTCCTGCCTCAGCCAGGGATACAGGAAGCCGGTCTGGGGCTTGTTCCTTCCCTGTGCCTCTGGTCAAGGCTGCCTCAGTCTCTGCTTTCTCAGCAGAAGAGTGCCCTCTCCCAACTCTCCTCCATCTCGCTTGAAAACTCACCTCACAGAAAGAACGGGCTTGCAGAATGTGTGTGTGTGTGTGTGTGTGTAGCATGTGCATCGAGAATGCAACTCCGAGGCTTTAGGCCACCTCTAGATATTGATACATCTACTGTGTCTGCATGCTCCTGTGGAATGTTTCAGTGCAAGTGGGCATCTGTGCATGTGCAGCTGATGCTAGTTGTGTATGACTGTGTAAGAGCATGTCACGGCGTCTGTACAGGCAAACTGGTGTTTGTATTTGCACTTGACTACACTTAAGACTGTGACGTGTGGTTGGCAATAGCGTGCGGCTGGGTGTGCAGGGAGGATGCACTGTTGGCTACACGCGCCCTCGCAGATGCATATGTCACATATGAAGGCTGTGAGAGTGAGTCTTTGCCTAAGGCATGCCGAATCTGTGTGTAGGGAAGATTCATTGTATATGGACGTCTCAGGAAGACTGATATGTTTGGACCAGATGCATCCGTATGTCTGTGAAAGGCAGACCGTGTGAAAGCGTGTGTGTGTCTGCGTATGGCTGTGGCTTTGTGTGTTTTTGTCCACCATATGTGGGACTTGTTGCTCTTTAGCCCCAGTGGTGGGAAGGAGCCCAGCCACTGAGAACTTGAGGTGTGTGCCTCTGTGTGCACAGGCGAGAGCCACACAGCTGCTGCCACGTGGCCATTCCCGTTGGCCCTGTGCAACCTGAAAGGGGTGCTGCTTTCCTTCTGAGCACTGAAGCTCCAGTCCCAGAGAGTTCCAGAAAGGCCTGGTGGCCACTTCCTCTGCTTTCTTGCTGGAGGTTGATGGGGGGAAGGTTCCCTGCCCAACAGAGCCTGTATCTGCAAGTGTCCACTGCCCTCTGGTTTCCCTCCAGCAGCCACATGGTGGGACAGAAGGGGGTGGGCGTGAGGTGGGCAGCTGGGGAGTTTGGAGACTGCTCCTTCGTTTCTCTTTTGTCCTTGTCCCCTGTACCTGTATCCTTTACCCCAGCAAGTGTGTTCTTACACACACACACACACACACACACACACACACACACACACACTACACATAGGAAAGGTGGGCTCTGGAGGGGTGAGTCTCTCCCCCTCTACACCACAGACAGATAGATTCACCACTGCCACCCCCCAACATTCTTCCTGAGGCTGGGACACAGGCACCTCGGGGCTCCCTCCTGCAGGAGGGAGTAGGCCCTTCCCCTCCCCCAGAGAGCAAGCCGTCCCCACCAGGGTGACCGAGCCCTTCCTCAGGCACACATGACTCGAAATCTAAGTCCTCTCCTCATTAATGGGAAAAATGTGCCGAGATTGAGCGATGGCCAAGGCTGAGCGATGGCCAAGGGCCGATCCCCCCACCCCCTCCCTCTCTCGCTCCCCAGAAATTAAACAGAAATGAAGAGCCTCCCCTCACCAACCTCCCCCTCTGCCCTCCTCCCCAGCGCCCCCTCCCTCCCGCCTCTCAGAGCCAGCGCAGGGCTTGTTTTAAACTGTGGAGGAATCTGGCTTGGAGGGGGGAGGGGGCTGAATATTTGGGTTTAAACAGTTCCAGATGGGTTTGGCACAGGCTGAGCAGAAGGAAGTGAGGGAGAGGGAGGAGGGAGGCAGCTCGAGGGAGCGGTGGGAGCCCTGGCCGGCTCGGTGGCGGGCGGCTGGCGGCGGGCAGCGGGCAGTGGGCAGCGGGCAGACCAGCAGGCGGACTGGCTGGGGGGCGGGGGTGCACTTGGCTCTCGGCTCCCAGGGACGGCAGCACTTGGGGCTGCTGGCTGGGGAAGAGGCTGCTTGGCAACTCCCTCTCCGTGTCTGTCTCCTTGGGCCTCCTTGTCTCCCCATCTCGCTGTCTTTTGTAGTCCGCCGCCGCTGGCCATCCAGGCTGTCTGGTCCTAGCCCGCCGCCCCGCACATCTCTCCAGCTTGGGTGCCGCCCACCATCCGCCCGCCCCGCTGGTCTCCCTCCTTGCCTGTCTCTGGGCCCCTGCTTCTGCCCAACCCCTCTTCTCTCACCGACCCCTCCACCCCCACGCTGAACGTCGGTGTCTGTCTGTCTGTCTGCCAGAGGGGCCTGTCAGGCCACCGACGCTGAAGCTGGGATAGCTCACCCCTCAGCCCAGCCCTCCAGGGACCAGCTGCTGCTGCAGAAAGGAGGAGGGAGCCTCACTCCCCAAGTGAATGACTGCTGCTGGCCGCCGCCTTTGCCTCACGTGAGGGCCTGGGCCCACAGCTGCCTTGTCCACCATCCCCAGCTCAGACCCAGACTGCAGGAAACTGGCGAAGACCACAAGCCGGGAGTCTATAGGGTTTGGGTCTTTCCCTTCTCCAAGTACCTCCAGCCTGCCCGCACTGTTGATATAGAGGCCCTCGATAGTTCTGGAGCAATCCTGCCCCATTCCAGCTTGGAGTAGAGGAGAGAACCACTGGCTGTCTTACAGACTATGAGAAAAGACTCAGGACCTCTTTCCCACTCCTAGGTCTAATGTTGGGGTTACACTATTAGAGAGAAGAGTTAAGCCAGAACCCAGATCCAGTTCTTAGGGGAGCAAGTTTATGTCAGAAGCATTAATAGACCCATCCTACGGCCAAGCAAAAGGAAACAGACAAAAAACCCAAGGCTTAGAATGGGATTGGTGCTGCAACAAAGCCCCTGACCCTGGATACACAGAGGAAGGCATCTAACCCTGACTTGGGGGTTCAGGGTAGGCTTCTTGGAGGAGGTGACAGCTTGGTTGAGACAAAGTATACACAGGAGCTTTTCAGGCCTTCTCTGTTTCCCCTTTACAGAAGGGCATATTGCAGTCACAGTACCTTGGTTAAGAGATTGGTTGTAGAGTCAGACTTGAATTTGAGACACATTTCAAAACTTTTCATCTCAGATTCTAGCAGTTTTACCTTAGGTCCTATGTATATTGTATTGGGGCTTCCCTGGTGGCTTAGACAGTGTAGAATCTGCCTGTTATGTAGGAGACCTGAGTTCGCTCCCTGGGTTGGGAAGAACACCTGGAGAAGGGACTAGCTACCCACTCCAGTATTCTTGCTTGGAAAATCCCATGGACAGAGGAGCCGAGTGGGCTATGGTCCGTGGGAATGCAGAGTCGGGCACAACTGAGCGACTAACACTTTCCCTTTTTTCACCTACTGTATCCAGGCATCAGTTTTCTCATCTGTAAAAGGGATACACCAACAGTACATTTATCCAAGGATTGCAGGAACAACTAAACTCGCTCTAGAGGAGCTAGCCTGGGCCTTGGTGGTCCTCACCCCATTCTCAAAGAGCATTCCTGTCCTGTCCACCAGAAGTGGTTGTGTAGGAGGCTGGGTGGGTGTGGGCTCTGGCCTGCGACTGTTCTCCCATTCCCCTGGGCTTGTGTGGCGCTTCGCCTTTGTGTTGGGAATGGAGGCAGGGGAGGCCTGGGCAACAGGGTCTGAAGCACACGGCCCTTTGTTCCAGGATAAAGGCCCTGCCAGCCCCTTTGTGTGGAGATTAGCAGAGCCTGTAGGTGTGTGAACCAGCCCTGGCTCCTGCCTCATTAACCCAGACCTGGGGTCAGCAACCAACACCCACTCCCAGCTGGCCCGACAAGACATCTTTGAGGCTATGACATCTCTGGGAGTGGCTGCAGGGTCTCCTCTGGGTCTGGGGAGCTGAGAGCTTTGGGAACCTGGGAGTGGTGTGAGGTGTAGCTAATGAGAATTGATCTCTAGCATTCTGGACTTTCCTGGGCAACCTCCTCTTGCTCCTTATCCTAAGCTTGGCCCCTGACCTTTTTTCTCTTGTTGCTCCCATAGAGACCCTCATGGATACAAAATGGGTGACATCTGAGTTGGCATGGACCTCTCATCCAGAAAGTGGGGTAAGACCCTCTCCATTTCTCCTGAGTGTTGCTTGCTAATTAGCCCCTTTGCCTCAGCAGGGCTGCCTCTGTCCCCTACTTGTCAGTTTCCCCACCTGTGGCATCCGCATCGTCTGCACCCGTCACCTTCCTCCTTGCCTGCTGGTCCATCTCTGAAAATGTTTTCATCCCTGACCCTTCAGCCTGCCTCTGTCCCTCCTCCCACATACACACCATCTTTGTCCCATTCCCTCTCTGTCCACCCCTCAGCCGGTCTTCAGGGATGTCCCCATCCCTTTCTACCTGACAGCCCTTTGCATGTCTGTCATCTCCCTCCTTCCTGGGTCCTTGGGAAGAGCACTGGCTTGGGAACAAGGAAGCTTTGGTTCCAGACCTCTGACTTGCTGTGACTTTGAGCAAGACAGTTTACCTTTCTGGGCCGCCATTTCTTGAATGTCACATTCCTATAGTCCTTGACATCTCTGAAGTGTTCTAATTGACCTCCCTTGATGGCTTTCACAACTGTACTAAGTTCTGGAACACTAGGTTTGGGTGACATCACAAACCCTCAAGTCACCAGACCTGACTCTGTGACCTTGGGCAAGTCCCTGCCTTTCTGAGTCTTGGCTTCCTCTTCTCTGGAGTGGGAACAACAGATGTATCTTCTTAAGGAACTGTGAAGGTTAAATGTGATGGTAATAGTGGTAATCAGTGTTTATTGAATGCTTGCTCTATCTTTATCAGGCACTAGCACAAACCCATTACATTTATTAGACTTATTTAATTCCTCACAGCCTCATTTACTTTCAATCAGTCCCATTTTATAGACAATGAAACTGAGGCATAAAGATAATAAGTAATATAGCTGATGCTTACATAGTACTCATCAGGAGCCCCGTTCTAAGTGCTTTATTCAGTTAAAGTCATTTATTCCTTAAATATCTTTATTCTTACCATGTTCCAGATGGGGAAATGGAGGCCAGGGAGGTTAAGGACTTACCTGTAGTTTCACAGCAAACAGAGAATTGAGACTGGACCCCACTAGTCTGTATGCTCAACCATTGCACCACGGAAGCATCTCTGTGAAGTAAATATAACAGATCTGGGCTTGTGATAAGAACCTGGCGAATGCTGGTCTCACTGTCTGTCTTTTTCGCTTGCACAGTGGGAAGAGGTGAGTGGCTATGACGAAGCCATGAACCCCATCCGCACGTACCAGGTGTGTAACGTGCGGGAGTCCAGCCAGAACAACTGGCTCCGCACAGGGTTCATCTGGCGGCGAGATGTGCAGCGGGTCTATGTGGAACTCAAGTTCACTGTGCGGGACTGCAATAGCATCCCCAACATCCCTGGCTCCTGCAAGGAGACCTTCAACCTCTTCTACTATGAGGCTGACAGTGACGTGGCCTCAGCTTCCTCCCCCTTCTGGATGGAGAACCCCTACGTGAAGGTGGACACCATTGCACCTGATGAGAGCTTCTCGCGGCTCGATGCCGGCCGGGTCAACACCAAGGTGCGCAGCTTTGGGCCGCTCTCCAAGGCCGGCTTCTACTTGGCCTTCCAGGACCAGGGCGCCTGCATGTCACTCATCTCCGTGCGTGCATTCTACAAGAAGTGTGCGTCCACCACCGCAGGCTTTGCGCTCTTCCCTGAGACCCTCACTGGGGCTGAGCCCACCTCACTGGTCATTGCCCCTGGCACCTGCATCGCCAACGCTGTGGAGGTGTCTGTGCCCCTCAAGCTCTACTGCAACGGTGATGGGGAGTGGATGGTGCCTGTGGGCGCCTGTACCTGTGCCACCGGCCATGAGCCAGCCGCCAAGGAGTCCCAGTGCCGCCGTGAGTGAGGACTGGCCTGGGGGAGGGGAGGGAGGACAGGCCTGGGCCACTGCCACCCACTGTCCCCTACCCACCGCTTCCTACCTGCCAGATCTGGGGCAGAGGGAGGAAAGGGAAGAGACGTATCAGGTGCCAAAAATGTGGTACAAGAAGGGAGATGAGAGAAAATGAGGAGAGGCACCAGGATCATAAGAGAAATAATGAAACTCAAGAGAGAGGAAGGAAACCATAGGGAATCCTTGACAAAGAGGCACCTGGAGAATGTGCTCAGAGCCTCATGAGGCCGGCAGAGATGCCCGCTTGTCCAGACCCAAGTGTATGTGTCACCTGAAAATGTTAGGTGGGCCTTGGAGCTCCAGGTACCTCATGCTTGGCCCTTTAACCTGGGGGTCTCATCTGCATCTTAAGAGGCTACATTTATAGTACAGAGATCAGAGGCCCAGTCTCTGAACTCCTGAGTTCTGACTCTGCCACTTACCACCTGTGAGACCTTGGGCAAGTCACTGAACTCTTGAACCCTGGTTTCCTTATTATGTGCAAAATGGGGGTGTTAGTGGTGATTCCTTCATGGAGCGGTAATGGGGCTGAACTGAGTCAATGCCTGGGCGCCCTTGGAACAGTGCCTGGCACACAGGAAAGCAGAGCACCATGTAAGTGTTTGCTGTGACTTTTAGGAGTCCTGGGATGCAGAGGACAGGGATTGTTTTGTCCTTGATTCATACACAAGAGCAGGCTTCCCAGGTGGTGCAGTAGTAAAGAATCCACCTGCCAATGCAGAAGTTGTGGCTTCGATCCCTGGGTTGGGAAGATCCCCTGGAAATGGCAACTCACTCCAGTATTCTTGCTGGGGAAATCCCATGGACAGAGGAGCCTGGTGGTCTACAGTCCATGGGGTCGCAAAAAGTCAGATACGGCTGAGGGACTGAGTATACGCACACGCAGGCATACAAGGAGGTTAGGGAGCCTGTCTCTGGTGGCTTGCCAAGACTCATAAGACCTCACAGTGTGCTAGACTTTCCAGCTATAACCCCTGTTCACGAGAGATTCTCTCATCTGAGCCTCACCACAGTCTTGCATGGTAGATTCCAGTTACCTCTTCTGTTTAGCCAATAAGGAGGCTCAGAGCAGTTCTGCTCTCTAGGCCTCATGGTGGGGAATGTGGGCACTGGGACCGCAGCCTCATTCAGCTGCTGTTCCATGTGTGTCAAGGCGCTGAGGGCCTTGTCTGCCCTCCTGGCGCTTGCAGCCTGAAGCGCCAAAGGGTAAGAGCCGGCTCTTAGCACAGCCCTCGGTGTGGGAGGCTGGTAGCCCAACCTGGCTGTGAGGCCTCATGTCTGTGCTGTCATGGGAAGGTGAACAGTGCCTTGCCCAGCGCCTCTCCACTTCACTATGGGAACATGCCCCCAGACTTCCTCCTCCTAAGTGGAGAAAGGGGGTGGGGGGTGATGAGCCTGACAGCCTGAAGAGGGGCTAACACTCTGCAGGTCCCTGGCAGGAAATTCATGCTGGTTCCCATGGCAACCAGGCTGGCCTGGCCCCTGCCCCCTCTCCCACTGGCTCGGATGGAATATCACCTTAGTCAGGGGAGATTAAACCCCAGAGAAGGCATAGCTCCAACTCTGGGCATCCCACACTCAGGATAACCTTCTAGAAAGCAGTTGTGTATGGACAGGGTGACCATATTTGTTAGAGTGTCCAGGGCAGCCCCGGTTTACACCCATCAAACTATCATGATTATTTCTTGTGACCCCTTTCACTCAAAACAGTCCAGTTTGAGTAGTAAATCATACAGCCATCCCAGATATAGGGTATCTCCAGAAACCCAAGTACAGATAGAGGCTGTGACCAGGTGTTCAGGCACCGAACTCTGGGCTCCCTCTTGGGATTGGGGTTCCCCTTGTGGACACTTTGAGGCCTTTGAACTCTAGGTGACCTCAGCCTCCCTGCCCGCTTTCTCTCCTTTTCTCACCCCTTCTCATCCCCCACCCCTGGCCCAGGGCAGAAAGCTGCTGCCCTGCTCCTGGTGGGCAGGGAGAGAGGTAGGCTGCAAAACTCAAGAGTCCCCACCGCTGGTTTTTCTGGAGTGTTCTTGAGGCTCTTCAGGAGTAATTGTCCTTGAGTTTCAGGGAGGGGTAGGGGCATCCCAGCAGAGTAGAGGGTGCTGTCGGCCTGCTAGCGGTCTCTTCTCATCCCCCTCCTCTTCCTCCTCCTCCCTCTCTCTTCCCTGCCTCGACAAGTCCAGGCTCTCCAGGTGATGGAGCTGACGTCTTCTTCCATGAGGCCCCGGGGTGGGGGTGGGGGAGGGGCGGGGAGGAATCCGCTGACGTGGGGTTTCCACGAGGCAGAAGGGCCTTTTGTAGCTGCAACCAGAGTTAGGCAATACCAGCATGGGCCGCACAGTCTGGGAGGTGGAGGGGCCAAGACCTGTGCTGGGGAAGGGCCAGATTCCCATGGAGGTGTGGAGGGTTGTGTCTGCAGGGAAGGGAGCTGAGACATCCATCCTCTTTTCCCCCACAGCCTGTCCCCCCGGGAGCTACAAGGCGAAGCAGGGAGAAGGGCCCTGCCTCCCCTGTCCACGAAACAGCCGCACCACTTCACCAGCCGCTGGCATCTGCACCTGCCATAACAACTTCTACCGCGCAGACTCCGACTCTGCAGACAGTGCCTGTACCAGTGAGTGGTGGCACGTCCTTATGTTCTCCACTCCAGGCCTTCCCTCTGTGGGCCAGGCTGGGGATGCCTAAACTGTCTCTTTGAGTATCTCCACTTTCCAGATGGGCACACTGAGGCTCAGGGTGGGGGTTAGATGTTGTGCTCAACACGGCGCAGGTAGGAAGTAACCAGCCCCTGAGCCAGAATCCAGGTGAACTGAAAGGCTTAGCCCTCCACCAATACTTAATAAGCATCTGCTACCTCCTAGCTGGGTATCAGGAACTGTCTAGGACCTTCCAGTTCACTGCTGCTTCTTCTGTCTAGGACTGCTATTCTTTTGGTCCAGATCTAACCAGAGAGGGGGCTTCACATCCCTGGGGCAGCCTGATATTCTGCTTTCTCCCTGCTCTGGCCTTTGGTGCCAGGCATTGCCAGGCGCCAGGAATGATACAGTCAACTGTCCTAGGAACTTGCAACCTGGTGGGAGAAACAGATTTGGAAACAGATAACAACCGTACAATGTAAGGCTGGAGGGATGCCCAGGAATGGTTACGGGAGTACAGAAGATGGAGAGAGGATGAATCAAGGAAGGTTTCCAAGAGGAGGTGACCTCTCAAGTTGAGCCTTAAAGGCCAAATAGGAGTGTGCCCTAATAGGAGTGTGAAGAGGCATAGGAAAGGTATTCTGCATGTGAAAGCAGAGGCAAAAGCAGAGGTAGGAAGCAGCTTGGAGAATGCAAGTGCCCTGGGCAGAGGGTGGTCCCAGGACCCCAGCTCACCGCTCTCCCCCTCATCTTTCCCACAGCGGTGCCATCTCCGCCCCAGGGTGTGATCTCTAACGTGAACGAGACCTCGCTGATCCTTGAGTGGAGTGAGCCCCGGGACCTGGGTGGCCGGGACGACCTCCTCTACAATGTTATCTGCAAGAAGTGCCATGGGGGGCCCGGGACCATGACCTGCTCACGCTGTGATGACAACGTGGAGTTTGTGCCTCGGCAGCTGGGCCTGACCGAGCGCCGGGTGCACATCAGCCACCTGCTGGCCCACACGCGCTACACCTTCGAGGTGCAGGCGGTCAACGGCGTCTCGGGCAAGAGCCCTCTGCCCCCCCGCTATGCGGCTGTGAATATCACCACCAACCAGGCTGGTGAGGAGGGCATATGGGAGGGTAGGGCCTGGGTCGTCTTCCCCCACCCAGAGCAGAGTTGTCTGGGGCCTGCCCATGGACCACTGGGGGGCCCCTGGGAACTGGCTCCTTGGGAAGGATGCCAGGGCCCGAGGAGCCTGTGCTGAAGCCCACCCTTTCCCTAGCCCCCTCCGAAGTGCCGACACTTCGCCTGCACAGCAGCTCCGGGAGCAGCCTGACCCTGTCGTGGGCACCCCCAGAGCGGCCCAACGGAGTCATCCTGGATTACGAGATGAAGTACTTTGAGAAGGTCAGAGCCTCACAGGGCAGAAGGAAGCCCTGGGGCAAGAAGAGCACCCCAGATAGTGTCGGGGTCCTCTGGGAGCAAAGCTTTGGGTCCTGAGGAGGGTGGGTAGGGGCCGAGGGATGTCAGGACCCACTGAGACTCAGTGTCCTCCTGGTGTTGCAGAGTGAGGGCATCGCCTCCACCGTGACCAGCCAGAAGAACTCTGTGCAGCTAGACGGGCTGCGGCCTGACGCCCGCTATGTGGTCCAGGTCCGTGCCCGCACGGTAGCTGGCTATGGGCAATACAGCCATCCAGCTGAGTTTGAGACCACAAGTGAGAGAGGTACACGCCCCCCCCCCCCCCCTGTCCCCGCCCCCCCCATGCTTGCCACCCCTCCACTCACCTGTGCCTCCCCCTCATCTCTAGGCTCCGGTGCCCAGCAGCTCCAGGAGCAACTCCCCCTCATCGTGGGCTCAGCCACGGCCGGGCTGGTCTTCGTAGTGGCTGTGGTCGTCATTGCTGTCGTCTGCCTCAGGTACTGATGGGCCCAGGGGCCCGCTGGAGCATTCCTTTAGTGCCCTTGAGCCCTCTCAGTGCATAGGTGACCATCGCCCACATCAGCCTGGAACCACAGCCTTCCTAGGCCCAGGGTGTCATTGCTGGAGAGACCCTTTCCAGTCCACACCCATGTCTTCATTCTGTCCCCTCCCTGTCCCCAAATTCCCTCAGGGATCAAGTCCACTGAACCCCTTGCCCACAGACCCAGAGGCAGCATAACCACTGATTATAGGACCAGGCACTGGGCTGTCCTCTGTGCACTCTGCCCCCTCCCATGAGCCCAAGGGTTCCCTGAACGGAGGGAGCTTGGACTTGTCTCAGGCCTCCCCTCTCCCCTTTCCCCTAGGAAGCAGCGGCACAGCTCTGATTCAGAGTATACGGAGAAGCTGCAGCAATACAGTGAGTCTGTCTTCTCCTTCTCACATCCCAAAGCTCCCTTGGTCCCTGCAGGGCTTGAGGATGCCCTCTTCCCTGGCTGGGACTTCATTCCTTTACCCCCTCCCCTGGCTGCCCCATCCTGCTTACAATTAAGTGCCATTTCCTGAGCCTCTACCTCACTCCTACTAGCCCCAGAGATAAGTGAGATGTGACCCCTGTCCTCAGGGGTAGTTAGTCTTGTGAGAAAGACAACATAGGTACACACAGGAAACAATGAGAGAACAATTCAGTGTTAAGTCGGGGGTTCCTGCTGCAGAGGGCAGTGAGAGTTCAGAAGAGAGGAAGGCTTCCTGGAGGAGGTAGCCTTGGGCTGAGCTGACCCAGGTGAGATAAGTAGGGTTTAGAGAGGTGGAAGGGGGAGCATTCTGGGCTAGAGGAGCCTCTGAAAATTTATGGGTTGGGTGGAGAGAGTGCCCAACTGTGGGGGCAGTGAGAAGACTGGTTTGACAGCTGCTTGGGAAGCCAGGCTGGGTAGTTGCGGCCAGTCCTTGGAGGGTCGTGAAAGGCAGGCAGAGGAGTTTGGACTTGACTGCACCATAGGTAATCTGAAAGGCTCTCAAGCTGGGAAGCAATACAATGAAAGTATTGTTGTAGGAGACAGGTATGAGGGCTAGATAGGTGAGAAAAGTCCAGAGGCAGAGAGCCCAGCTGGGCAGCTGTTGCAGTAGTCTGGGTGTTAAGGGCCTGGCGAGGTCAGGGGCAGAAGGAATTGAGGGGAGGGACAGGTCTGAAACAGGCTTTGACGTGATGAGAGATGAGGGAGAAAAAAGAAGAATACTAGGTGACTAGCCTTTATGGTTGCTAGTTCTCACCAAGGGGACAGTGGTGGGGTGGGGACAGGGGATCTCTAGCTTCATCAGAAAGGAATACAGAGCAGGCTTAGCAGGGAAGTTGGGAATGTGCTCCTGTGGGGGCGGGGGATAGGGAGGAGGACTGGGGCAGGATCTGGGTGGCAGAGTTCCCTCACTGTCCTCGGCCCAAGGATCTAGCTCCCTCTCATGCCCACCTTTTCTTCCCCTAGTTGCTCCTGGAATGAAGGTTTATATCGACCCCTTTACCTATGAAGACCCTAATGAGGCTGTGCGGGAGTTTGCTAAGGAGATTGATGTGTCCTGCGTCAAGATTGAGGAGGTGATTGGAGCTGGTGAGTCTGTTGGGGCACACAGTGGGGAGGAGAGGCTGACGGTTACCCCTGGGGGAGGGCAGAGGCCAGTTAGGTACAGAAACAGATTAGTACCTGTGCCCTGTGCTCTGCAGGGGAGTTTGGAGAAGTATGCCGGGGTCGGCTGAAACAGCCTGGCCGCCGGGAGGTGTTTGTGGCCATCAAGACCCTGAAGGTGGGTTACACGGAGAGGCAGCGGCGGGACTTCCTCAGCGAGGCCTCCATCATGGGTCAGTTTGACCACCCCAACATAATCCGGCTGGAGGGCGTGGTCACCAAAAGTCGGCCAGTCATGATCCTCACCGAGTTCATGGAGAACTGCGCCCTGGACTCCTTCCTGCGGGTAGGAGCCCCCTTCCACTCCCTGAGAGAGCTAGGTTGGGTAAACTAACCGCTCCCACAAGTCAGACAGACCCTATTCCAAATATTTGCTGAGGTGGCACAGTGCAGGGAGAGAGCTGGACCTTCAGAGCCAGGAAGACCAGAGTTCTCATCCTGACTCTGCCTCTTGCTGCCTGTGTGACCCCAGGCTTTATTAACCTCTCCGAGTGTCAGCTGCCTTGGTTGTAAAATGAAAGTGGAAGAGCTCTTTGGGTCCTCACAGGGGTTGGCCGGGTGGTATATACAGATGCTGGCCACACAGGAGGGCAGCACCTTGCTCTTAGTGCACGGTAGATGTGGTCAGAGGGGTAGACGAGGTGTGGTCTTGAAGGACCTGGGAAGGTGGGCAGGCAGGCAGGTCTTGGACAGACCCAGGGCTGGGCAGGAGGGGATGGGCTGCCTCCTGAGCCTCCTCATTGTCTCCAGCTCAACGATGGACAGTTCACAGTCATCCAGCTGGTGGGCATGTTGCGAGGCATTGCTGCCGGCATGAAGTACCTGTCCGAGATGAACTACGTGCACCGTGACCTGGCTGCCCGCAACATCCTCGTCAACAGCAACCTGGTCTGCAAAGTCTCAGACTTCGGCCTCTCCCGCTTCTTGGAGGATGACCCCTCTGATCCCACCTACACCAGCTCCCTGGTACAGGAAGCAGCTGGGAGGGAGAGTGGGGGCGGGTCCAACCAGGCAGGGGCTCGGGGCTGGGGACCAGCCCCGAGACATAGGGTGAAGGGCGTGTGCCCCCCTCACCAGGGCGGGAAGATCCCCATCCGCTGGACCGCCCCAGAGGCCATAGCCTATCGGAAGTTCACCTCTGCTAGTGACGTCTGGAGCTATGGCATCGTCATGTGGGAGGTCATGAGCTACGGGGAGCGACCCTACTGGGACATGAGCAACCAGGATGTGAGTGGGACCTGCCAGAGTCCTTGGGTGGGTGGGAGCTGCCGGGGAGCCTAGTGGTGGCTCACTCCAGGGTTCCTGGCTCTTGGCTCAGGTCATCAATGCCGTGGAGCAGGATTACCGGCTGCCCCCACCCATGGACTGCCCCACAGCACTGCACCAGCTCATGCTGGACTGCTGGGTGCGGGACCGGAACCTCAGGCCCAAATTCTCCCAGATCGTCAACACTCTGGACAAGCTCATTCGTAATGCCGCCAGCCTTAAGGTCATCGCCAGTGCCCAGTCTGGGTCAGTACCTCAGCCTCTGCTCCTGAGCCAGCAGCCCTACCCTGCTTCCCCTGACATCAGGACTCATCAGGTCCCCTCTTCTTCCCACAGCATGTCACAACCCCTCCTGGACCGCACGGTCCCTGACTACACGACCTTCACAACAGTTGGTGACTGGCTGGACGCCATCAAGATGGGGCGGTACAAGGAGAGCTTTGTCAGTGCGGGGTTTGCATCCTTTGACCTGGTGGCCCAGATGACCGCAGAGTGAGTGTGCCTCACATTTGGAGGGCCGGGGCTGGGGGCTCTGAGCTGGGCCCGAGTGGTGGGCAGGAGGGGAGGCACTGACGCTGCCCTCGGCCCCTCTGCAGAGACCTGCTCCGGATTGGGGTCACCTTGGCGGGCCACCAGAAGAAGATCCTCAGCAGTATCCAGGACATGCGGCTGCAGATGAACCAGACGCTGCCTGTGCAGGTCTGACACCCAACTCCCACTGGGTGCGTGCCCCACCAAGGACCGTGCAGGAACTCCGACCAGCTGACTGGACTTTTGGACTTTTGGATGCCCAGCCTTAGGCTGTGGCCCAGAAGATGGAAGATTGGGAAAGGCCCAAGCTGGGACTTCTCCTCCAGGCCTGTGCTCCCTCCCCAGGAAGTGTGCCCCAAACCTCTTCATATTGAAGATGGATTAGGAGGGGGGTGACAACCCCTCCCCAGCCCCTCGGGGCCCAGGCCTTCCTGCTCACCGGTGGGGGGATCCCCACCACCTCAGACTTGGCTGTTTGTTTGTCAGTGCTGGAGGTCCTGGCATGGTCAGGTGGGGAATAAGCCTGGGTTCCAGGGCCCAGCCCTGGCAGGGGTCTGGCCCCCCCAGGTAGGCAGAGAGCAGTCCCTCCCTCAGGAACTGGAGAAGGGAACCCTGGGAATGGGGAAACGTAAGCCCCTCCACCAGAAGCCAGCTGGCACCTCCAGTTTGCACAGGGACTTGTTCTGGGGGCTGAGGGCCCTGCCCCACCCCCGCCCTTGGTGCTGTCATAAAAGGGCAAGCAGGGGCCAGCTGAGGAGCAGCCCCGTGCCCCCCAGAGACTGACTCTCAGAGCCAGAGGTCGGATGTGTGTGTGTGAGTGTGTGTGAGCGTATGTGTGCATGCACTGGCCTGCACAGAGAGCATGGGTGAGTGTGTAAAGGTTTGGCCCTGTGCCCTGCCGTGGGGCCAGTTGGGCCGTCAGCGGAATAAAGGCAATAAGATGATTTTCTTGCCCCTCCTCATTCCGCCTCCCAAATTCATGGCCCCCTCAGCACTGGTCCCAGGAGTCATTGGGAGGCCAAATCCAGGCTTCTCCAGGCTCAACTTCCCTTTTGTGTTTTAGCCTTGTTGCACCTAACTTCTTGGAAGTGGGATGATAACAGTATAGAGCAAACTCCCCAAGAGCTCCTTCCTTCTAAGGCCCAGGCATTCCCGTTCCAGGAGCTGTCTGGGCAGACACTCGAGTCTGGATGGTGTTTAATAGACCGAATCCTTTCACACTCATTGTCCAGAAGGAGCTGGGGGTAGAGGGAGTTGATCAGCTCCCAGGGTCACAGGGCTCAGGACAAAGAGGATGGGACCCCACTGGTGTTTAGATGCAGAGGGCAGTCCTTTTCAGCAAGTGTGAGTGGAGAAGTGTGGCTACTCTTTACTGAACAATTACCATGTTCCTGGCACTGGGCTAAAATGCTCCATTTATACATGGATCTTATTTAATCTCACAACAACTGAGCCAGGGAAGGAAGTATTTTTATCTCTTTTTTACAGAGGAGGAAGGGGAGAGGTTAAGTAACTTGCCCAAAGTCGCTGAGCCAGTAATTGAGGCCCAAGGCTGGGATTCCCACCCTGAGACTGCCTGCACACTTGAAAGGTTCAGAGGATAAATAACCAGAACCAGGGAGAGGGTTAGGAAAACAGCTTCTGGAAATAAATGTCAAAGAAAAAGGGGGTGGAGTGGGAATGGGAACTCAGAGGCCCTTAGATGCAGAAACTTGTTTGGGGTGAGGGGTGTGCATACGCAGTGACTGTCCCAGTTTCAGGAGGGAACCTTGGGCAGTAAACCTTTGTGGGACATAGAACAGGTTTCCAAGGAACCTGCCCATCCCAAATGAGAGTCTGGCTGGACCTGGTAGGGTGTGTAGGCAAAACCTTGTGGATCTCCTGGTTCACACGGCTCAGTCCCTTACTTCTTTCCAGGCAGGGCAGAGCTCCGTAGCGGAATTCTAAGTGGGGGCGGTAGCTGGGGTTTGGCGATGCTGAAGGTCTGCAGGCAACGGGCAGCTATTTCAGGTGCAGGGCGCCAGACCCCGAGAGGCAAACCAGGCTGGCGAGAGTGGAGTTGGTCCAAGGAGGAGGTTGAGGCTTTCGACCCACCGTCCCAAAGCCTGACAGGGAGAGGGGCCCTAGGGGCCGCGCTGGGGCCGATTCCCGTGGCCGCTCCGCCCCTCGCCGCGCACTCCGGCGCTGGGGCTGCACGCACAGCGCTGCTCCTTAGTATTCCAGCCACGGAGCCCAGCGGCGCTGCAGAGGCTGCCCGGGGGAGGGGCGCCCCGCGAGGCTCAGGCCCCGGGCGGTGGGGGCGGGGGAGGTGGGAGGGGAAGCCTCGGGGATCGGGGACACGGTGGGACGGAGCCCTCCTCTCTTCCCTAGCTGGGAACTCTGCCGAAGGCGGGGGCTAAAGGGGACGAGGTGGGGGACCCAGGCGCCGCCGCTGTCATCGGCGCGAGGTGTGGCGGGCGGCCAGAGGAGGGGAGGCGGTGTTGAGTGGCGTCCTGCGCATCCTGTCCTGCGCCGCATTCCCCGGCTGAGGGCTCAGATAAAGGGGAGGGGGTGTTCCAAGCTCCTGCTCAAGCGTCCCCTTCCTACTCTCGAGGCCCCGGGATGGGGCAAGGTCCGTGGCCCGCGTCTCCTGGAGTGACCCCCTCACTTATTCCTTCACTCTAATCATTTTAGCGGGATTCTGGGATGGGGGCTCGGCCTAAGAGGTAGGGCATCGCCGCAGTGGGTAGGCAGAGAGAGCGAGACGGTGGACTTTGAACGCCGAGGGAGGGGTGGGGTCTGGGGGCCGCACAGTGAAGAGGCACTTGGTGGGTGCGCTCCAGGACGAAGATTTCAAGGGGGCATAAAGCACTCTGTTGAATGTGCCTTGTGCAGCACGGGACACATACCTCCCTTTACTTGTGTCCAGATTTGTTACTCCTGTGCAAGCACACCACGTGCCCAAGTCACGTCCTTACCCACGTTCTTACGTCCCGTCCCGTTACAATACCCTCCCTGGCCGCACCTCCCAGCCCACACACCCCAAGAGCTTCCCACGGTTGAGAAGAGGTGGAGGAAGGGATGCAAAGAAGGGAGAACAAAAGCCTTCCCCTTCTTCGAAGGCTCCTCCCCCTAGTGCATTCCTACCTGGGCCGCCTAACCCTACTAACAACCTGTGTCTCACTGGGGGCTGAGATGAGTCCTCAGTCCTTGAGCAGAGATGTAGAGGGATGGGGCATGGTTAGGGCAAGAAAGTATGAGGATACTCAGGAGGAGTCTGGCTTTCCTAGGGGCAGGGGAGGAATGAGAGGTAGTGAGGTCTTGATCTGTTTAGAGTCTTCCTTAATTAATTACACACTCCAGGGGGCAGAACATTTGCTCTCCCAAGCTAGTGCTTGAAAAGGGAAGCCAGAGGGCTGAGGGTAGGGAAGAATGTTGAGCGGCTTCCCCTCACCTCCCTCATCCCATCTGCCCCAGAGAGGCAGTTGCAGCCCCAAATGACCCATGTCATGCCCCTCTCCTTGCCTGAGTGCAAGGAGTAGGGACAGGTAAAGACAGTAAGCTACTCTAAGCTGTACTCAGCCCCCCACAGTGCCCCCTCCTCCACAGTGGCCCCGGGGAGAGGGTCCTGGACAGGGAACTATTAGATCTAAGCCTGGGTTAGAATTCGAATCCAGAGATCTGGGGCGCCTGGGGCGGTGCAGTGGGAAGGGCTGGAGATTTAGAGTGCAGGCAGGCCTGGGGTCAAAGCCCAGCTTTTTGCTCTTTGACCTTGGACAGGTTGACTTCTCTGCGCCTCCATGTCCTCATCTATAAAAAGGTGTAGTGATCATTTCTACCTCATGAGATTGTTGCAAACATCAAATCAGTTAATACATGTAAAGTGTGTGCCAGGATCATAGTACGTACTCAAAAATGTCAGCTACTATTTTTATTAGTATGACGTTTGAGTAAAATATAAGAATAGATAGGAAAATACCCAGTAGTGCTTGGTGCATAGCTGAGATCCAATAAACTAAGGCACGGGGTGGGGAAATCCACCAACCCCATTCTAGCCACGGGAATGATTGGCATTTTGCTGCAGGCTTAGCCCAAGCTGGCCCACTTCCTGGGATAGTTCTGGTTTGAAAGCAATGAGGGTGAGAGTGCTGAAGCTCACTAAGGGGTAGAGAATGCAGCAAGTGGCTGAGGGACCGTGGTTTCTGCATGTGACCCCTTAGTGCACTGATCCTGAGTGTGTTTGGGGCGGGGAGGGGATTCTTTCCCTTCAATATTCATTCATTCTTCAAGTATTTACTGGGTATTTGTTGTCTGTCAGGCACTGTACTGGGCACTAGAATACTGTGATGAACAAGAACAAAGACATGCTGCTTCAAAGAGCTTAGTCTAATAGGGATATAGATGCTCTTCAAATAATAATTCCAAAAAAAATGTATATAATTACAAGTCAAGGTAAATGTTACAGGTGCAGGATCAAATTTCAGCTCTAGTGCAAAGCCGAGGGTCCTCTAATTCCCCGCAGAGGAAGCCAGGGCCCTCATTACTATCCAGGTCCCTTTATTTAGCTTTTTGGTATCTGACCCTGAGTATATCTTCATTCACTCTGTCCCTGCCTCACTTCATTTATTCAACATACCTTCACTGGGCCCTTCCATATGCCAGCCTGAGTGTATGGAGCTGAGGGTGTGGGAATGAACTGATTACACCTCCCACTTCCTTAAGGTGTAGGGGACACAGCTCGCAGGGGGACACTGATATATAAACCAACTAATGCAATGTGGTGGGTAAGTACTACAGCTAGGTAGGCACCCAGGGCTGGAGGAAGGGACCCAGGCTGGAATTAAGCCTTGAAGGCTATTTGCAGTTAGCAAGAGGGGAGCAGGGAGCAGTATATACAAAGGACCTGGGCCAGGTAAGAGCAGGGCACACAGGCCATTCCAAGTCAGGATGAGGAAGGAACCGGGTCATGGACAGAGGACACTGACCAAGACTTCCCTTTGTCATGATTCCGCCCCAGTGGGGCCATCCATTTCTCACATCCCAGAGGGCTGGCTAGTCCTGGGCATGTGGTCCAAGCAGTTCTACATCTCAGGCATCCTCTCCTCTCCTACCTCTGTAGCCCTCTGCTCTGCCTGTTCCCTGCTACACACAGCACATCTGTCTACAGCATTTCTGAGCACCTGTTCTCTTCTATCCCCATTCTACAGGGGAGGTAATGTGGCTCGGTTGAGGTCGCAGAGCCAGTCAATGGCAAAGCCTGGATCCGAATCAGACTTAACCTGTCCACGATTCTGTGTTCTTCCCACTACATCAAGATCCCTTGGAAGGGGGCCTAAGGGAACTTAGAAGTGCCACTTGGACCACTTTAGAGTGACACTCTTCCCCCCTTATCCCTACCCTGGAGGGGGCTCTGCACTCATGGGCAAGGGCTGCCTCAGTGTTCCTTCTTTGGAGAAGGGAGGGGAAGAAACAGGAGGAGAGCTGGGCCCCCAGGTGCTGAAGGCCCTTGTCAGGAGTACAGCCCAAGAGTGGTATAGGGTTCCACCTTGGGGGGTGGGTCTGACAGGCAAGCAGCTCTGTCCCTCTACTTTGCCTCCCTGCCCCTCTCTGTTTCTCATTAATTATTCCTGTCTCATGGAGCAGGAATGAAAACAGACTCGGGATCTGGCTGGAGGCCTGCTGTGACATCAGCCCGAGGTGGCTACCCTGACCCTGACTATTGGGGGCTGGGGAAGACCCCCTTCCCCACTATGTCTTGGCCTGACAGGGAGGAGAAAGACAGGAGACAACCTTGCCTGAACCCCTCTCCCTTCCCTGGGCGTTGAACTTGGGGCAGGTGAATGAAAGAGGTGGCATTTGCCTGAGGAGACCAGGAAGGGTGTGTCTGCAGGACCACGGGGGGAGTACAGGAGGCTGCTTTCCCCTGAAGCCCTTGCTTCCCACAAGCCTACCACTCCTTCCACTCAGCCACCTCCGCACTGCTCCTGGGCATGGTCCTCCCACATCCTCTCCACCTACTTTTGAAGTCACCACTGCACTCTCCTCTTGTCCTACCTTCCTCCCAACCTCACCTCCCTTGACCTTTCTGAGCCTCAGGTTCACAGTTAGGCTTCTTCTCAGTCTTGGTACCTGGCCAACCAGACTCTTCTTGGCTCCAGCCTTTTGGCCTTCACACCCAGATGCTGACCTCTCACCAGCAGTGACCTCCTCCTCCTTCCTAATTGGCCTCCACTTAGTATAGCACACTGGACTACACTATGATCCTGGTTGTCCCTTAGCCATCTCCTCCAGACTGCAAGTCTGATACCCCAGGCTTCCACCACTTCCTCCTGTTCTGCCTAGTTTCAAAATCTTTGGTCCCCAAACCCCTTCTTCTCCCTACCTGGGGGCCTTCTGGGATATACTTCTCTCCCAGCCCAACCAGGACTATTCCCACTCCCAAACAATCCCACCATGATCTCTCTGAGCAATGTTTTTCTTGTTTTGCTCATTTCCAAAAAAATTCCCTCTGCAGCAGCTGTGTAGACTTTTCTACGCTACTTGAGCCCACACTTGCACCTCTTCCGTTCTTACCTCCTACTTGACTAAAATAATGCATTTTTGCCAGGCACCAAGCTACAGGCAATGGAGATAAGTGTGCTGCCTTCAAGAAGCCTCCAGCCCAGTGGAATATAAAGGCAAGTGACAGGGTGATATAGGGATATTCCAGGTGTCGCTGATGGATTTTGAAGGGGAGAATGACATCGTGAGCACAGTGTCTGGGAAGTGAAGTGAGGCCAGTGTGGGATGTATTGGAGGACACAGAGATGGTGGCAGGTAGACAGGAGAGGAGGCCACAGTCTAGGTGGAGGATAGTAAGTCCTGGATGGAGTTGGGGTGAGGAGGTGCTACAGAGATGATGAGGAGAAGACAGGTGTGAGGAGAGGTGCAAAGGTAAGTAGCAATACGCTTAGTGACTGGGTGCAGAAGGGGAGATACAGTAGACGTCTGAGCCTGGGAGATTCCGAGGAGTGGGCAGTCAGGCATTCTTTGGTACCACTTGTTGATTCAGGAGTACAGGAAGAACAGGATATGAGAAGGAAAACAATAGGCTCAGTTTGAAGCTTTCAAAGAGAGATGCGCAGAAAGCCATTGAATATATGGATCTGGAGCTCAGGAGAGAGGTCTGAGTTGGAGTACCAGGCACAGTGTGGAGTCCAGGGATGAAGTTCAGACCATGGGCAGGATTGCCCAAGAGAGTTGTACAGAAAAGAGAAACGAGGTTGAGGTGGGTATGTGGGGAATGTCCCCTCACTGCTCCTCGGCATCCTTCATGCCTTTCTGAGAGCTCTTATCACATGCATTATCTGTTTGTCCTTTCTCCCTGGATGTGGGCTCCTTGAAGGAGGCACTACATCTTTACGACGCATATTTCCCAAGAAGATATACATGGGTCTGGCACAAGATAGAAGCTCATTAATGCCTGAAGGATGGAAGAGTGATTATAGTAGTATGTTGAGGGCTTACTATGTGCCAGGCAGCTTTCTAAATGCTCTACATCTAGTAATTCATCTAATCTTCAGGACAACTTAACATTTCCAACTCTCAATGGAAATGTACTCTTGCCATTTCCATTTTACACATGGAGAAACTTGACTAAGAAAAGTTAAATAACTTGTTCAAGATCAAGTGGAAGGAAGAGTTAAGATGTGAATCCAGGTAGTCTAAGTTCAAAGTTGATGCATTTTACTCCCACACTATTGTGCTTCTCAAATAAAATCTTATAATAAAATTAACTACTTTTGATTGCCATTACTGAATGCTTACTGTGCCAGGCAGTGTGCTAAGAATGTTATCAGGTTATTTAATTTATTTCTATGTAAATGAATGAATAGATAAATGTTTTGATGGATGGAGTAAAATATGTAGTATGCATTATATATATATATATATATACATGAAACAAGTGAATGAATTATGGTTAGTGAATCAATGAGTAGAAAGAAAAATAAGTGGCAAATAAGTTGCAGAATGGATAAATGGATAGATAACTGAATGTCTGTTTGAAAGAATAGTTGAATAAATGGATGATAGGTGAATGGATAGATAAATGGATATATGGATGGATTAATAGTAGGATGAATGAAAGAATAGGCAGCAGGTATATGGATAAGAGAATGCATGGATGGATGGATGAATGAATATGTGGAAAGATAAAAGAATAGGTGAGTTGGTGAGTGAATAGAAGGATAGAAGGAGAAATGGAAAGATGAATGGATACAAAAGCATAGATGAGAAGATTGTTAGGCAGATGAATGGGTAAATGGATGGATGAGTAGATAAATGAATGGATGAATGGAAGGAAGGATTAATGGTAGGATGAATGGATAAGACAATGGGCCTGTGGATGAAAGGATACATGAATGGACAGATAATTAAATGACTAGATGGTTGGATGATTGGATGGTTGGATGGATGAGTGGATGTTTAGATGGTTGGCTGGATAAAGGAATGAATTCTTATATTTGGAGCTATAAAAGAGAATAAGAAAACCCACAAATTACAGCCTCTATCCTTTTCCTTCCATGTAGCTATGACTTCTCTTAGCCATTTTCTTCCACATTGGCATATGGAGTATATCTTGTCCTAACCCACCCTCCGCAAACCCACAGCCAGGCACCAAAGCTTGGTCCTAAACACCTCCCCACCCCCCACGCCCAGTACAGAGACATCCTGGAATGGATTCCAGCAATCCTGGTTCCTTTCCTGGTCTTCTGCCTTGGTGTCCAGGGAAAGCACCTTCCAAATAACCAGCCTAGAAAGAAGGCAAGTGGTGGTTGAGGGGGAGGGTGGGGGTGATGGATGCTCCCTGCTCCGTCCCCTGTGTGGTCTCTTTAATAGGCCTAACCCAGAGCCCCAGGACACAAGCAGATGCTAGGATGGAAGGCTGAGATTAAAGTGGAAAACTAACAGGCATCTCAGAAGGTGTTAGGGGCACAGTGTTAGGGAGAAAGGAGTGATCCTGGGGCTGGTAGGACAGCCATATCTATTCTTCGGTAGAGAAGGTGTTTTTGGAATAGCAGGTCAGACAGGCTAGGAGGAATGAGGCAGGCTCCATCTCTGAAGGCATTCAATTAGAAGTCCTTGGCTCTACCATAGGGGAACTAATGGCAGCCGCTTCACATGGTCACTGAGAAAATGAAACATGATGCAAAGAAAATGTGTAGCACACAGTAACTGATGCTTCCAAGAAGTAATAATGTGTGAAGGTTTCAATTCTTCTGGGGAAGATAAGCTAAGGACTCCCTGCTCTGTATCTGTTTAGGAAGAAGTATAGGTTTGGGAGGATAATTGATGTCATGGGTATAAGGTCCCCGTGGTCCCTGGGAACCAGCATAGCCTCATGGGAACCCCCTGGTGAAGACTTCTCCTGCTTTCTGCCCCCACTAGCTCAGGTCCTTGGGGATCTTCAAGGCTTGAGCAGAAAGCAGTGGCATTGGGGTACAGGTGGGAGTGGATGTAGCCGTGGAACCCCTGAGGAATCCAGACCAGCCCCATAGCCCCTGAGCCTCCCTCTCTGGGCCAGGCGCCAGCAGGCAGGGCACCCTGCTCCATGCTGAACAAAAAAGAGCTGCTTGTTGTGGAGGATGAGTCATGGGGACCCTAGAATGGCCCAGGGAGGAAAGAAGGGGAGAGGATTCCCCCTCTAATCCAGGAATGGGCCTTCTCTCACAGCCTGTGAGTGTGTGGGGAGCATGTTGATCAAAGGAAGCCAGAAACTGAGATTTATACCTCTTCCCCTTCCCACTGTTCTTGCTTTCCCCTCTCTTGTCTCATCTCCACCACATTGACATGTTTTCAGGTGGAAGAACAGAGGCTGGGTGTCTTACCTTGGGTTTCACAGAGAGCTCTGATATTGAATAGCTGAACTAGATTCAGCTGGGGGCACTTTCTCCTCCTAAACTAGGCTGTACTGGGCAGAATATATGAAGGGAGGAGAAGTGAATGCTTATGTCTTGTGCTAGACTTTGTGTATTTTCACACCCACTGCAACCCTATGAGGTTATGAGAAACACGTTATTACCCCATTTTACAGTCTCAGGGAAGTAACTCACCCAAGGTCACATGCCCACTGAAAGTTAGAGCCTATATTTGAACTCTGGGTACCTGACACTTGACAAGAGTGGTACTTAGAGAGGGGCCCTTGAAGACAGGGGGTGGGAGAGGAGGCAGGAGGCTCCAGCAGCACAGGGAATACTGGGGTGTTTTTCTGTTTGGCTCAGTGCCAAGGCTGTGGCTTCACATGCCTCTCTGTGCTGTGAGCCTAGTTCTGCGTATGCAAAACGAAGATGCTGAATCTGCGCCAACAGGGCTGTACCCAAACCGGTCCCCACCCGAGGGCTCAGGAAATGACACACCTGAACTGCAGAACAGATTGTTGGACCCATCTCCAGGATCACCTCCCAGGATAGGGGTTTGCAGATGGCTGATCAGCAGCCCCTAAGAGGGCCAAGTGTCCTGGCCTGAAGAGTGGCCTCCAGGCTGATCCAGACTCAGCAGCGTGGGGTGGTGGACAACTCAGTCTGGGTGGGAGGTGGCCAGGGCTCAAGTCCTGCTGTGCGATCTTAGACACATAACTAAACATCTCTGGGCCTCAAACTCCTTTTTTTATAAACAAAGGAAGAAAACCTTTTCTGCCTGCCTTCTTGGCATAGGGCTTGGAAGAAGAGAACTTCTACGTCGTCGGGGTCTGACTCTGGGTCAGAGCAAAGTCTTCGGAGAGCTGGGGGTTGAATGGGCTCTCCACCTGACCTTTCTGCTGGTGAGGACTGTCAGGAAGCATGAACCAGCACCCGGGGGAGCTGCCTATGATTTTTTTTCACAAGGCTGGCTGTGTACAGGGCCAGCTTCCTCTTGATACTCCTGCTGCACTACCTGAAACACAGAACTTTTCCTGCTCCAGGGAACTAGAGAATGTGTTTGAGGCAGGCAGGGGTGGCTAGTAAGATGGAGATTTGCATCTAGTATGGCAGCTAAGTTCTACCAAGGGCAGGGCTGGGCTCTGGGCTCAGCTCTAGGACATCCTCTGCTCCCAGCACAGGTGGGGTGACCCAGGCCCCAGAGGGGAGCCAGCAGAGCCCCAGCGCCCATATTCTCAGGCCTGAGGCAGAGGTCTGAGTGACCAGCCTCCCTCTGGGGGCTGCAAGCTGTGTGGAGGCTGAGAGTGCCCAGAGAAGGGGTGTTAGGGTCCAGGGGTCAATGTGTGGGGGGACTCAGTCTTTCTTCCACATAGGCCTTGGCTGAGGCAGGCGCTCAGGCAGAAGGGAGGCTGGGGGAGGGGAGGGCAGAGCTTTCCAAAGGAGGAGGCAGGAATTCTGGTTGGAAATCATTCAAATGAGGCTATGAAACCAGAACCCTGTCTCAGAACAAATTGGCCAGATTTGGCCTGAGGGGAAGGGGGGTTACCAGGGGAGGGGAGGAGGTTGGACCCCGAATGAGGGGGGAGGGGCTGGACAGGATTCAGATGTGTGTTCCCAAGAGGACCCCAGGCCTGAGCTGTGATGGGGAGAAGGGGCAGCCGTCCCCTGGGCGGCTTGCTGTGAACCAGGAGGGAGAAGTCAGGCGCCCCAGCCACCCCTGCGCCCTTCCTGAAGGGGACAGGGCTAGACCACCACTGCCACTCTCTAGGATGGCACAGCTGTGACTCTGCCACCTCTCTGCCCCGTCCCTGTTCCTGTTCTACTTCTGAAGCAGAGGAGTCCCTGTGACTCCCCGTCTTTCCAAGTATTCATTCAAAATTTCTGTTTCCCTTTTTAAGCCTCCTGCTCTGTGCTAAGCCTGAGGGTACATGGATGAACTTGGCTGAGCCCTCAGCCGGGTGTGAAGGAGTAGATTGCTTAAAGCTTTGAGGTGTGACTTAAAAAACAGATTCTCATTCCTTGTCCTAACTGGGGAGGTGTCTTGGGTTGCCCCTCACAGAGCAGAGCTGCCCTGGGAGGTCTGGGGAAGGACCTTTCCTCCTCAGTCAGAGCCAGGACCAGGCATGGGTCTGAAAGAAGAGGAGGGGTAGGCAACGGGGGTTCACTGCGGGGCCAGGCGGGGGCACACAGTGAGGAAACACCAAGGCCTTCAGAGACCCATCAAAGAGCTGCTGTGCGAAAGAGGCAACCTTGGAGGGGTCACCCGGGTTCACACCGCCTGGAGAGGCATGAAGGCCTCTTCTGATGGGGGTGGGGTTGGGGAGCGGCTAGGGGACAGGCTGAGGGAAGGAGTGGACAGCTGCTGGCTAGCGGGACAGTAGGTTGCTCTTCCAGAGCCAGCTTCCTGTCCTGCAGGGCGGAACTCCAGGGAGCGCTCTTCTCGGGAGAGGTCCTGTCAGTCTGCCTGTTGTGGTCTGGGTGTCTGGACGCCTTCTCCAGGAGGAAGCAAGTTTCCTCAACCCCCCACTCCCTACCTCCTGGTCCAGAGTCAAGGGCCAAAATCAAGTCTGAGAATGGGATGGAAGGAGGACTCGGACTCAAGCCCTGACCCGGCCCCCTTTCTGCCCTGACCCTCCGCTAGCCTGATCCCCACCCTGGGGTCTGTCTGCCAGCTGCTCCTCTGACACTACCCCCATCAGGCGGGCTTCTGCCTTTGTCGAACTTTCTGTCCCTATCTCCTTCCTCCCTGTGACTCAAGTCCTAACCTGTGGAGAGGGAACCAGAGACTGATGAGGATCCCTGTTCCCATTCCTACCTGAGCCCACTCATCTTCTAGAGACCTTGCTCCCCGCCACTTCCTGTTTGAGAGGTCTCAGAGGCCTCTCTGCCATGCCTGCCCCCTCCCAGAGCCAAAAAGAGGCACTGGATGTCTTCCTATTTTGCCCTCAGTGTGGATTCCCAGGGTCTTCACTGAACTGCCCCCCCTCAGAGTGTGGGTATCCCCCCCCACTGCCACCTCAGTTAGCTCTCAGAATTGTTTTTCCCCCAGCCCAGTGTGGACTCCCAGAGTCCTCCTCCATGAACTCCCCAATGGGAGTCCTTGAAGAAAGGTACTTCTGAGGGAACTGGGGTGGACGAGGTGGGGGTGGGGAGTCATGGCTTAGGATGGGAGGGGCCTCGGCTTCTGGCTCCTCCTTTGGGGAAATCAGGCTGGCCCGGACCTCTCTTCTCAAGCCCTCCTCTTGACTGAGGGGCTGCTGTGGCGGGTGTGTGAGCTGGAGGGGGATGGGAGGAGCTGGGGAGGTGGGGGAACCGGTCTTGTGTTGTTCTTGGCTTGGAGCCCCCCACCCCAGGGAAATCCTGACTCTGTGGAAAACTGAGCAGGCAGTCAGGCAGGGGAGGAGGAGTTGGAAGAGGAAGAGGAGGAGAAGCGGGGAGGAGGACAAGGGGCTCAGGGTGAGGTGGGGGCAGGGAATCCTCTCATAAATCAATCCCACCAGCTCTCAGGCCTGACAAAAACCAGAGACCCAGGGTCCTTTGGGGGCTGAGGCCAGGGAGTGGGGGTGGGGTACAAGCCATCTGAGGGGCTGTGGGGGAGGAAAGGCTGAAATGAGGGGCAGCATCCTGCTCAGAGGCCCTGCCTGAAGGCCCCCCAATACAACAGGTGCGTGTGTGTGTGTCTCTGTGTGTGTGTGTGTGAGAGAGAGAGAGAGAGAGAGTGGAGAAGGGGGTCTGAGAAAACAAGTTACAAGTACAGGAGCTGAACCAGAGTGGCTGTGACAGATTGATTGGTATGGGGGTTTCCCTCTGGTCAGCTATTCAGAACATTTTTATTGCCCTGAGTTCTGGCCTGGTTCAGCTCCCGAGGAACGGTGTGATTTCAGACAAGCGTTTGACCTCTCCAGGCCCCTCAGTTTCCTCAGATGTGAGAGAGTGTGTGATGGGCATGGGAAGTGGTCTGGCCCTACTCTGCCAAGCCCTGACACTGCGTGTGGAGCAAAGAATATTGCTCAGGAGCTGGCACAACAATAGGTAAAGAATCAAGGTGCTGCTGTTTGAGCTATGATCTTGGGCTGGATAAACTCGCAGAGCCTCAGTTTCTGTATCTGTCAGATGGGCATAATAATGCCTCCCTGGTGGGGGACGTGACACCAGTGAGTGAGACAATGCATGTTAAGTGCTTGGGATGGCAGCTTCTTTGTTAAAGGCTGTTGTTTATTTTGTGTCCACCTCTTGAGTGTCTGCAAGTTTTAGCCTTCCAAGGATAATAATCAAGCGGCCCCAGCTCCAAACCTGTGACACAGAAATCCTTGCAACCTGCCCCTCTCAGTATTTCCAAGGACTCCTGAGATTTCCGTGCTTCTCCTCCCCGTTACCATCCTGACATGGCTGGTGCCCTCCTGACCCGTTGCTGCATTCAGGACACAGGGACTCGGGGCTGTGCCTCGTGAGCCATCACCAAAGGTCTTGGCTCTGGCAGGATGATGCTGCCAGCATGGTGCAGCCAAGCACGTGCCCTTGAACATCAGCTGCTGTCCTAAGCTTTAGTCCTGCCGGCCACTGGCCTATTCCTGAAAAGAAACAATGCCATTTTCTCAGTCATTCCTCTCTAGGTACTCCTCTCAACATCCTGTTTCTGGTCCTTACTCCATCCCCATTCAGATCCCTGTGTTTTTAAAGATATTTATTTGACTACACTGGGTCTTTAGTTGCAGCATGTGGACTCTTAGTTGCAGCACATGGGATCTAGTTCCCTGACCAGGGATTGAACCTGGGCCCCCTGCATTGCGAATGTAGTTTCCGAGCCACTGAACTACCAGGGAAGTCCCCCCTGTCGTTACTGTCAGAGCCCCTGGGGATCTCTTTGGGCTGCCCTCCCGTTCCAGCTGGACCTGGGCCTTACATGGTTCAACTAGATCCCTGATATGGTACATGGAGACATTGTAACCAGCAAAAGTGACCGACTTTTGACGTACAGTTTGTGCCTCTGTGAGAATGCCAAGGGACAGCAGTACGTTTATATCTTAGAAAGTAGTATTTTCTTTGCAGCTATAGTATATGATTATTCCCCAGGAAAATCACTTTGGCCAACCTATCTTCCACTCTCAGCTCCCCTCCTCGCTCCCAGGCTCACCTTCTTCTCCAGGTGGCAGGACCCTTCCATCAAGGGAAACCTGCAAAGTGTGTTTATGGATGGTTAGGGAGTGGGGAGGCAATGGTCCAGGCCACTTCAGGTCTCTACTCTTGAGGCTGAACAGACACAGTGGACGGGGCCAAGCCAAGGGCTCAGCCTGGGGAGAGTTGGAAGGGGAGGGGGTTCTGCTTCCCCAGGAGGCCCTGCCTTCCTCTGGGATTTCATACCCTAATTTAGCCCCAAGGGTCCATGCCCCAAGATAGGAGAACCATGATGGAATCAGAGGCCTAAGAAGGCCTGGACTTCACTGAATGGCTCTTGTAGGGGCCAGACCTCCGATGTCTGAAGGCGTGGACTCTCCATGGTAAAGGAAGCTTGGAGGTGAGGGGCTGGCTTACAGGCTCTCAGAGAGAACCTTGACAAATCTATCTTCTCCATTGGAGGATCGGGTCAGTATAGGCATGCTGTGGGAGCACTTTGGCCTGCTGGGCCCGCTGCTCTTGAGAGGCCTCATCTTCACATGAGTTGCCCCTGAGTTCTAAGGAGTCTAGCCAGCTCAGCTAGGAATGTCTTAAGAGACCATCTCTCAGACAGCAGGGTCTCCACTCTGCAACCTGCATGGCGAGCAGGCAACCAGGCTTTTCTCAATCATTTCCAAGGACTGGGCAACTCACAAGGTGGCCCCTTCCAGGTTGGGTGGTTGAGATGATTGAGAAGTTAGAAACGGAGCGTATGACAAGCCTTCAAGGCTGGTCCCTCTGTGGAAGTGAAGAGGGGTCAGGGAACACAGCTGGGATGTCTCTGTGAGGGAGGGAGATAAGTCAGGCTGCTTGTTTCAGGTGAGGCCTAGATCCTGGGGAAAACGTCTAGGCCTGGGAAGTAAGGGACAGGGTTTGAATCTTTGCTCTCTATTAACTAATGAGAGAGTCCTTCTTTTCCTGGGGCCTCAGTTTCCCTAACTACAAACTTTATGGGCTGGGTCTGGGGACTTCTAAGGGCTCTGCCCCTGGCAACGGATGCTCTTCCATGAATCTATGAATAGTTGGCGAAGAGGGATCACATCTTGGTCCATGGGGGCTGGGCTGGTGCGAGATGCTCAGAGAATGGGCCTTGTGTGGGACTGGACAAGGTTCCCTTTCATTTCGTGAGGCCTTGGCAGCAGCCCAGGGCCCACAGACTCTCTCTCCAGCCAAGGTCAACCTGACCCTGACCTGGGGGGCACCACTGCCTGGGGCAGTTGAGGTCAGGAGTTGGTGACTTGGAAGAAGGAGCCCAGTGCAGAGGTTCAGACTCCTGTCCTCTGGCTGGGTTGAGGGTCTGAGCAACTGTAGTTCTGTGTGTCTGGAGTTCCTGACACCTACCCAGGGCTCCACCCCACCCCCACTGCAGTCTTGGTGGTCCTTGGAAAGACCTCCACTGGTCTTTGCGTCAGAGAAGCTTGGTATGGAATCCAGGCCTGCCACTTACTGGCCCAGTGACCTTGGGTAAGTCACTGCCCCTCCTCATCTAGAAGTCAGGGCTGCTCCTGATACTTCGGAGGTTGCTGGGGAGATAAGACACCTGAGCAAGCATCACACCCATCCATGGAGTGTGGCTGTATCTTACTGGAAGCCCAGATGATTGGAGATGCTGACATGGAACCAGAACCAGATTGGACTCGCTTCCTGCTGCCTCAGCCCTCTGTCTCATGGCCTGTTTGTCCATCAGAGCACTGGGGGCTTCCAATTCTCAGGCCCTAAGATCTGTACAATTTAAAGTAGTCAAAACAAACCCTTCACTCAATTTATGCAGAAAGGGAACAAGCTCCTGGCCGGGCCTAATGGGTTCCAGGTGTGCACTGTGCCCTGCAGCGGCTGAAGCAGCCACGGCGGCTGTGGCTGTGACTCTGCCTGGCTGGCTGGGGGGGTTCAACCAGGCCAGACCTTTCCAACCTGGCCCTCCAGCATATGAAGAATGTAGAGTGGGGCCAGGCCTACCCAGCATGGTGGGACAGCCCACTTTGTGCTCAGGAGCCTAGAGTTCAGAGCCAGCAGGTGCACACATGGGCGTCTCCCAGACCGCTTCCCCACCTTTCCTCAGTGCCCCTCAGTGCCACCTCCCAAATCCCCAGTCAATGCTGAGCACCTTGGTTGAGTCTGGCCTTGACTTCAAGAGGTTCTGGGGTTGCCGAGATGACTTTCACAGACCTGTAAAACTCCTTCTCGCAGGAGGCTGACCATGGGAGTAACCTCCCAGAGAGGTTCAGGAAACCAGGTGGGAGCCCAGGGGGCAGGAGTGAGGTTTCTTTTATTACCATTATATATTAATTATCATGTTATATAATCAGAGTGACAGTCGTTATTTATTAATGATGAACCATGGGGCCAGGCACTATATTCAGTGCTTTCCATGCATGAGCTCAAGCATGACCATCCATGGCTAGGCTCTTGTTTTCTTCTGGGACAGAGAGGAGACCGGGGGCTCAAGGGTCCTAAGAGCCTTGCCTGAGGATCACTTGGTCAAGAACCTGCTGAAGTGGGGTTTGAGCCCAAGGCTGTCTGACCTGAAGACAAGGCCCATCCCGCTCTACCACACTTTTCACAGGCTGGTCCAGTCTGTCCCTAAGGTGTCAGAGAGAGTGCAAAAGTGCACAAGTGTAAGTGTGTATGCAAGACTTGTGTAGGCAGGACCTGGTTAGAAAGTTCAGTTCAGTTGAGTCACTCAGTCGTGTCCAACTCTTTGTGACCCCATGGACCATAGCTTGCCAGGCCGCCCTGTCCATCACCAGCTCCTGGAGTTTACCCAAACTCATGTGATGCCATCCAACCATCTCATCCTCTGTCATCCCCTTCTCCTCCTGCCTTCAATCTTTCCCAGCATCAGGGTCTTCTCAAATGAGTCAGTTCTTCCCATCAGGTGGCCAAAATATTGGAGTTTCAGCTTCAACATCAGTCCTTCCAATGAACACTCAGGACTGATTTCCTTTAGGATGGACTGGTTGGATCTCCTTGCAGTCCAAGGGACTCTCAAGAGTCTTCTCTAACACCAGAGTTCAAAACCATCGATTCTTCTCCGCTCAACTTTCTTTATAGTCCAACTCTCACATCTATACATGACTACTGGAAAAACCATAGCTTTAACTAGACAAACCTTTGTTGGCAAAGTAATGTCTCTGCTTTTTAATATGCTGTCTAGGTTGGTCATAACTTTTCTTCCAAAGAGTAAGTGTCTTTTAATTTCATGCCTGCAGTCACCATCTGCAGTGATTTTGGAGCCCCCCCAAAATAAAGTCCGCCACTGTTTCCCATCTATTTGCCATGAAGTTATGGGACCAGATGCCATGACCTTAGTTTTCTGAATGTTGAGCTTTAAGCCAACTTTTTCACTCTCCACTTTCACTTTTATCAAGAGGCTCTTTAGTTCTTCGCTTTCTGCCATAAAGGTGGTGTCATCTGCATATCTGAAGATATTGATATTTCTCCCAGCAATCTTGATTCCAGCTTGTGCTTCCTCCAGCCCAGCGCTTCTCATGATGTACTCTGCATATAAGTTAAATAAGCAAGGTGACAATATACAGCCTTGTACTCCTTTTCCTATTTGGAACCAGGTTAGAAAGTAGTGTGGGGATTTCTTCCTGGAGTGATGCCAGAAGCTTACATCCCCGTCAGCTGGGCACACTGTCCCCTTGTCCAGACCCAGCCCACCCCTTCACCCAGCTGCCTCACCCTCTCACCTCTGGACTGCGCACCCCCTCAATGTTAGCTGGGCGGCAGAGGGGACTCTCAGTATTAGGGCCACCATGTCATCATTCCGCTCCTATTCACATCAGCTGGGCCCTCAGGGACAGACTGGTTAGTTACTGCTGGGGGAGGACTGGAGACCCACCCCAGGACTGCAGGTGCTCTGGGGGCATGACTACCTCAGCCCTCCCATTTGGGTAATTATTAGTAATACTCATTTTGAGTTTCTATTGTCTCAATAATCTTCCCATACATGTAGATCTCTTATTGTTATAACTTCTCAAAACACCCTGTACTTTCCTTCCTAACACCAATTTGTAATTTTAAATTTGTTTACATGTCTCTTTGGTTAATTCTGTCTTCCAGCTAGACTGCAAGCTCCAAAGGGTAGTCTGCTTTCTGCTGTAGCCCCAGTGCCCGGCACAATGCTGGCACATAGACCACACTTGACAAATTTTTGTTGAAGATATTTATGGATGAATGAGTGGATTGGAGGCAGTGGAAAGCTAAGAAGAGGTAGGGCAGGCCATGGAAGGAGACTGGGAAGGGAGAGAGGTATGAGGATGAAGCTTTGGAGTCTGTCTATGGAGCTGGGTGGGATGGCATTGTTGGTGGCCCCTGAGAAGCCAGGTGTGGCTCTGGGATGTGGTGGCTAAACTCTAGGACATCATCACCTGCCTGTACTCAAATTGTGTGTCCCCCGCCCCCCTCCTCCAGGGGCAGGAAATCAGGGGGAATCTGTGGATGCAAGCCTCTCTTACATCTCCAGACCCTCAGAACCCAGAAAGGCCACCTGCCAAAGATTTCCCCCCTTCCACGGACACTCAAAAGGGAATTCTTGAAGGACCTCAGTATTTGGGGCACTTAGCGAGATATGGAGAGCCAGTCAAGACTAAAGTCACAGGAAGGGACTTTTCCCAGCCTGTGACCCATTCCCCTGTGTCCCTAGAGCTGTTGAGCTCACAACACCCTCTCTGGCCCTCAATCTCCACTCCTTAGCACCAATATTCTGGGAGTGTGGAAAGGGAAGTTGTTAGGAAGATCTGGATTCAAAACCAGCTCTGGCAAGTTCTAGATGGGAGACCTTGAGCACCCTTAGCTTCCCCAAGCCTCAGCTTCCTCATCTCCAGAAGGGAGGTGACAATCTCGACTATTAGTGTTGCTGAAGACCATGTGTGCAGAGCTATTCCAGTGTGCAACACCAAAGAGGCACTCCGTGAAGGGCAGTTCCTGGACTCTCATTCTTGCTCTGCCACCAACAAGCTGTGTTGGGGAGGACCCACCACCTCTCTGGGGCTCACTGCATCTGTCAAACAGGAGGGTTGGATCAGATCATCTTGAAGGCCCCTTCCAGCTCTAACTTGCTTGGTTCTATTCTGAGCAGGGAGCCCCACCTCTGGGGCAGGGGCAACAGGAACATTCTTTCAGCTCAGATTCAACCCAGGCACATGCCTGCCCAGCCCCATCCCGCACATTTAGCCTAGAGCTGTTGCCACTTTGGCCGCGCCCTTGGCACCAGGCTGTTCCCTGACCCCGCCCCCCTTGCCACGGCCACAGGTGGGTGGCTCCATTCCTGTCGGGTGGTAGGAGCCCAGGAGGACAGAGGAAGAGGATGGGGGAGAAGAGGGAAGGATAACCTGGCTGGAGGAACCTAGTGAGGGGGTCTGGCAGGGCCTTGAACCCTGTGGAGTTCATTCCAGCGCTGCCACTTTCTAGTCCTGTGGGTCCTTGGGCAATTGGCTATAACTTCTCAGAAGCCTGTTTCCTCCTTTATGAACCAATAATAATAACAATTTCTACAACCCCATTGGATTGCTGTGAGATTAAATAAGAATACATGTCAAGAGACTGGTATTCTGGAGTTTTGCTCTCCGGGCTGGGGGTGTGGAAGGCTCAGACATCCTTTCCTCAGCCCCTGGGGAGGGGAGAGTTTCATGAAGGCATAGGCGGGCGCTGGGGCGACTTTCCAGCGGGCCTGCGGACCTCACCCCGCAGGCTGAGCTCCATCCCCTTGGGTTGGCAGCCTGGGGTCCGGGCCGGGTAGCCCTAGCCCGCAGCTCAGGAGGGTAGGCTGCGGCCAGAGCCAGCCCCCCAACCCCCACCCGCACTGCCTCTGCCTCCGTGTTAGTGTCTTTGATCTGCAACCTTCAGGGGGATTAAGAGCCTGAGAGCCCCTCTCCCCGGGGTCCCCCGCTCCCCGCCGCCGCCCTCCCTCCGGGCTGACCTCCCAGTCGGCGGCCCGGGCTAGGGGCTGGCTCCGCCGCCGGTGGTCCCCGCTCCTGCCCGCCGCGCCTCCGGGCAGGCCACTGGGATTACAGGGGCAGCGGCCGCGGCGGGCGGCTTCCGGGAGCTCTGGGGAGGAGGGGGTGCTGGGGCCCTGGGATGGGGGGGCGGGACGAGGGGAGGGGGCTGGGGACGGGGCGGGTAAGGGCCCCGGAGCCTCCCGGCCATTTTGGCCGGGGAATCGGAGTAAAGTGTTTGAAAAGAAAAACTCTCCGGAGGAGGACGTAACCTTTTCTTAACATCTGGGGCTCAATTAGCTAATGACAGCAAAGCCTTCTCCGGTGTCGCTGACCCCTCTGCAGCAGCCCCGCTCCCCCACCCCCGGTATTTATACAGCTGCGGCCCCTCGCTGGGACGCAGGGCAGGGGGCTTGGCTGGGTTATCTCGGCGAAGATCCGCCGCCCACCCCCCAAAAAAAGAGAAAGAAAAGGCTTAGCGCACGGTCCCGCCCACCACCCCGCAGCCCTCCTCGTCGCCGCTGGCTCTCCTCCCTTCCCGCTCGCTGCTCCGGTCGCTGCCTCCGCCTTCTTCCTCCGGCCTCCGTGAATCTCTGTGCTTTGCCGCTTCTGCCCATTTCCTCACTCCTCCGCTCTCTCTCCCCTTTCGTGTCCACCACCCCCTTGCCTGGTAGTCTCTCTTTTCGCCCCTCTTTCTCTTTTTTCTCTCTCCCTAGCGGCTTCCCCACTTTTTCCAACTCTGAATAGCTCCCTTGTTCCCCTCTGGGTTCCTGTCTCCCTCTTATTCTACTGCTTCCTCCCCACCTTTGTCTGTCCCTGTCTCAGTCGCTGAATGCCTCTCTGTCCTCCAAGAGGTGCGTCCTGCCCTGGCTGCCAAGCAGACACCCCTGAGGGGAGCGGGCCTGGTGCTGGGCCCCCTCTGGGCCAAGCATCTTTCCCACTGCAGAGCTGGGCAGGCCTAGGGCTGGGCGCTTGCAGACTTACCTGGATCCCTGGTGTGGGGAGTGTGAGAGGACCGTTTTTAAGGCACTAGCTCTTCCTGGTTAGAGCCAGAGGGAATCCCTAGGGGCGTCCCAGCTTGGCCACTCCAGCTTCTGGAATCTCACCCTCCCAGCCACTTGCTCACTGCCACCCCACCCCAACACCCCCAATACCGTTGGTATTTTGAATTCAGATGCAAGTGCAGACACACTTTCCTCTTTGTCTTCCTTCAGCACAGTTAAAACAAGCAGGAATCTTTTTAAAATAATTCACCAACACTAAGGAAAAAAAGTGGTAAGTGCAGAAACTAAAAATAGCACAAAATAGTCCTGTCCAAAGGCAGCAGTAGGGTAGCAAAGAGGAGAATAAGATTTGGAATTAGAGAGGCTAGATTCAAATCGCAACTCCATTGTTTAAACAATTCTGTAACCCTGGGCGAATCACTTGAGCCTCAGTTCCCTCACCTGTACAATGGGGATAATAATAGTTATTAAACAATAATGAAATTCTTTGCCTATAAAACTGCCTATAGTCAGTGCAAGGCAAAGTTCTTTCGTTAGGACATTTGCTTTTTATTTTCTTGGAAAAAATCTTGCAGTCTATGGTTTTTCCAAGAGAATAACATTTCCCAGAATTCTACTTCTTTTTACAAATACACCTGAAACTCTCGCACTCCTTGCAGACTCCTCTGTATAAGACAGAAGGCTTCAGATCTCTTTCAGGGAAGAGCTCAGGTGGTTAGCGTTCTCAAACACCCAGGTGGGAGGAGTTCCTGAGCCCTAGGGTTGACTCTGGGTAGGACCCTCCACTTACGGAGTCCTGGGCGTTGTGCCGGTTGCCTCGCGCACAGGATCATGAATCTCCACGAGAATCAACCGAAAAGGGTACTGTTACCCTCTTTTACACCCGGGGAGACGGAAAAGCAATTGTCTAAGTACCACTGCTACCTCGGGGTAGAAACTAGACTGGATCCAGGGGTCTATCCTCGAGAGCGCAGGAGGGGGTCTCCCCACCGGCAAGGGGTAGAAGAGGGAAAGGTGCGGTGACACTTTGGGCTGGCCGCGCGGGGCAGAGGAGGGGCACAGCTGGCACTCTTTCTGGGAGGCCCTGGTAGGTGGGCCCCACCCTCCGACCCGGAGCCGCCGGGCCCTGGGTGCAGCGGGGAGGGGGAGACGCTGGGAAGCATGTTGAGCCCCGGCCGCCGACGCTGGACTGGCTGCCCGCGCGCCGGGCTCGCTGCCGGCACCGGATGGAGAGTCCCGAGAAGGCTTAATTTGCAGGAAGACATTTTCACCAGATCTCGTCTCCGCAGCGGAGCGCTGCTGCCGGGGGTCGGACAGGGCTCCTCTCAGCACCCCTCCCCCGGGCCCCGGCTGGGAGAGAAACAGAGCTGGTGGTAAAAGAAACTGGAGCCGCGGCGCCGGGGCGGCCGCGAGGGGCCGGGGCCTTGGAGGGCCTGGCTGCCTCTTGCCAAGGTCAATCAAGCCGTCCCTCGCTCGGGAGGCGCGCGCTGAATGCGCCGGGCGGCGAGGGGCGAAGGGCCGGAGGTGGAGGGCAGGGGTGGGGCAGGGGTGGGGCAGGGTCCCGGCCGGGATGGACGCTTACCGCCCCCTCTCGGGGCAGGTACTCTGGCTTCCCGGGCCGGGGGGAGGATGGAGTGAGGGTGAGCGGGCCAGAGGCTGAGACCCACCAGGCTGTGGGGTCTGACCCCCTCAGGCGGAAATAGAGTCTAATTAGAGACGTATTTATGCTAATATGCACCTGGCTAGGCTTTTCTAGGGCAGAGAAACTGTGTAGTGTAGAAGGGAAGAGGTTCTGGAGAGAGGAAAGTTCCGGAAACACTTGATTCCATGATAAAAGTCTCCAAGGCTCTACTCACCGGGCTGAGTGGCCTTGGGGAAGTTACTTGAAGATGCTATTGGGCTTCAGTTTTCTATTCTGAAAAAAGGGACATAGGGGTCAAGTTTCTTCCTAAACTGGTAATTTTCAGCAACAAGGTGGAAATCCTGCCCTCAGGTTGCTCTGGAGGCTGTAGAGGGGACGAGTTTCAGGAGGTGTGACGTGTGTGGCAGAGGGCAGAATCTTGGGTGTTGCAGAGCATCCGGAGTCATGAAAACCAGAGACACATTTCCAAAGGCCTGTGGCTAACTGTCCCCACTGTTAGCCACTTGTCGAACTTGCCCACAAGTCAAAGTGAGGGGCCCCGGGGGAAGGAAACTGAACAAGGGTCCCTGGATTGATGGCAACAGGGTCATCAATCCAGGAGGAGGAGGCTCTGTGGCAAAAGAAGATGGGAGATGGGGCTGGGCAGGAGGGAGGAGAAGTGGGTGTTTTATGATGGGACCCACTTAATTATAAGGTAGGGGTGGAGGAGAGGAATGGTTGAAGATGCCAAGGAGAGAAAGGGGAGTTGACTGATGGGGTCATGTCCTGAAGCAGGTGGAAGGGTGGAAGCTAGGCCACAAGTGGGAAGGAACTGGAGACACTTTGGGGTGGTCAGTGGTGGGAGGAGGAGAGGATCTTTGACATGGAGGGAACACACTTCATTGGCCTTACTCAACTCAGTGGTGGAGGAGGCCTCAATGTGGTCATCTAGTGAGGAGTAAGAGTGGACTTGGGAAGAATTCACCTTGGAGACAGAATCTGGAGTAGGGTGGGCAGGATGGAAGGGCTGATGAGCAAGGATGCTGCTGAGGTTGGAGTACAAGGATTTGAAAGCAAAGTAAAAGAAATCTTTGAGGAGAGAGGAGAGGACTGGGGTTTACTGAGACTGCCTTATGTCCTTCCATTCATTGTTTCATTTCATTCTCTACCACACAGTGCAGTAGGTGTTATTAATCCCCTTTTATAGACGGTGAAATGGAGGCTGAGAGTGATGAGGATCTTTGCCTAGGGTCACTCAGCTGGTAAGAGATGAAGGCCTGATTTGAACCCTGGTCTCTCTGCCTCAGACCAGAGGCTGCTTCCAGTTTGCTCCACTGGGCAGGAGTTCTGACCCTGAGGCCTCAGCAGTCCTTCCTTCCCCAGGTGTGGCCATCCTGGGGCACGGACCCATTTGGCTGGAAGGAAGGGCTGGGCTTTCGACTTGTTGCAGTCTGTCTTGAGCCAGGCTGAACTTGCAGGAAATTTCCACCCAGCTGAGTGAAGGGGGAAAGAGTGGGCTTTTTCCCCTCCTTCATGAGACCAAACCATATATATATTTCTGCAAAATGCCATTTTATCTTAATATTTCCATATATACACTGGTTTTAAAGTTGTGTACTCCTCCTTTATATGGTTATTCAGTTTATTATTTACTTTTTTCTTACCACTGGATGTTTATATTGTTTCCACAGTTTTGCAGTCAGAGTGTTTTAGTGCACAGCCATCTTTGTAAGAATATCTTTGGGCAGAAAGAGGTTTTCCACAGGATAGATTCCTAGAAGTGGCATCAATGGCTCAGGGATATGCTTGTTTTAAGTTCTTATGAATAGTACTAAACATCCCTCCAAAGAGGCTGTATCAATTTACAGTCTCTCCATCAAAGTATGAGCGTCCCCATTCTTTCACAGGCTTGCCACTGAGTATCATATAATACACATATTTGCCAATCTAGTGAGCAAAATAGAGTCTTTCACTTTTGTTTTCATGTCTGTTTCCCTGACTCTCCGCAGCTCAGTCAAAGGGCCTTACCTGAAGAAGGCATTGTTTGTGAAAACCTGAAGACAAGCTTAAGAATGAGTAGCAGAGATGTAGGGCAGCTCTGAGGAAGAACTTAATGTCAGTGAATGCTATCAGGACCTAGATAAGGGAGGCAGCACAGTTCCTTTCTCTGAGCACATTCCTGTACTCCTGGTGGATCAGATACCTCTTGAGCACTGAGTGAGGGCTGGCTTGTTGTTGGTTAGTCTCTCAGTCATGTCAACTCTTTGTGACCCCATGCACTGTATTCCACTAAGTTCCTCTGTCCATGGGATTTCCCAGGCAAGAATACTGGAGTGGGTTGCCATTTCCTTCCTCCAGGGGATCTTCCTGACCTAGGGATCAAACCTGCACCTCCTGCATTACAGGCAGATTGTTTACCACTGAGCCACCTAGGAAGCCTGAGGACTGGCTACCAGGGCACAGGCTCAGGAACAAGCTAATAGATCACACGGGCAGAGGAAGGCAGTTTTCAGGGAAGGCCCAGGAATGAGTTCGGCTTCCTGAAAGAGCTAGGGAAGATGAGGGTCACCAGATTCCGAGTGCTCAGTGGAAACTGGAAGGTCCATAGGCTGAGGAGGTGAATGATGGAAAGAGAATAGGACTTCAGATTCTTGACTTAGCCAAAATGGGGCTGGGAGGAGGTGGGGAGTGGTGGGAGCACCCCTCCACCCCAGACACATACACCTATGTACACACCTATCCCTAGCGTATTCATAACATAGTTGATATTTTTGAGTACTCATTATATGACATTGACTTGTGTTTCCATTTATTGAATGACTTTGTCCTGCAATAATTCTATGAGATAGGTATAATTATTATTCCTATTTTAGAGATGAGACATGGAGGCATAGAGTTAAGTTGCTTACCCAAGGTTGTGATGCTCAAAAGTGGCTAAGCTATAATTCAGACTCAGGTTATGGGGCTTCAGAGGCCAAGCTTCCAGCCATTATACACATGCTTTTCACAGCCTTCCTCAGCCAGTATAATAATAATAACTACCATTAATTGAGAGTTAACTAGGAACACTATATTTTTGTCTCTAATGCTTACAACCAGTCTATGTAAGAGAAGGTGTTATCCTTAATCTAAAGATGAGAAAAGTGAAGTTCAGAGAAGCTGAGTACCTTGGCTAAGATCACCCAGCTAAAAAAGAATGAGAGTCAGAATTTGCACTCATATTTATATGAATCTGAAGCCCCAGGCTCTTCCATGTCACCACAGGACCTTCATGACATAAGGGGAGGAGAAATGACACAGCACAGAGTGGTCAGGACTGGAAGGGGCCTCTGAAACCATCTAATCCAAATTCTCTCTCATTATAGACATAGAAAGAGGGCATTCTTTGGTCCAATGGTTAGGACTTGGCACTTCAAATGCTGGGGTCTGGGTTCAAAAAAAAAAAAGTCATTTAGATGGAGAAAGAGAGGTACAGAGATATTATATGTCCAAGGTTACTCAGTGAATCTCAGAACCAGGCCCCTCTCCAGGGCTCCTTCTGTTCTAGAGGGACTGAAATTTTTGCCTCATCTCTACATGTGAGTACAGCCAGGAGGGAGAAGCTCTATGTATGTGTGTATGAGGGTAGGGCAGGCAGGGGGGCTGTCTGCCAGTCCCTCCCTCATCAGCGGGGCTGACTGGGAAGCAGAGTGGTCGTTTGGAAGAGGAATCTAGGAAAGTCATCCTTTCCCTAGAACCTCTTCTCCCCCACTTCTTCCTCTTAGCACATGCGCGCATACACACACACACACACACACACACACACACACACATATCTACCCCCAACTTAAGCACAGCATGAGCTGGTATCCTTGGATGGAGCTTCTTTTGAAGGCTGTCTAGAGCCTCTCGCCATCTTGGTTGACCCAAGGATGGCCATTTCACCTTATAAGGCTCCCTGATAAGTTATGCATTGTCCTTTCCAAGGGTATGTTTGAAAATGCAGATTACCCTGGGACCTAGCAACACAGAAAAAAGGAAAGACATGTCAGTCATTTACACCTTCCTGTGGATGATTCTCAGAATCCCTAAATTCTCTGAATGTTTTTTAAATTTGGATTTAAATTTCATTAAAATATGAAAATAATTTAGCAGTTATAAAGATATAACTCTTTGCAGTTAAACATTTTTTCTGGTCTAGGACTTCTGTTCCTTAAGTTGGGATGGTGCAAACAGGGTCTGTTAACTGCTGGGAGCTTATAGACAGGATCTATGAGAATTCCTTTCTAGAGTTATGTTCATACGCATTTGGGAGACTAAGAATCCACCTGCCAATGCTGGAGACACAGGTTCAATCCCTGGAGGAGGAAATGGCAACCCACTCTAGTATTCTTGCCTGGGAAATCCCATGGACAGAGAAGCCTGGCAGGCTACAGTCCATGGCATCATAGAGATTCAGACACAACTTAATGACTAAATAAGAAGAAGAAGAAGCAAGGATTAGACAGGTAGACACTCTGTTACGACAGGCCTTCCAGCCCTGGACCATATCTGCTGATGCACTGGGAGCTCAGAGATCTGGGTTCTAGTCTTGATTACTTAACTACTTGGGGCCTTGGTTCCTCCAGGTATAAAATTCACACACTCTTCACCACTTTTCTAGCATTCTTTCTGCCAGGCATGTCCTGGTTGCCAAGAAGGATAGGATGTGAATGAGGTTCAAGTCTGTGAGGTCCAGACAAACTGGTGAAGAGTCTGGCCCCCTCCTGTCAAAGGGTAGACAAAGCCCATGGGGATCTAGCGGATGAAGAAGTTGCTTCTTCTTGCCCAGCTCAGGTGGTCTTTGTAGGCAAAGAGTTGGCTTTGAGCTGGACCTTTGGTCAGGATCACAGCGGGTGAGGGCCCTGGCCCTATGGGCAGAGAGGATGGGTGAAGTGGGCTGGGTTGGATGGGCTTGTGGACATTGCTGGGGTGTGAAGCACATTTAGGGGACAAGATCTCAGAGGTCATCTCATCCAGCTCTCTAGGGCACAAGGCAACATCATGAGGCCCAAATTGGTTCAAGAACCTCCCCACAATCACACAGCCAGTTGGGCTGTGCAGACAGCAAGGAACTGAGCAAAGAATTTTTCAATCTGGAGCTGAGTTCCCAGTCTCAAGAATGTTTTCAGGGAGTCCAGCCCAAGTTCTCAGCCCCCTTGTCTACTACACACCCCATGAAGCCTGCGAGAGGCTCCAACAACCCACCTCTATCCCACCCCCAGGGCTTCCGAGACACACTGGCCCACACACCTGGGGTGCATTTTAATTTTATTTCCACTCAACAAAACAGCCACATCCTGGCGGAAACCAGGATGGAGGGAAGTCTGTAGTTCACCCTTCCGAAACCCTAGTCCATGGGCTGTAGTCATAGAACTCACTCGGGCTGGAAAGAAGTATAAAAACCAGAACCCGCAAAAGGCCTTCCCAGACCCCAGCTCGCACCACTTCCCGAGCTGGGAATCGCCTTCAGTCAACAGGGGCTCTTGAGCACAGACAGCTGGTCTCTCCACTTGGCCCGGAGAGCTTTTCCCTTTTCTTGGCCAGGGAGGGCTCTCAGGCCATGCTCACCCCTTCGTGTTGGAGGAAATCCTCCCCTCCCACAGACTTCTTGAGGTCTGCTCCCACCCAGCCTATCTGGACAGAGAAAGGGTTTGTTGCCCCAGGACTAACAGGGTAATGTTGAGGTGGTCAGAATCAGGATGGGCCCCAAACAGCCCAAAGTCTGCGCTCACTTCTCTCAGGAAAGATGAGGAAAGAACATGCTCGTGTGGGTGTCCGTCACAAAGGACAGCTGTGAAACCCAGATTTACCAGGTCTAGTCAGTGACTGCCATTTCCACCACCACTGCCTCCATCTCCATCATTACCATGGCCTCCCCTCTACCACCACCATCTCCTCCATCTCCACTACCTCTATCTTCACCACCATAATCACTGCCACCTCTATACCCACCAGTGTCAGTATCTCCGTCAGTCTTATCACCATTATCTCTACCTCAACCGTGGTGGAGATATCACTTCTACCATCACCACCTCTACTAGTATTACTACCTTTACCTTTATCACCACTAGCATCTCCACCACCACCTGTGTGACCACCACTTCTGTCTCCACCATTACCACTGTTTCCGTCTCCACCACAGCCACCACCTCCATCTTCATCACCATAACCACAACCACTTTCATACTCACCTCAGCAACATCTCCATCATTCCTTACCATCATCTCCACTATAACCATCAATGCCACCTCCACCACTATTATCAATTTCATCATCATTTCAACCATGACCTCCACCTCCACTATCATCATCACTGGCAGTTTCTCCACAGTTACCATCATCACCTCCACTAATATCACTACCTTTGTCACTAGTACCATCTCCACTACCACCACCTCTCTCATCTTCCTAATTCTGTTACCTGCTACCACCAGTGCAGTTACCCCACCCATGCCTACCTCTGCCCATTTTCAACCATCCACACTACTTAGACCATAAAGAACTGCTATTTGGGTTAACCCTTCAACTTCTTTTCATTTGGCTAACCTTGGAAAGGCCAACCATAGACCCCATTTCCCCAGTTTTTCTTTTGAGACTTCTCATAGAAGGTGAAATTAAATGCCCTGCTCTTTAAGTTAAGGAAGATTATGTGTCTCTTGCCGTTCCTGATTTACCAGGCCCATCATTCTGTCCTGGAAGGAAATTGGATTACTCTGACAAAATGTGTTCTTTGGAAAGCGGTGCTGGTTATTACCTAATTCCTTATGACCTAGTGTTTGCAGATTGATTTTTTGACGACGTGTCCCAGTAGTTTTCTATTATAGCAGCTTGGTTGATGGGCCCAGCACTTCCAGAGGCATCTGCTTTCCCCCAGGTTTAAAGAGAGGCAGGAACTGGCTGCCTGGGTCTCCCTCTTGTCTCCAGGCCCCTCACCAGTTCCCCATAAATCCCTTCAGAGTGAGAGCTAGTGATCTGATTCCACCTTGGGCCAATTCCTTAAGTACCTAAGCATGTAAGTCATCAGGACCGTGGATGTGAATACACAAGTTCTTCCCTCATTCCCCCTTGGCTTCCTGCCTTCTCATGATCCCATGCGGTGCCTCTTTCAGCTTTTAGATCACAGCTGACCTTTTTAAGCTAAGAAAAAATTAAAAGCCTCTGTGTTTTTAGTGTCATTGCTTATAGGCTTTCTTTCCCCAACTCAAAACGAGCCAGCAATCCCCTTATCCCCTTTTGTTAGCCTGTTAGAGTTAGAAAATGTTTTTCTCATTCTTTTGCTGCCTTGTACAAGTTATATCTCATTTCTTTTTCTGAACGGCTCTTCTGATTTTATCTCCACAGCCTTTTGTTATTTTTTTGTATGTACCCCTCCTTCGTAACCTGGCCTGATTTCCACTTTCTTTGGCATGGCTGTAGTCATTTTAGTTCTCTGAGAAGCTTTCTGCATAACTAACGAGTAATCTCTGGGTCTCTTTGAGCTGTTTTATGCATCAGGAGAGTTTCATTCTCTTCTAATTTTGTTGCCTTATGCGGAAACGGTCCATTCTCCGTAGAGAGTGCTTTTCATTCTTAAATTCAGTTTTTGTGCTTTTCATCTTGGTTCTCAAAGCTTGGTGCAGAAAGCTTTCAGAAAAGGCCAATTTCTGAATCTTATTTGAGTTCCTGCTTTTCTTCCTTTCTCTCTGGTGGTGGTCCCCTTTCTCAAAACCGCCTTCCTTCTCCAGGGCTTTTAGTGTGTGACTGTCACACCTAGTTGGCACCTGGTCCCCAGGACACATATTGGGGCAACCACCTGGGGAGGCAACTAGCACCTGGGTCTGGTCACTGGTGCCCACACTGGACTAAGGGGGAGTACTCACTAGAGTGTTTGGTTACTGTGTGGGGCTCTCTTCATGCACAGGCCCATTTGCTTGTTCTTGGACTCCTTCATTTCCTCTAGAATCTCTGTTTTTGTTTGGTGCCCTGCCAACTGTGGGCTCACAGGGCAGGTAAGTCTTCCTGACAATGGCCTGGCAGAGCACACCAGTTGGTAAGGTACGCAGACCTGAAATCAGGTTAATGACGTAGAAGGTGGCAGTGGCAAGGCATGAAGACAATAGCGTGTGTGTGATGTGCTCTGCCTCTGTGCTAGGGGAGGCTTCTCCAAGAAAGCCGTATCTGAGGGTGTTTGAAGTTAGATAGGTATTTGCCAGGAAGAGGGTTGTAGGGCATTCCGAGCAGAGAGGGCTACGTGGGACAAGCTGAACCTCCAGACTCCATGAAAGCCCATGGTCTCCCCAACCCTCCCCTGGTCTGGTTGAATCGTATCAAGACAGCCCTGCCAAGGCCTCTTTCAAGACCTCTCCAAGAGGCCCCAGTGCTCCCAGTCATGTGTTATCATCTGCAAACTTGCCTTCTCAGTGAAGACTTTCTCCATCCAGCCTGGCCTCTCTGTGTCCCTGCACCTCTGGCAGGAGGCTTGGGGCCTCACCCCTTCCCTTTCCTAATATCTCTAACAGTAGGAGCTCCATGATCCTTTCTTCTTCTTTTTAATATTTTCTGTTCAGAATTTTCTCATTTTTTCTTTTTGGTTAGTTTGTATTTACTAGTTTACTTATTTTTGGCCATACTGCATGGCATGCGGGATCTCGGTTCCTTGACCAGGGATGGAACCCATGCCTCCTGAAGTGGAAGCACAGAGTCTTAAACACTGGACCACCGCAAAGTCCCCACTTTCCCCTTCTTGGTCTCTTTCCCTCCTCTGTCCCCTGTGAGGACACCCCTCACCCTAGCACTTTCTCTCCTGTCTTATCTTTCCTTCATAGTTTCCTGAGCAGGAGCTTTATCTTCTGACCAGCACTTCGTTGTTGATACTCCCCAGGGCCCTCTCCCTTCCTGCCTCTGCCCACTTCTTCTCACTCTGTTTGTTCCTTTTGGATGGCCCATCTAGTTCCATATTTTGAGGACTAAGCTCTCTCCGGCCCATCTTTCCCTCTCCTGAAATCTAGATCCACATGTTCAATAGCCCCAAAAGCATCTCTATCACAAACTCAGTGTTTCTACCTCTGAGCTCATTTCTCCTTCCTTGCAACTCGTACCTCCTCTCAGAGTTTCTGTCTCAGTGGCCTATGTCATTCGCCCCAGCAAGAAGTCGTCTTGAGTCTTCTCTTTCCCTCCACCTTCTTTCCCAAAGCCAGCCTGTTCCTTCTTCAGCCCCGTCCCTCCTCTGTTTCCACACCTGCCCCAGTTCAGGCCGTGGGATGCTCCTCCTAGACTGTGCCTGCAGCATTCTCAGTGGTTCCCCACCTTCAGATTCTCCCACAGTCCACCTATCAGGATACTTTTTACCAATACTTTGTAAAAATTTGAGATATAATTTGCGTATAGTGAAAGCACGTATTTTAAGTATGCAATCTGACAAATTTTAATAAACATAATTTTAATTAACATATTACATTTAATAAACATAACCACCACTCCAATGAAGAGATAGAAGTTTTCCATCATCCCTTAATGTTCCTTGTGATCCATTTCGGTCAATTCCTGTTCCCCTGGGGAAGTACTACTCTGATACTGTTCATCCTAGATTAGTTTTCTAATCTAAGCCTATTCTATAGAACTTCACATCAATGAAATCATAAAGTTTGTAGTCTTTTGCTTGGCAACATGCTTTTGAGATTCTTTCCATGTTGTAATCATTTAAAAGTGAATACGTATTTAATCGAGTCTCTTGCTTACCACTTTTCAACAGCTACCCATTATCCAATTCCTGGCCCCTACGTGATCTGACCTCCTCTCCAATACTGCCCATCATTTGACCTTAGCCTTTCGGAATACTGAACCGTTTGTTCACCTGCACAAACATAGCTCTCCGTGGGTGAGTCTGCTCATCTCCAAAACACTTTGGCTGGGAACTCCTACTCATCTGGTAGCACTCTGTTCAGACATAGATTCTGTGAAGGTTTCTCTGACTTGTTCCCACCCCCAGGACAAAGAGTCTGTCATCTCCACTATAATGGACTGTGTCCACTCTTCTAGTCACCCCTGAGTCCCCACCCTTCATTGATTGAATACATTTCTTTCTTAGCCTGATTCCTGTGTCTTATACATTATTTACCATTGTTCCCATTTCATTGTATGTATTTATGTGCTTGTGTAACTCCTTAGCTATGCTCAGAAATATGGAAAGATTCATTCTCTTCCCAGAAGTCCTTCCTATGGAAGATGCTCTTGTTGCCTTCTCAAGAGACATTCCTTCAGTCTTTTTTGCTAACAGATCTTGGTCTTTTTCAAGTATCTGTGTGTCCAGAGATCATTTTGTCAGTGACTGGTTGAGGAGTGGTCTAGTTCTGGCCAATGAGACTTAAAGGACTAATGTTCAGGGGGCTTCTGGGAAAGGTTTTTCTCCCTGAAAAGAAAAAAATGAGAGGTAAATACCTACTTTTATATATTCCTGTTTCTTCTTTGGGACGTTTTTGTATGAGGGTGTGATGTTTGGAGATATGGCATCCATCTTGTGTCCACAAGGCAAAGGCCAAGAGAACAGAAACATGGATCCAGCAACTGGCATTAAACTAACCCCAGATCTTCCTACTTTCAAACTTCTTATTATGTGAGGTAATTAAATGACTTTACTGCTTAAGACAAAATTATTTATCATTAAATAAATAATGGCCTGGGGGTAATCTTAGTTTCTGGGCCAGGGGTTGAACCTGGGCCATAGCAGCAAAAGCACCAAGTCCTAACCATTGGACTGCCAGGGAATTCCCTTAAGACACAGTTAGTTGGGTTTTCTGCAACTAAAGACATGCTTAACTGATATATTTTGTGAATAAACATTTTATCCACAAACTTTTGGAGATAATTGTAGAACCTATACATTTTTTATGAGATTATAAAGCACCTCATGTCGAGATGGTGCAGAACAGTCTGTACTTTCCCCCTCAAGTGACTGTACCACGTCTAGTCTACCTTGAGTGGGCCTCAGGGTGGTTTTCCTTTCTATCCATGTTTCTCCTCCTCTGGACTTCCAACCGAGACTCTCAGCCAGTCAGTTCCATCTAGTTTTCCCCCAGCTGAAGCTGGGGAGGGAGGATTTTGGGTCCTAGATTATCTTTGGAGCCATCCACGAAAAGTGTTGTTATCTTATTTTTTGGGAAAAGTTGAAAATCAAGCTAGTGAGAAACCTAATTGGAATCACGTAGTAAGCGAAGGAGCATCACGGTGAACTCTGCCCAAACTCATTGTCTTTACCTCAAACCCTAGACTTTCTTGGGCTATGAAGTAGGTGGTAGTTCCACATTACTTTGAGTGGTGGCCATGAAAGTGCACTGATTAGATCTCCTACTGCGGGGAGTGTGACTGACCCAGGGCCCCAGCTGCTATGCATTGGTGCTGGGGACTCACTTCCTGAGGTCTGTTCCCTCTGCCCAACACTGAGCACAACAGGTTCCTAAGACAAGTGTATTCCCTAGAGTTACCTTTAGCTTACAAACTTCCTATTGGCTTGGCTAAACCCTCCTAAGAACTACACTTCAGGGACTTCCCTGATGGTCCAGTGGCTAAGACTCCACACTCCCAATGCAGGGGGCCTGGGTTTGATCCCTGATCAGGGAACTAGATCCCACTTGCCACAGCTAAAGATCCCTGTAACTAAGACCTGGTGCAGCCAAATAAGTAAGTAAATATTAATAAATAATATTACCGATAAAAAAACCCACAATGCTGTCTGAGACTGTACCCATCCCAGCTCCATCCTTCCTTCTGTCCCTCACAGGGCTCAGACCCACAACACCATCTGACAGTTCTGGCTCACTTCCTTTTTTTCTCACAGATGCTTCGGCAAATAACTCTCTTGCAAATCTAATCCCATCTTGGGGTATAGCTTCTCAGAGGACCTGAGCTAATGAGTTTTGGTTTGCTAAACCCCCAAAGTCAATCTGGCTTCCTATATACAGAATACCTGGCCTGCACTGTTGTTCTCTTCTCTTTTCCTGTCAGAGTGTGTGAAGGTCTTAACTGTGCCACTATTCTAATGGGAGCAAGGTAGACTCCCCTGGCAAATATGTGCATACCTGGAAATTGTTATCTCCTGAGTTCAGAGAAGCTGAGGCACTCACCTAAGGGCATACAGCTCATGCCCACGTGCCCACACATCTACATGCTTTGCACGGAGTAGGGAGGCAAAGTCAGGGTGTCGAGACAGGGTCAGGACGCGGTGTGGGGCAGGCAGAGGGCATGAGGAAAGCAGCCCCTTCCTGCCCCTCCCAGCCAACTTCCCGCGGCTGGTCTGTGTGTTTTGGTGCCATGGCAACAGGCTGCTTGTAAAAAGTAAATTTAACCTTAGGACACTGTGGGGAGCTAAGCTAGAAGGGTCTAGAAGATACCAGACCTTCCAGCCTTCCAGCCTTGCTCCAGCCTGGAGATGCTGCCCAGCTCAGCCAAGCCCTTGGTCGTGGACAAATGCCTTTCTCTGTTCAAGCTCACTGCTGATCCAGCCAACTGATTCCCCTGCTTGGCCCTGCTAACTCTGCTTCTGGAATGCTCTGTTATGTTTGTCTAAATCCTCTCCATGTCTAACCACCACCTGGAAGCCTTCCATGATTTCCCCAGTCCACAGAGCCCCTTTCTTCCTCTGAGCTTGTCTAGCACTTTCTGTACTATCTGGGACATTCATAGTGTGATGTTTGGACTTGGTTCTAATCTAATTCAACAAGCTCCTAGTATGTGCTAGACCTTGCGCTGAGTGTTGAATGCTCAGGTGGGTATTTTGGGGCCTGGTCTGCTTAGGCTCATTAGACCTCAGACAGGAGAGCAGCAGACCGTCTAGAAGCTTTAGCTTTATGAGCATGAGAGGCCCCCCTGGCTCCCAAACAAAGCAGGACAGAGGCTATGGGTTGTGGCTCATTAGAGCCCTGCATCCGGGTGCAGACAGGTCCCCGGGTCTCCTTCTTCTCAGCTATAGAAAGGAAATGATAGATGGTACCTCACTGGCTTGTTATGAGGGCAAATGAGATAATATATGCAAAATACCTAACACAGTGATGGACCGACCCCCTGAATCTCCCTAAATGAAAGCACTGCACTCTGCTCTTCCCCCAGAGAGCTGACTGTCCTGGTCGGCAGGTAAAGTGAGGCTAAGGCCTGCCCTCTAGGAGCTCAGCATCCAGGGCTTCCACACATTTGTTCCATCAGCTCTGGGACAGGACATGCTATTCCTACATAAAAAATGACAGAGAAACCAGGGCTCAGAGAGGCTGAGCCCCACCCTAGATCGCCCTAGAGCTAGTAAGCAGTGGAGTTGGCTTCAGAGTCAGGCCTGGGACATAGGAGAAGCCCTAGGTAAATACACAGAGCTGCTTGGGTTAGAATACTTGATACAGTGAAGATGTTAGTTTTGCTCAAAGAATTCTATAAATTCAACATAATGCCAATCAAAATGACAACAAGATATGTGTATGTGTGTGTGTGTGAAATTTAACAAGCCAATTCTAAAGCGAAGCTGGAAGAGTGACTATGTCAGAATAGCCAAGAAATATTTGAAGAAGAATGATGAGGGAGAACTTGCCTATCAGATAACGAAACACCGCCAAGCTGTGCTAATTAAAATGGTGGTGTGCTGGCATGGGACAAGACAAATGAATGGATCAAGGTCACAGAACAGAGAGTTTAAAGAGGATTCTTGAAGAAAGAGGAATTCAGTAGAAACATTATGGAAAGGATGAATGTTTCAAAAAATAGTGTAGAGACAATTGGCTCTCTTTGTGAAAAAACAAAGTTGATTCCTGCTTCACACCATTCACAAAATACATTCCAGATGGATTAGAGAGCTAAGTGTAAAAAGAAAAAAAAAAGCTATAAAACTATTAAAAGAAAATACAGGAGAATTTGTTTATAACCTTGGGGGAGGAAAGGCTTTCTTTAGCAAGACATAAAACACAGAAACCATAAAGGAAAAGATTGCTAAATTTGATTATGTTCAAATCTAAAAGAAAAAAAGACACCATAAATACTGTTAAAAGACAAGTGACAGCCTGGAAGAAGTTATCTGCAACAAATGCAAATGTAAAGGATTAGTATTCAGGATATATAACGAATGCCTACAAATAGTAAGTAAAAGATAAACCACTCAAAAGAAAAATTGAGTAATAGTTCAGAACTGCAGATGGCTGATAACAATGACAACAGCTTAACCTCCCTACTCAGCAAAAAAATGCAAGCCATATAATACCAAGCTAACATTTTCTACTCATCAGATTTGTAAAATTTTAAAAAGATTCATGTTGGCTATTGTTGGCGGCAACTTAAGGGCACAAACATCTTTTCCACTGTTGGTGAGAATGGAGTGTGTTGTGGTGTTTGTAGAACTCGATCTGGCAGTACTTGTGGAAAGCGAAGGGCCCAGACTGTCCACCACAGTGAGTCCACATCTCTGCCTGCAGAAATGCTCCAAGTGCACAAATCTTGATCACACGGAGTGTTGGTGACAGTGGTGAAAATGGAAAAATCAGACACAACCCAAGGGGTCATTAGTAGACAAAGGGCTAAATAAATTTTTGAATATCCACATCAGTAATGGTTTTCTGTGTGTGTGTGTGCTAAGTTGCTTCAGTCGTTTCCGACTCTTTGCAAACCTATCAACTGTAGCTCACCAGGCTCCTCTGTCCATGAGATTCTCCAGGCGAGAGTACTGGAGTGGGTTGCCATTGCCTCCTCCGGGGGATTTTCATGACCCAGGGATCCAACCTGCATCTCTTATGTCTCTTGCATTGACAGGTGGGTTCTTTACCACTAGTGCCACCTGGGAAGCCTAAAGATTTTCTGAGACTCAGGCAAATGAGGTAGACCTCTGCATCCTGACGTGACAAGGTCTCATTACCAGAGAGAAGCAAGCCACAGGATAATCTGGCTTTATTTTTATAAACAGGGATGCAGGCTTTGAAATTATGTGCATGAAGTAGAATATTCTGAAAGTGTACCTATCAAACTGACAATCCCTGGGGAGGGGAGTGAGGAGGAGTCAAGGAGGGCTTTAACTGAGCTATTTAAGTTTCTTTTACAGTGAGTATGTATGCATGTATTACCTGTACAATAACAACAACACATTGATAATAACTAGAAAGACCAGCTCTCACTCAATGGCCAACAATTTATGCCCCTAGTTTCTAAGCCCTGCATCTGCTGGTTCCCTGGACCTGTTGCTTAGACTGCATCCCTGAGTCCTGACCACATACATCTCCCAGTGTTCATCACCTCTACTACACTGGGCTCTTCATTAGTTCTCAATCTGTGACCCTTGCCTATCATCCAGGAGCAAAGGGGAATTGCTCATGGCCTTAGCTCCAGAAGAGCACATGGTCCAGTAAAATAACTTCAGCAAAGATGTGGAAAAACCAAGGGAGGCTTCCTAGAGGAAGTGGCATTTAAGTTGAGTCTTGAAAGATGGATCATTTTTATTCATCCCAAATTCTGTTGAAAATTGCATAACACCACTACAGAAAATTTGGATAACAGGGAAAAATCACCCCCATAATCCATCACCCTAAGCCAATAACTTTTGCAAATTTCCTTCAAGTCTTTTCCCCAAGGCACATATATATTTAAGTATTGCTATGAACTGAATTGTGTTCTACCAAAATTCTTATGTTGAAGTGCTAACTAATTGTAATATTATTTGGAGATAGAGGCCTTTGGAAGATAATCAGGTTTAGATGAGGTCGTGAAGGTGGGGCACTCATGGTAGGATCAGTGCTGTAATGAGAAGATTGAGCCACCGGAGCACACTCTGCGCACATAGTAAGGTCATGCAAGAACGCAATGAGAGGTCAGCTATCTGCAACCCAAAGAGATAGCCCTCACGTGGACCCTGCTGGCACTTTATTCTGTGAGGGATAAATTTCAGTTGTTTAAGCCACCCTATCTATGGTATTTTGTTTTGACAACCTGAGCAGTCTAACACAAGTATGTAATCTAATAATGCGTTTGATTATATATTTTGTTTTTTTAATATAGTATTATATCATAGCCCTTTTTCACATTACTACTGTTAATGGTTGTGCAATACGCCATTCAGTGAGTGGACCACAATTTAAGTACCCATTCCCCTATTGTTGGATTTTTAGGTTGTTTCTGATTTTTAAAGCTGTAATGAACATCCTTGAGCATATAGGGTCCCCCCCCTCTTTTTGGGCTATTTCCTTGGAACAAATGCATTCTTAGAAGTGGAAATACTGGGTCAAAATTTATGAACACTTTTATGGCCCTTGAAACATGTTGCCAAATTGCTTCTAAAAAAGTATAGTTTCAGAATACACTGAAGGCTTTGTTAGGCAAATATGAGAGGTGTAGGAGTGGGATGGGGGTCCCAGTTCCAGGAAACAGCATGTGTGAAGGTGCATTGACCAGTACAGACTTATGTGATTTATCCCTTGAATGCCACAATATGACCACAACGTAGAATTCTATGGTAGATTTACATAGTCAGCTTTACAATCTTGAACTAGTTATTTAAAATGTTTGTCCCTTGGTATCCTAATCTAAATATAAAATGTAGATAATACAGCTTTCTGAAAGGGCTGTGGACAGGATTAACTTAAAAAAAAAAATACTGGCATTGTGTCTACAGTGTAGTATTAGAAACTCAGTGTCCAAAGGTAGAATGTGGTTTGGTTTTTCCCTTTGGTTTGGCCGCACTTTCTACCTAACTGGCTTAGAAGATGACCATCTAAAACTAATTGAGAAGACTTCCCTGTTGTCCAGTGGTTAAGAATCTGCCTTTGAATGCAGGGTACTTGGGTTTAATCCCTGGTTGGGGGTGGTTTTAGTCGCTAAATCTGCTCTGTGTCTTGTGACTGCATAGACTGTAGCCTGCCAGGCTCCTCTGTCCTTGGGATTCTCCAGGCAAGAATACTGGAGTGGGTTGCCATTTCTTTCTCCAGGCTGTGTACTCCTAGCTGACCTCAAAGTCTGAGGCCAGCTCCTGTAGTCCCTAAACCCTGTCTATTTTCTCAGGAGCAGCCAGGATCTTGGGTTCAGGGTACGTGGATCATTGGCTGCCTTTGAGGTCTCAGGAGAATCCTGAGTCAAGGGTCCTAGATTTGTTTCTGGACATTTTCCCCTACCAGTCATGTGCTCTTGGTTGAGTCATTGACTCTCTCTGAGCAACAATCTCCTTGTCTATAAAATAGGAATGATTGGGATTGCTGGGAAGATTTAGAAATACAAATTGGGTAGCATGGTAGGTTTCTGAGAGATGTCTTCCATTGGAAAACAACTGCAACTCAGAGGGGCAGGAAGGACCCCCAGATCATCATGTCACAGAGCCCAGAACAGACTGGGAGTGAGCCCCATCCATGTGCATTACAGTAGCCGCTTGGCCTCCTCTGTGGAGACCCAGGGTTGGGAGTGACACATGCTATTTCCCAGTCACTCAGAATGGAAACTATAGCTGAAGGTTGTCCCCCAGGCAGCATCACAGTGTGTGGAGTGTGGTGTTTGCTGAGGCTGGCGTTTACTACATTCCACAACAGCCTCCCAAAGGAGAGAGGGAGCCCCTGCTTCTGGGCCACAGGGCTGCAGGGCCTGCGGAGTCCTCGGGAGCTACCTTGCTGTCCCCAGGGCCAGACAGAGCCAAGCTTCCCAGCCCTCCTCCAAGCAGCCAGAATCAGGTCGGCTTCCTCAGCTCCCTTGCAAAACTGGCCCCCAGTCTCTTCTGCACATTCCCAGATGACAACTTGAGGACCAGATTCCCCAAACCAAAATTAGGACATGGGCTTGGTCGAAGGATTCTTTCCATGGCTGAATGTATTTATTTGAATGCTCTTATTGCAGAAGAAAAATGAACTCCACCGGAGGTTTAATGAATCACTTTAATTGGAAGGCACACAAATATGTGCAAACAGGGCATCTTGGGCACATTAATGATGTCAAGAGAAGTCTACTCCTCAACAGCTGAGGCAGTGAAGTCTTAGGCCCAAGGGTAGAAGTGGAGAGATGGAAGGGATGACTGTGGGCAGAAGTTCCTTGCTTTGAACAAATTCTTCCAAACCAGCAGCTTTTCAACAAATTTTAAAGGGAATGAAAAGAGATGATGATTAGTGAAACTGGAATGAAAGGATGTAAATGGATGCAGTGTGAGCAAATCTAGGGATCAGAGAGCAGGTGATCAAAGGGGTGGCATTGTCATTTTACTCATCAACTGCACCCCCTACCCGCTCCCCTCTCCCCCCCTCCCCGCCCCCCCCCCACAACTTGCCAGCCAAGCAGGTCCTGTATCCAGCCCCCCTGCAGACTCACCTGTGTGATTACCCATACCAGGCTGGCCTCTGCACTAGGGGGAGACTAGGTTCCCATCCCTTCATGGACAGTTTCCATCTACCTTCAAAGTCGCCTGCAACCTACTGGACAGAGGGAGAGGGCGGGGAGAGGGAATGGAGGGAGGGGTGTGTGGCCCAGGGTGTGCAGCAAGGCTACCTTGACGGAGTTTCCACTGGTCCAGAATAAGGTTGGAATCCCCTGTAGGTCTGCTCACACTTGTCTTAGGGGACACACAGCTCATCCCCCCAGACTACCCCGGGCACAAGCCTCTCTGAGAAAATCACATGCTTGGGTGGGCAGGGCCTGCATCCTGCTTCTGTGGTAAAGGCGTGACCATGGAGGAGCCCCTCAAGGGACAGTTTGTCACCTGTACCCAGGGGAAGACACGGGGCCCTGGGGGTAAATTCTTGTTCTTCATCTTACTATGTGGCCTTGGTCAAGGGACTGAGTGTCAGTTTCCTCATCTGTAATCTGGACCTCATGGCCTCTCTTACTATAGGCCTGATCAAATACACACAGCACCTATTTCATTGTCTGGCGCACAGTAGGCCACTGATAAATGGTAACTGTTAGTGCTATTACAACACAAGAAAGTATAAGGGATATCGACATTCATAATAATCATAGTAATTATCCCCTTCTTCTCGTCCCCCCAGGCAGAAGGAAGCAAGGACAGAGGCCCTTTCAGCCCCAAAGCCTGATTGCTCAGGGACCACTCATATTGCTGTTAGGGAGACTGGCTCTGCCAAAGCTACGTCGCCTTTCTTCTCACACAAATCTGTTCGGGCCCAGGGACCTGGCAAGACCCTGTTCTTAGCTGGGTAGGAGGACACTCACACTCTGTAACAGTCAAGACCAACATCAGGGGTGTCTCACCCTCTTGCTACTCCTTGTGGAACCCCAGGAAGCTCCGTCTCCAGCTCTCAGAGCCCTTGCCGGTGACCCCCCTCATCCCTCCTCTGCTTGATCAGCTGGCTTGTTGATAGCGCATGTCATAATGGTCTCAGTGATCGGCGTGAGCCTAGGGGAGATGGAGCTGCAGAGAGACGCCCTGCTTCCTGCCCACTGTCCGTCCTGTCTCCACAGGAGCCAGGCTAGGTGGCTGGTACCCTTGCTCTGTGGATGTCCTCAGCCTGGCTTTACCTTGCAGCCGGGCCCCCATCCCTTCCCTCACCTCCTGCAGCCTGTGGCAGGTGGGCGGCAAGGGGTAGATCTTAATTTCTCCTGCTTCTAATTGGCATGGCTGGGGGAACCAGCAGGCAAGAGCAGGATGAGGTGAAAGGTCATGGGCCTCGTCTACAAGCCACCCAGTCACCAGAACCCAACTTCCCTCCTAACAAACCATGCAGCAGACAAATTATCTCTGTTGTTCCTGGGAAATCTGCAAGTACTTACCTGTGTTATTAGCATCTGGGCCGCAGGCCGGCAGTTCAGGTGAATAGGCCACAGCTGCCCCGGGCTGAGCTGCCTGTGATCAAAACCAAAGTGGCCAGCAGGGTGCTCTCAGGTGAAGACAATGTCAGACTCAACTGGGGCCTCACCTGGGAAGGTGACCCCTGGAGCTGGCGCACGCTGGGGCCTCAGGAGCTCTGAAATGCAAGTAGAGTGGGAGGCAGGAGTAGCCCAGCCTTTTCCACAGACTGCCTGGCACTCTGAAGTCGGGGCAGATGGAGGTACTGAGGCCTGGTGCACTGAGGCAAAGGCCTTGGACCCAGGGATCTGCATTTTTATGTAGCTTCCCAGGTGACTAATGCACAAAGTTTGGTTGTTCTTCAAGATCCCCTCGGTCCATGGAGTGCTGAATAGTGATAAGTATCATTTACTGAATGCCTACTGGGTACCAGGGCTTTCTGAATGAATACATGATTTCATTTACATTCTCATACCTGTGAGAACAGTATGAATGTACCCTATTTACAGAGAGAATAACTGACTTGCCCAGTCACATGGAGCCAGGGCTGAGAGTCAAACTAAGTTGTGCCTGTCTTCAAGCTCTGTTCTGGGGCCTTCCCCAGAGTTACTTCCCACTTGAAGCTACTTGTTCCATGCAATGTGGAGATTAAGTGGCACCGCCATGACATTGCACATGGAGTGACAGCTCCTTCTGCCAGTAGGGACAGCAAGGGTACAATGCAGGAAGCCTTGAGGTGTCTTGTTCTTGCCTGATGGGAGAAGCTGTTCTCAGCTTCCTGCTCAAAGCAGGGAATAATACTCAGTTCCCTTTATCCCACTGGGGCAGAAGGTGACACCCCAGCGTGGAGCAGGAAGGACAGGCCAGAACAAGCAAACATATGGTGCCGGGAACACGATGCAGAGCGGAGGACAGCATGGTGCCCATGGAGGGAGGCCCTCCCTGGAGACAGCAGACCTTGCCTGTTCAGAGAGAAGAGGCAGCTCTCCTCAATACAACCGACAGAAGTTGCACTTAAATGAACTCTGAGCGTATGTATCCTTGGAAACTGATGGTCAATGCAAAACTCTGGTGTAGCCAGTGTGGTAATATAGGAGGGTGACGAAGAGTTGGGGTGAGAAGCAACAGAGTTGGGATGGACAGTGAACGAAGATGTTGATTCTAGCCTGGAGAGCAGCAGAGACTGGGTTTTCATCAGTTCCTCGGTGAAGAGGAAATTGGAAATTAATATCAAAATCCCGCTGAGTAGCGTCCATAGTTTCCATATGTAATCATGCTTGGCTTAGCTAGGTAGTAAAATGTTTATGATTTTCTTTCCAAGGTTGAGTTTAGTCATTTTCAATGAACCATTTCGTTGGCTTCATAAAGTTCTGAATTAAAGAACCCCTCTAGGTGATGTGCTAGAGGGATGGGTACCTGTGCCACAGGGACCCTCCCAGCTGTTAAAGGCAAGGTCTGGGGCTCAGACAGCTGCCATGACTGGGCTGGGATGCCACATGCCATGTGAAGTGCCAGCTTGACAAGGAATGCACCGTTAGTTTGTTCTGAGCACCTCTCATGGCATTTGTGATTCATATACAGAAATTCAGATCAGATGTCCCCTCCCTCAACATGTACTTTTGGTCAACTGAGGCACTGCTGCCCTGCCAACTGCCAGCTGGGGTGGAGGTGAGTGGGCATAAGCATCGTGATCAGGCAAATACCAGTGCTGGTCCTTCCTGCTCCTTCCTGGGCCAGGCGAGGAGTGCCACAGCTCTTACTGCACCGCCCCCCGCAACCCAGCCTGATCTTTAGTTCACTATACACGGAAACTTGGAGACATTTAAACATTGACATGCAGGATTCCCTCAACATCTGCTGGGAGCTGGAAGCAACAGGAGCAGCAGGGCAGGCTGAGGGCCTCAGGATCCCATCATCTGTCTATACACACTCACACAAACACACAGACACACACACTCAGATATGCAGACACACTCAGACACACTCACAGAGACACATACACACAGACTCACGGACACTCACACAGACACACAGAGAAACACACAGACACAGACACTCTCACAGACACGCTCACACAGACACATCCAGATACTGAGACACAGATACGGTCACATAGACACACAGACATACATACACTCACACAGATGCATTCCAGCACACTTATATACACGCTCACTCACAGACATATTCGTTCATAGACTCATAAACAGACCATACATACGGCCAGAAGTAGACCCACACACACTTACACACAGAAACACACATTCTAACACACACTGTCATATGCAGATATACAGCTGCACAGACACTAACGTGTGACACACCTTTATATGCAATGCAGAGATTCCACACCCTCAGACACACCCCTGTACGCACACACGCTCCCTCTGCAGTTGTCCCTCTGAAGGGAGAGGGCCTGGTGGCCCCAGGGAGAGTGAGGCCTTGTGCCAAGCCCTCTGCAGCCCCACCCAGGCCACTAAGGTGAGGCCTGATGATGACCGCACGCTTGGGCCCAGCACCCCCTACCCCCACTGCCTGTCTGGGCTTCTCTCCCACACATCAGCAGCCTCTCTCACCACAGTCTGCCCCGCTACAACCTCTAACACACACACACACTCTCTCTCTCTCTCTCTCTCTCTTTCTCTCAAGCACATGGAACGTAGTCTCCCCTGGTCTCTCCTCTCTCCCTCACCGCCTCACTGTCACACAGGGCTGCTCTGTCTCCAGCCTCTCCCCATCACATTCACGCCATTTTCCTGTCAGCTCCCCCTGCCCCCCACCCCAGCTTCAGTCTTTGTCTCATGCATAAATACACACAGCCCCATACAGACACGCTGTATCTGTCTGTCTGTCTCCCGCACACCCGGAACAACTTGAGCGATGGCAAGTGGGAGAGGGTGTCAGGCCTGATGGAAGCTGTTATTCTTAGCCCTGTCACTGAAGCCTTCCACCGCGCCCCCCCCCCCCCGCACCTCAGTCCCTGCCCTACCCGTCACCCTCCCTGCGAGACAGAGCGAACCTGAGGCCCAGCTAATCCCCCATCTGTGGAGAGGGAGGGGCGGCGGTAAGGGATTGCAGCCCAGCACTGAAAAGGAGCAGAAAATGGGATTTATTTTTGTTGCACCCCCCCACCCAACTCTGCCTCCAGCTGCTCAGAGAGCAGTTGTGTGGGGGACCTGGTGGAAGGGAGGGAATTTGCATTTGAAAATACTTGTTGGTTGGCCTGAAACATTTGGCGCCATTGCTGATCCAGTTCTGGGTGTGTGTGTATCTGTGTGTGTGTGTAGGGTGCAGGCACAGTAGGAGGTGTGGGTGAAAAGACACCAAGGAAGCAGGACTCATAAGGGAACACCAGGCAGTGTCTCTCCTGAGTCATTTCTTCCCCCTTTCTTGCTTTGGGGGTGGCAACCAGCCATAAATAGATGAGACCCAGCTCAGCTTCTGCTTAACCCCAGGCTGCTGGCCTCCAGGCCTTTCTGCGCCTTTGGGCCTGGGCCCTCAGGCCTCCACACCTGCCAAGAGTTGGGAGGAGGGTGTCTTACCCCTAGGAGGTCCCACAAACACATCTCAAACCCCCAACGTTTGGTCTTATCCTCTAAATGTCTCCTTCTTCCCTGTGTTTCCTAAGCTGGACACTTAAGCGGTCATTACCTCCTTCACTTTCTGGTTGGTGGGCAAACCTTCCACCTCAGAAGGTGCCCCCCCCCCGCACCCCACTGAGCATCCTCTGGTCCCCACTGTCGCACCGCAGCCCTGACTGGCCCGTGCTACGCTCTTGCCAGGTCTTTGCTGGTCTCCTAACCCTCAGTCTCCTCTCCTGTCAGTCCATCCTCCAAACAGCTGCCGGTGATTTAATAAAAAGTAAAAATCAATAAGGTCCAACAACGTCACTCTCCTGCTCCCAGGCCTTCTCTGGCAGCCCATAGTGAGGTTGGAGAGTCCTAGGGTGGCACAGCAGGCCCCTTGCACCATCCAGCGCACCGTCTGGAGGCAGCTCCTCCCCAGTATGCGGGCCAGTCCATGCCTTCTGTTTTGGCAACACGCTGGTTCCTCAGCCCGTGGAGACTTGTCCCTCCTCGTCACCTTGGGTGAGTGAGAATCCAACTCAGATGTCATCGTCCCCTTTGAAAATGTCTGTCTCCCCTCACCTACCTTCACATGGCTAGCTTTCGTCTTCTCTCTCTCTCCAGCACTTACACAAGCCTTAATTTTAGCCCTTAAACCATTACCCCTCAAGGTCCCTTAATTATTTCTCCCTCGAGGCCTTTGCCAGTTCAGGTCCTTTCATCTGAGAGTCGTCTTGTGCCCTCTCCATCTGCAGCCTCACCTCTCCCTTCCTTTGGGATTTTCCATCCTGTGGCCTATGGTTGGCCCCAGACTTTTCTGCCCTGCTTTGTCCACACTGCTTTCCGCGTGTGGGTGTGGGGTCACCCTGCTGACCTGTGAGCTCCTGAAGGGTGCGGGGTAGAGTTCCTGCCAGGGGGCCCCCAGGAGCTCTGAGTGGTGCTGAGCTCACAGTCAGCACTCAAGGACTTCAGGGGCAAGTTTGAGTCTGGGAGAAAAGTGGGGGTGGGGTGGGGTGGGAAAGGGTCTCAGCAGGTCCTGGGTGAGCACTGGCTGCAGCCCCCTGGGACCCTGGCTCAGGAGCAGGGCTGGAGACACAAGGCAAGGCCTGCACTCGCCTGGCGGCTGTGGGCAGAGCCTGTCCGCAGCAGTGGTGTTGGAGACAGGGGCCACTGGGTAGCCTGTGAGCATGCAGGCAAGAGAGGTTCAGAGCAGGTAGGGCAGAGAGAGCCACAGGAGAGACCCAGAGACAGACACTGAGCGGCCTGGGCAGCCTCTGGGAGTGAGATAGAGACGCAGCGATAGAAGAGGGACAGAGAGAGAGCGAGAGGAGACAGAGAGACGCCACAAGAGAGACAGACAGATTCAAAGAGAGAAATGGGGTTATAGAAAGAGAGAGTCAGAGACAGACAAAGAGACAAAAAGGGAGGAAGGCAAAGAGGATAGGAAGGGGGTGGGGGGCAAATGTCAGGAGAAAGACACACCTGTGAGTCTAAGATGCCTGAGGGAAGGACCATTAATACAGGCACGCAGGAGCAAGGAGGAAGCCAGGAGGCCACCTGAAGAGACTGGCAAGACCCAAGCCTGATTCTGGGAGGGGCCAGGGCAGGCCTGCGATGCGGTGGTAGGAGGAGGTCAGGGCCTGTCTCCTGGGCTCCTCTTCTTGGCTGTGAGCTGGCGTTGGAGGGACGGCCAGAAAGTAGGCTGGGTGGAAGGGCTCCGGGGTTCAGGAGAGAGCCTGGGTCAGGCCTCGGTCACTTCAAGATCCAGAGCTAATCCCCAGGAGCCCCAGAAGAGGGGTCCCAAACCAGAGAACGACAGATGGCCTAGAAGGGTCCAGAGAAGCTTCACGAGCCTGTCAGCTCAGCAGGGAGAGGAGCCCCTCGGAGCCCCTCACTGGGATGGTGCACTGAATCTGTGCCCAAACCCCAGGCAGGTTTCCCAGGGCCTTGGAAACCCTTTCCATCATTCCACCACCCAACAATGAGAGTCCGCTGGAAGTCCGTCCTGCTGTCTAATTCAGATACCTCCTATTGCGAGTGCAGCCCACTCAACTCCTTAGGAGGTTAAAAAAAAAAAAAAAAACCTCCACCGAAATCTGAAATGCCACAGAGGGCTCAGACAAAGACCCCTTTCTGTACAGTTCCACCCCCTCCCACACCTCTCCCCCTCCCCACTCCCTTCCTTACTGCAGGCTAAATTGGCAGTGGAGAGGTTTTGAGTCAACAAATGCAGTGGGCTGGGGAAGGGAGCCCTGAAGGGGATTCCTGTCTGGGAGACGTTTGCTGACAGCAGTTACTGTGACAACAAGGAAGGCTGGCCACAGACCCACAGGCAGCCCTGCTGGCCTGCGACTGCCCCGCCCCACCCACCTCCCCTCCTCCTGGCCCCAGTGCTCCCTTACTTGGTCTTTCGTTCTGTCTTTACTCAGCAGTCTTTGGACACCCACCGTGTGGCCAAACCCTGCTTGGCAATTTTGTATTAACTGTCTCATTCAGCCTTCACCACTGTTCTCCTTTAACCAAGTAGAAAGCCGAAACCCAGTACATGGAAGTGACTTGCCCAAGGTTGTGCAGATGGTAGAGCTGGGATTGGAGTCCGAGTCTGTCTGGCTTCCCACATCAGTGTTTGGACCGCAAGCCAGCGTCAAGAAACTAAGGGCCATGCCATGAGCTCTTTGAAGGCTGAGATTTCACAATCCTTAGCTCTTCATCCCTAGCACTGTGTCCAAAGCCTGCACACAGTAGGTGCTTGGGACCTGCTTGTGGCAAGCCAATAGCTAAAGTGCGTGCTCAGTCATGTACAACTCTTTGCCATCCCCATGGACAGTCGCTTGCCAGGCTCCTCTATCCATGGGATTCTGTAGGCAAGAATACTGGAGTGGGTTGCCTTGCCTTCCTCCAAGGACTCTTCCTGGCCCAGGGATCAAACCCACATCTCCTGCACTGCAGGTGGGTTCTTAACCCACTGAACCATCATAGGCAAGGACATTAGCTTACTGAGGGGAGGCTGGGAGTCAGAGAGGGTGGGGGCCCCAGAGGACAGCCCCTTCCTATCTGGAAGCAGCTGTGCCTGGATTTGGCTATGCACGCGCTCAAGGGCAGTTATAGAGTGGCTCCTGTGCACCAGACAATGTGCTAGAACTTCTGAGCACAAAGATTTAAAAAGTACATTTGTACTTTGCCCTACAGAATGTCTTTGTTTAGCTTGAGACAGACACATAAACAGATGGGGTTAGTGGTGCTGTAGAAATTGGTCCTAAGTGCTGTGGGATTCCAGGTGGAGTGTGGACCTAACTGTGAAAAGAAAGACAATAAAGCTTTTGTAAGACAATGTAGAAAAATAGCTCCATGATCTCTGAGTAGGGCAGGTTTTTTTAAATAAAACAAAGAAAATAACACCAACCATAAAGGAAAAGATTAATAAATTTGAGTACGTTAAAATCCAGAAGACTTGTCCTTCCAAAGACATCATTAAAAGAGTAAAAAGGGGGACTTCCTTGATGGTCCAGTGGTTAAGACTACATTTCCATGGCAGGTGGTATGGGTTTAAGCCCTGGTGGGGGAACTAAGATCCCACATGCAATTAAGATCCTACACGCTGCCAAAAATAAATAAATAAATAAATAGTGAAAAGGAAAGTCAGAGTGGGAAAAAGATTTTGTAGCACGTACAACCAAGAAGGGCTTCATCTCTCGACTATGTGAAGAACTCCTATAAATGAGTGTGCAACCCAATGGACAAATTGAACCAAAGAGCTGAACACTTGGAAATCCAAATGGCCAAAATATATGACAACGTGCACAATCTGATTAGTAACCAAGGAAACTCTTCATGAGACTTCAGTACTCAAAAAGATTAGCAACAATGTAAAAATCTGATACAATTAGGTGTTATACAGAGTAAAGTAAATCAGAAAGAGAAAAATAAATTTCACATATTAATGCACATATATGGAATATAGAAAAATGATACTGATGAACCTATTTGCAGAGCAGGAATAGAGATGCAGATACAGAGAACAGACTTTGGACACAGCAGGGGAAGGGGAGGGTGGGACGAATTGAGAGAGTAGCATTGACATAAATACACTACCATGTGTAAAACACAGCCAGTGGGAAGCTGCCGTATAGGTAAAGGGAGCTCAAACCAGTGTTCTTTGACAACCTAGATGGGTGGGATGGAGTACAGGGTGGAGGGAGAGGTTCAAGAGGGAGGTGACTGATTCATGGTGTTATATGGCAGAAGCCAACACAATGTTGTTTACCAATTATCCTCCAGTTAAAAATTTTAAAAAAAATGTTGGTGAAGATGTGAAACAGGAGTTCTCAGATACATCTTTGGAAGCAGCCCATCAGTAATCATGTCACAGATATGCACACAGATTCATGTCAGAGATATCCATGAATCCAAGAGTGGATTCATGGACAGGAATGTTCATTGCAGACATTGGTATGAACATTCTGGTTTTCAAACCAGAACCAACAGATAGTGTAGACTGGGCAAACTGAGCACAGGGGAAGAGAGCCAAGAGCACAGCGAATTCTTCCTGAGAGGCTGGGCTATCTGGAAGGTAATCTCTGATTTAGCTTCTGGAGGATGAAGTTTCCCAGCCAAGGAGAAAGGAGGGAGGGCATTCTAGACATAAAGATCAGCAGATGCATTGGCAGGGGGAAATAAGCAGCTCCCAGGTGGGTGGGGGTGTCAGAGGGAAAAGCAGAAAGGAGAGAGAGCAGAGAGCCGCTGGGACTTGTAGAGCTGAGGCCTTTGAAGGAAGTCTGGCTTAAATACAAAAGTAGGAGAGAGTTGGGAGCTGGGAGCAGTGAGAGGAATGGAGACCAGTTAGAGGCTATTGCAAAAGACAGTGAAAGTGAAAGTCACTCAATCGTGTCCAACTCTTTGCGACCCCATGGACTATACAGTCGATGGAATTCTCCAGGCCAGAATACTGGAGTGGGTAGCCTTTCCCTTCTCCAGGGGATCTTCCCAACCCAGGGATTGAACCCAGGTAGGATTCTTTACCAACTGAGCCCCAAGGGACGCCAAAAAAACAGTAAGTACTGGAAATAAAAGAGCATCCGAGGGATGGAAGGGATAGGGTAGACTTGGGAACCGTCTCAGAGGCATGGCGGTGGGGGTGGAGATGGGAGCTGGAGGGAGCTGAGGAGACTTCCAGGTCTCTGGCTTAGGTGGATGGTGACACTCACTGAGCATCCAGAGACCAAGGGAGAGTTTGCAGGGAGGAGCTAAGAGGCCCAGCTGGGGACATGCTGCTTTGTGTTGCCTATGGGACAGACAGACAAACATCCAGGACATCAGGACAGATGAGACATCGGGGACCGAGAGCTGCAGGTATCAGAGTTATTGGAGCAAGAAGCCATTGGTTAGATGAGAACATGTGGGGTGCAGGAGCAGGGCAAGACTGAAAGAAGTCATCGATGGTGCCCTGGGGACCAAACGGACACATTGGGCAGAGAAGAGGTAAGTAAAAGGGAAAGGAGAGCCAATTAGAAACTTAAGAGAGGGCTGCGGTGCCACTGCATCTGAGAGGAAGTTCACAGGGACTGGGTGGTCTGCGGAATGAAGACTGCGTATTGGAAATAGACAGGGTCGGGTCTGTGATAAGCAGGGAGACGGAGTAGAGGGAAGTTGGGGGCGTTCTGGTTTGAGGATCTCTGTTTTCTCTGTCAATTATACATAAGGGACGGGGCAGGCTGGAAGCTGAAAGGGTGGCAAAGGTTTAGAACGGGAGCTGACCACCAGGGGCCCAGTGGCCTGAGGGCTGGGCTGACGTCAGGGACCATAAATCCAGAGTGGCACCAGGCTGCACGGTTGGGTGATTTTCCTATGCCTTCTTGTAGCCTGGGAATCCTGATGGGGAAAGCAGATGACTGGAATCCTCCAGGGCTGGGAAAGGCAAGGCGAGGGGGTGTGGGAATCCAGTGTGCCAAAGAGAATGAATGATGTGGCCAATCCCGGGCAGGTCGGTGGGGGAGGAAGTCGAGTCAGGAAGGAGCTGACAGCTGGCAGGTTGCCTTGGCCGAAGCTGGCACTCCAGCCTATAGCTGAAAGAGCAAGACAGGATGGGAGAACTGGAGAAATCTCTGTGAAAGGAGACTAAGTTTTATAGAGGGAAAGGAAAGAAGTTGTGCCCTGAGAGGGGAAAACTGGAATTTTAAATTTTATAGGAGCTGTACCAGGCAGTATGAGGGTGGCTGAGGTGGAGAGAAAGTCGATGGAGGTGAGGAAACAGAGGAGCCTGCAAGTGAGGGTGTGAGGATGTCCATGTGGACATTCAGGTTGCCCAGGGTGTTGAGATGCAGAAGACTGTGGACCAGCTGCCCAAGTCCTCACAAGAGGACGGGGGACCTCTGGATGGATAGGTGATATTGGCCAGGTTATGTCAGGGTTATCCTGGTTGGGCTGTGGGAAGCTGGAGGTCTGATTTCGAGTGGGAGAGAAAATAAAATGGATGGACTGAGGTGGCAGAGGGAGGTGGGAGAATGCTGACTCCCCAGGTTGGCCAGGAGCCACCTCCTGCAGGCTCACCCCATCCCTTTCCTCTGGGCCTTCATTGTCCTTTGAACCTGAAAGACTGCACTTAACCCTTGAGTATGCACAACCCTGATAGTACTTGCTTTTCTCCTTCAAGCATCACAGGATAGGACTTTACCTCTTAAAAAAAAAAATTATCTATCTGACTCTGCAGAGTCTTTGTGGCTTCACACGGGCTTTTCTAGTTGCGGTTTGTGGACTTTTCATTGCAGTGACTTCTCTTGCAGAGCACAGGCTCTGGAGTGCGTGCTCAGTAGTCGTGGTGCATGGGTTTAACTGCCCTGAGGCTTGTGGAATCTTCCTACACCATTGATCAAACCCATGTCCCCTGCAGTGGTAGGCACATTTTTAACCACTGGACCACCAGGGAAGGCCTGGACTTAACATCTTGAATGGACTGTGGCCCCTCTCATAGACTGTGGACCCCGTATATCCTAGCCTAGAGGCCTGGACTACAGCTTAGGCAAGCGATAGTATGGGGCTGTTCTGGGTCAAACCACATCATCCTCTGGCCTTCTCTCTCTCTCCCCATCCCTCTGGGTCACAAAATGCTTTTCTACCCTTGACTTCCCCAAAGGAACATTGAGACAACATGAAGAGATGCTATACGTGATGGTCTCCCATATCACGGTGACTCACTTGTCTGAGGTACCTCATCCCCCTCACCCCCCACCAAAATCCTCCAAGGCCAAGCCAAGGAGGTGTCACCTCCTTTCTGAGCTCCCCTTCTCAATAGCAATTTGATAGCAAGATTCTTGGTCCTTCCATTTGGCACTTTTTTCACCAGTCTTAAAGCTGGTTGCTAAGGGTATGTAGGTAAGGTCTCTGAAGAGACTATGGGGACAAATAAGACACAATCTTTGTGAGGAGGAGCTTGCATTCTGGTCATACTGTCCATGAATTCCAATTGATTTCTATATCCGAAAGGCTAGGACTTGCAAAATGAAGGCCAGTGGATTCCCGGGGAGACGGGGTGGGAATTACCCTGAGACTACCTGAGAACCTGGCAAAGTGACAGAGGCCATGCCCAAGGATCTTGATGTAGCAGATGTTGGGAGGCGGGGTGGGAGGAAGGTTGGAGGAGGGGTCAGGAATCCTGGATATTTAGAAATTTCAGCTGGTTCTGAGGTTTTCTTCTAGTTGAGAACCACCATTGGGGAAATAAAGTTGAACACATCGGAGACTAACAGAATTAAAAGGACCCAAGTGAACTCAGACTTGCCACATGATGGTCATACAAATCACAGTCATTTATAAGCCCTGCTTATCATCAAACTCATCACTGTGAGGTACATGTCAAGTGGGCATGTCACCAAAAAGTTCTTTTTTTTTTTTTGATAGGTGACTTATAGTTTATAACTCTAAACTCCTCAGGACTTGCCAGGCTGCTCTTGCTCAAGGTACCAAGTGCTAATTACAATCTCTCTCTCACCACCACCCCCCCTACCCCGCCCCATTTTTGGATCTTTTGACTTCCAAAGCGAGATTCCCAGAAAGAAAACTATCGCATATTGAGCAATATCATATGCCAGGTGGGATTCCCTGGTGGCTCAGTAATAGAGAATTTGCCCGCCAGTGAAGGAGACGTGGGTTCGATCCTTAGGTTGGGACTACCCTCTCCAGAATTCTTACCTGGACAATCCAGTAAACAGAGGAGCCTGGCAGGCTACAGTTCATGGTGTCACAAAGAGTCAGACATGACTTAGTGCGTAAATAACAACATATGCCAGGCACTTGAAGTGTTTATCTCACTCAGTCCCCTAAATTTTCTTATGTTGGAGAGCAGGGTGAAGAAAAATGGTTCAGAGCAGTAACCTCCGCTGACACAGGTTCAAGTTGTCCTGTAGCTCATTAGGACAAACTTGAGACAGTCTCTTAACCTCCACAGCCTGAGTGTCCTTATCTGTAAAATGGGGTTAAGACGATTTGTCTTATCAGGAATGTGGCAAATGTTTATTGCCACCATCCTCATTTTATAGACCAACAAACTAAAGCCCAGTTGTAAATAGTTGTAGGTATTTGTACTCAGGTCTGCTGGATGGTCCAGGCTCTTTCCTCCACCACTCCACCACCAGGCAGCTTGGCGTTAGCGAGAGGGATGTGTGCCATGGGGGAGCTCCTGGCAGAGGCTGGGGGTCTCCCTGGGGGCTGGGGGTGGGGAAGAGCACCTGTGGCCATTAGGAATGGCTTTTATGAGCCTGTTCCACCAACTGGCTCCCTCCCCTAGGTCTGCAGCACATTGAAGCTCTTCCTGTTTGCTCCCAAGCAGATGGTGCTGGAATCTCTCTACACCAACTCCCATTCGTAAATCACGGCCTTTCCCCTGGTGCTGGAGCAACCATTCTAATTAGAGTGGGGGATGTGTGCATGCAGGGGTGTGTGTGAGTGTGTGTGAAGAGACAGAGACCGCTAGCCAGGAGACCCCCTCATCTTCCCACTAGAGCTAGAGTGCCTTCCTTCAGCAGCTCCCCCTTCTTAACAGAGGGAAGTCTGGGGGTCCCAAGCCTGAGGAGAGAGGCCCTGTGGGAGTGTTTCCTGCTTCACATGGCACTACCCCCCAACCCCACCCACCAGAAGAGAACTTGGGACCAGGTAGCCATTCCTAACCCCACATTTTCTGGCTCCAGTTTCCCTGCATGGTGGTATGGGATAGAGGGGTGAGGTGGGGGATGTTAACAGAGCCTCTGGTGTGTCCCTGGAACCCTGATGAGTACCTGAGCAGCTGTAAGGGGAGGCAGCTGGAGATAGGGCTGGGAGCTGCTCCCAGTGGGGTCGGCTCTTATCTGTAGGAGGTGAGTTCCATGAGTGGAGGGGTGGGGAAGAGAATGACAAGCTTGAGGGAAGCCAGGCTGGGGACTCTTGCTGGGCACCTCGCCTCAGACTCCAGAGCGCTCTGGGTTCCTTATCTCAGGCCTGCTGGGCTGCGTGTGCCAACTTTGTTTCCATACATGTTTATGTACTCCAGTTCATGAATGACTTTGGACTCAGGTGGATTTGGGGGTGTTGTGTTTGTAAACTCTAAATCATTCTTCATACTTAAAGAAAATTACTTATTTATTTGGCTGCGCTGGGTCTTAGTTGCAGCATGCAGGATCTTTAGTTGTGGCATGTGGGATCTAGTTCTCTGACCAGGGATCTAGTTCTCTGAACCTAAGCCCCCCTGCATTGCCACCCTGGAGTCTTAGCCACTAGACCACCAGGGAAGTTGCTGCCTTGTTCCTACATGTGAAGGAGTGTGAATGGGCTCTTGTAGGTGGTGGTGGGGGATTGATTGTGGGTTTGGGTGTATGTGAGAGGATCTTGGGGCATTTAGGGTGGGAGTGGGGTCTGGGTGTTGGAGTCTGGGTGATCAGGTATAAGCAGGTATTACTTATGGCTGTTGCTTGTCTGTGACTGCCTGACTGTGTTTGGGACAGGTGATGCTGCACACCTGAGTGTACCTGTTCCCTCTGCCCCTCGCAGTTCACTGTTAGGGGACACAGGAGGGGATGAGAGCACCTTCCCCTAGGGGCAAGCCAGGAGGGGGTGCCCAGTCACCCAATACCCCCACCTATGGCCAATGGCCGCTCTGGGGGGTCACAGCGGACCCTCCATCTCCCTCCTCCCCAAATGCCCCTCTCTGTCAGGAGAGTCCTGTAACTGGACTTCTGCCTGGGACCCTTCTCCAGGTGGGTCTTCCTTGCAGGGGGCCTTCCTTTTTCTTCCTCTGTTCCCAGAGAAGTCTGAGGCTCTCCCTGAGACCTATGTCCCCTCACCTGTCTCTGGTCCTCACCCTCATATCAGGTGGCACCCTGGGGAGTGGGGTGCTGCTGAGATGGAACCCTCATTTCCCTGCCTCTCCCTCCCCATGCTTGCCTTCAGCACTTCTGCAAGCACCTCCGAGCTGTCCTGGGGCAAGAACCCTAGCATTAAATACAAACTTCACACATGCCACTTGTGAGCACTTGCGAGTCCAGTGTCTCCAGTCACTGGACTAAGTCTCAGTTTCTTCATCTGCAGGATGGATATTAAATTGCCCACCCCGCCTACCTTGAAGGGTTATTGTGAAGCTCATGGAAGTAGCTAGAGATGATGAAAGACTGTACACATGGCCGCTATTATTACTTCTGGGTTGTCTTTTAACCCACCAACACTAAATCCATTTTGCAGACAGAGAGACTGAGCCCTGGAGAGACTTAACTTTGTGTTGCTCCTGCGGCTTTTTGCCAGGATCCCGGCCTCTGGTCCCCACCCCTTGCTCCTGGTCAGGCTTCCCTGGTGGCTTAGCTGGTAAAGAATCTGCCTGCAATGCGGGAGACCTGGGGTCAACCCTGGGTCAGGAAGATTGCTTGGAGAAGGGAATGGCAACCCACTCCAGTATTCTTGCCTGGAGAATTCCATGGACAGAGGAGCCTGGGATCCCAAAGAGTTGGATATGACTAAGCAGCTAACAGTTCCACTTTGGCCCCTGGTCCCCACCCCTCATTCCTGATCCATTAGAAAAGGAGAGCCCAGAACTTTGCTTCCCCTTTCTCCACCGGCCCACCTTGCCTGCTTTGAAAACTTTCAAGTATCCTTCAGGCAACAATGCAGAGGGCGCCTCTGATGGGAGGACTTCCCTGATCCTGAGTGGAATAGGAGTCCTGCTTCCCGGATCTCTGAGCACACCTCCTGCCAGCTCTTATCAGGCTGCTCTGTAATTGTTTGTTTTTTCAACACTGGTTCACAGTTGCCGTGCAGTTTACAAACACTGAGCGTGCAGTGTGATCCAGCTACTGCAGCTACGGCTGAGGTGCCGCCCAGGTGTTAGCTCCTGTGGGGCCAGCCCTTCCGAGGCCACCCCCCTACACCAGCTCTTACCTGTGGCCGCCCCCACCCCAGGGCCCAGCCCAGAACCCAGCTCCAGGAGGTGCTTGGTAAACACCACGAATGAGGGAAGGGGTGGAGTTTCTGGGAACGAGACAGAAGGGAAGAGATGCTTCTCGTTAACATCTCTTCATAAAAGCCAGCAAGTCCCTGCATCCAGCTGGTGTCTGAACTGGGGCCAATCACAAAACAGGGAGGCCCCTGAGGCTGAGGGCAGCTGGCTGGCCAGTGGGCTTAACGGGCGATTTTATGGACTCAGCTGAGATGTGGTGATGAGAAGCCAAACTTTAAACATCCTCTTAAAGTTTGCTTTCACTCCCTCAGGCCCCTGAGCGGAACGGAATTGAGGAGTTGGCCTAGTGAGGAAGTGCCAGTTAGAGGGATGATGAGGGCAGCATTATCCACATGGACCAAAAGGAAGTAGATAGGAAGTGCAGCAGGAAGGGTTACAAGTTAGATTTGAGGAAGGACTTCTTTCTGCACTGGGATGTGGCAGGGAGTTACAGGGAGGGGAAGAGTTGCACCGAAGCACCCCATTCCTCCATTGCTTACCTAGGTCGTGTCATGTTTATTTCCTGTAGCCTCTCTGTCTTGTTTGCCAGGTTGAGGGGTGGCTGGGGGGGGACTACCACCTCTGTTCCCTGTCTCATCCTGCTTTCTCCTGTCTCTCCTGTTCTTGGCCAGGCAGAAGCCTCCAAGAAGGAAAGAGTAAGAAGAGCTGAGGTGAGTACCAGGGTCTGCTCTGGAGCTCGGAGCCCAGTGAAGGCCAGCACCCTCAGGCCTGTGAGCGCCGGGCCACCACAGTCTGAGGTATGAAGCTTTCCCTCTAGCCTCCCTGCCTCTGTGGTCTGATGTGTGGAAAGGAGAAAAGCAAGCAGCCTGAGGGACTGAGAAAAGTGCTGAGGAGAGATTTAGAGGTGAAGAAAGGTCAAAGAGATAAGGAAAGAGAAAAATCAAAGAGAGGAAAAAGCAGAAAAGAAATGTGGGAAGGAGATTAACATGCCCGGGGCCCATGCTGCAGGCTTGGGAGGTTGGTTTTAGCAATCTTCACAAGCCTGCACGGAGCTGTTAGCATCTTACAGAACCTCTGGAGGTTCCCCAGCTGACCAAGTTCTCGAACCCAGGGCTGTCTGACTCCAGCCCAGAGCAGGATCTTGTTCAGTTACTCAGTCATGTTCAGCTCTTTGCAACTGCATGGACTGTAGCACACCAGGCTTCCCTGTCCTCCACCATCTCCTGGAGTTTGCTCAAATTCATGTCCATTGAGCTGGTGATGCCATCCAACCATCTCACCCCTTTGTGCCCCCTTCTCCTCCTGCCCTCAATCCTTTGGGTGGGTTCTAGGTCCTGAGAATGCTGGGCTTCCACCCTCTGGGTGGGCAAAGTTCTGGTTTGGCCTCTGTGAGCTCAAGTCACTGGGATGCTCTGAGGCTGGTGTCCTCGTGTCTGGCCGGCAGCAGATTCCCCCTGGGTCCTCTGGGCCCAGGCCAGCCCGGGCCTGCTCTCTGAAACTGGGCTTGTGGCCGGCCTGTCTGCTGAGAGGATTGACGACTATGCTCTCGGGGAATGGAGATGTTGGAGCCCAATTAAAGGCTTTTCAACTTGGGCCAGAGTCCACAGCCACAGAGAGGGTGTCCTTTGCCTTGGGGGCTGCAGTGCACACTCTAGAAACCTCTGGTCCTGCTCCTGCTGGCCAAGAACAGTCAAGGTCAGGAGGGGCAGTGGCCCCGCAGCCCCTCCCTAGCCTCTGGGGCTGGAGGGACAAGGGAAGTGGGAACACTGTTCTGCAAGGCCCCACCCCACCCATACCAACTGGAATTCCCCGGGGAAGGGGCGTGGGGCACGGTGGGGGCTGGGTGGAGATGGGGGTCCTGATCCCTGGGCTTGGTCTCTGGGTGAGCACCACCTGGCCCCTTCTGATTCCCTAGGGCAGGGGAAGTGAGAAACAAGGAAAGAGAAGGAGCACCTATCACATGCCAGGAGTTTTACGTACATTAGCACATTTACTCCCCTGCATTTACCACCACCCTGCAAGCCCCAAGGGAGGATTATTATCCTCATTTTACAGGTGACAAAAACAAAGTTCAGAGAGGTTAAATATCTCACTCAGGCCCCCACAGCCCCCACACTGTGGAGCTAGGTTTCAAACCCAGGGCTGCCTAGCTGCCAGCAAGGTTCATGCGCTCTGTGAGAGGGTGAGTGGCCCGCTTTCCAGACGCCCCAGGACTGGGGCATTCCCAGGCAGCTGTACATCTGGCCTCTGGGGGCCCAGGCCTCCCAACTCTCACAAACACCCTTTAGACATTTCCGGACACTTCCCACCCCTGCTCTGGGGGTCTTTGGGAAAACTGGGTTGCCTTTGAAGGGGCCCCCCCAGGCCCATCAGCATCTCTACTATTTCACACTTTCCCTTCAGGATCATCAGATGAGGAACAGCTGGGCCCGCAGATTTATTAGGGTTTTGCAAGTGATTCCATCCGCTCTTCCAGCTAAGCTCCACCCCACTCCCATTAGCAGCCTCTGGAAAGCAAAGGGAGTTCCTGTCTTGGTGCCCCAAACCGCTTAGCTGGGGTGAGATTTGTTTCTCCCACTCCTCACAGTAATCGGGATCCAGCCATACGTCTCCCCAGAAACACCAGAGACAAAGGGAAAGAAAAAGAGAGAGAAAACGTGTGTTTCACCCTTCTATTTGAGAAAACAAAGCACAGAAAACCTCTGGCAGGAAGGAATGAAGACCCAGGTTTCCCTCTGGTGCTATTAACCTGTGTGGCTGGAGGCTTGTAGGCCTCAGTTTCCATGTTTGTAAAATGGAAACAAACATGGATCTACCCTGAGTACTTCTCAGAGGGGAGGTGAGCATCAGAGCCAACGCCCAGCATCCAGGGACGTTTGGTAGATTTGCTGATGTGGGAGCCCCCTAGAGGGCCCACTTTTCCCCATTTGTTCTTCAGGAGTCACTCTCTGACCTGCACTGGTGTGACATGCCCATGCAGAAGCTTGTGATGGGCATGTGACATCAGGAGAACCAAAGGGAGAAGGCACAGGAAGCAGTGGGCACTGGGCACAGTATGAACGTTCATTGCCAAACAAGAAACACAAGGCCCTAGCCACTTCAGAGGTCAGATTTTCATGTGTGACCAGTTGTCACAGGTGCCATTTGTAAGAGCTGGGCAAAACTCTCAGGGAGTTGAGCTGAGGGCCCAGACTGAAGATACTATTTTAGTAATGAATCATTATTAATCATTCTAATTAGTAAACAAAATATATTAATATTTGGTTAACTGTTAAAGTACTAATGATGGTACTTATAAGAATGATTATGTGCGTCATTGTAATAATGCTGGGATGAAGGAATTTTTTTCTTTTTTGCCAATAGAGAAATCAGAAAGCAACTGAGGTATACAACTGTGATTGCAGGACCTGTGTGTAATGACAACAAAAAATAAGACTGCATGTGTCCAAATAAGTAATCAGGTGTCAAAATGCCAATGGTCACCTTTGACCACCAAGCTTGGCCAAAGGGCTCCATTACACAAAGAGGTTTTGTGCAGTGATATCCTGGCTGTCAGAGTTGGGACAGGTGAGGGCAGTAAGGCAGCCTGGGCCTGAAGAGGGCTGACTTTGCCTGGAACCTTGACAGTGGACACTGGGAGATGCTGGCTGCTGGAGCTCAGGGGAGTAAAGCCAGCCAGCATAGTGACCAAAGGGAGCAGAAGTACCAGCCAGCAAAGGGTGATGTGATGAGAGATGGTGGTGATGGTGGGGGGCGGTGAGAAGCACTCTGAGAATTGGCAGCAGAAAAGCTCTCATGAATGCTGTGCCAATCCTGCAGCCAAGCATTGCAATATAATTACCAGGTATTAAGAAAATAGACATGATGGGAATTCCCTGGCTGTCCAGTGGTTAGGACTTGGCGCTTTCACTGCTGTCGGCCCAGGTTCGATCCCTGGTCAGGAACTAAAAAAAGAAAAAGAAAACAGAAATGGGGTCTCCACGCAACTGGTGACACAGGCAGATGAAGAAGACAGAAACTGACGACAAAGAGAGATGACTGAAGTCCAGGGGCAGTGTAAGGCTCACCTACCTCTGCCTGGAGGAGCAGGGATGGGCCGCTAGAACCAGAAAGACAACCATGCCTTACACCTGTAATTAGGCAAAATGCTTACTTTAGTTGTAAGCATAAGGTTGTAGTCAACCCTTTCTGAGATTTGGCTATTTACCAGGAATTCAGTAATTTCTTTCTTTTTAAGTCCCCACTTAAGAACTTCAGTGGTGAATGGATCTGCCTAAACTCCAGTGTCCAGACAGAGCCACTCACATTGTAGAACCCAGAAAGGGACATCCTGACTGATTGAACCTGCCCCGGGAACCTTGCCAAGTTCAGAATTCCCCCTACAGGGGTGAGCAATCCAATTTATAAAGATGTGGGAGAAGCCATGCTGTCTCCCAGATTGGCAGAAAAGCAGGGTCACCATACAGAATTGGATAGTGATCCGGTCAAGAACAGACTCATTGTGTTGATGGGCTGGGAGATAATCATGGGAGAGGAAAGTGTGGGGCAGTGGCGTTTGATTCCCCACTGAAGAAGGCCTTCGGGAGTTGCTGAATCTTCGACTTCTTCTAGGTCCCAGTTTGTCCGTATTCTTAATCAACTAGGAGTGGCTGTCATCTTGGATACATGCGAGGGAAGCTCCAGCTAGCCTGGACTGGAAATAGCACCACATTTTCAATACTCAGACATTTCCTTTTGAGGGGAGGGTCTGATGTTGGGGCTTACACTCTTCTTGGACTGAATCCACAGAAACCTAATGGAAGGCCTCACACTATCTTTTTGTAACCATGCTTACCATGCGGTGTTGGAAGGAAGTTGAATGTATTGAAGAGTCAGCCATTCTGTGCCGCAAAATAGGAAAATTCGAGCAACCTAAAAATCTCATGAGACCCCGAGGCTTTGGGGGAGTTCTAGCATCACCCTCCCCTGGTGGTCAGCTTGCCACGGGGCTGTGCACACAGTAGGTTCTCATGAACACTCTTGCCCTTTCCTCCCTCTTGGGGTAGACTCCAAGCACTTGAGGTTATTATAACAGGTCAAGTCTCACTCACCAATTTGTTTAACCTCACACCATGTTGGATATAAATTCCTTAATCTAAATAACGGTCACTCATTTTCCCCCTGCCCTGAAACAACAGGCATTTCATTCACTCCAGCTGGCAGCGCCTGGCAGACCGGCTAACTGGCTCTTATGTATGGGCTGAAACGTGCTGTGGCTTGTCCCTGCTCCATCTCTCCTCCTCCTCAGCTTTTCTACAAGCCACATGCAAAAATCTGCCCCATTACTCGATTATCACATTTCATATGAAATTAGGTATTGCAGGTCTCATGTTATTCACTTAGCTTGGCCAAGACTGAGGGCATGACTCAGAGGCACTCCCAGTTTCACCTCCTTCCAGCCACGGCTCCTCCTTTATCCTGACCCCTGGGACACCCTGTCCTGCCAGGACACCCTTCTTCCTCCTGAGGCTTCTGTTAAACCACATTCTCAGGCCCCTTAGCAGGACAGAGCATTTCTGACCAGCTTCAGTTCCACCCTTTTGAACCCTGGCCCGCTAGTGTCTCTTGGAAGTACCTAGATGAATGATCTCCATTTGCCTCCCTGATGGTGTGGCCCGCAGCCTTGTGGATCAGCCCTGTGCTTACCTCGGCCCTGGCGGCTTTTTCATTCTTCTCCCTGTCACTAGACTAATGGTTTCTCTAAAAAGCTCCAACCCTCCAGGCTGCAGTGTCAGCAGCTCTGGGTGGCCCAGCACACACTTCCTTCAGGTACACGTGAGCGTGCTAAAAATCCTGGTCCCACCCACACATCCTGGCCTGGTAGCTTTCCCCGTTCCACTTTGCAGCCTTCCCATTCTCAACTCCCACGTTTACATTTCATCAGAATCAACCTCAGGCTCTCTGTGATCCCCTCATCAATCCGCATTGATGTTTTTGGCTATACCCCCTGCCCCTGGAAATTATTTCCTACTGTTCCAGGGGCAGACACACGTGGACCTCCTTTTCTTCCTGGCACACTTTCCCTTCTGTGCCCAACTGTCTCCAGAGCTGTCAGGAAATGCATTTGGGTTTTATTTGCTTATTCAGTGAGGTTGTCTGAGTACCTACTATGCATAAGACCCAGATCTTTTACCTTCAGGATTTATAACCTAGAAGGAGAGGTGAAGAAAAAAAATACAACTAGTAATAACATGAGAGGAAGTGCCTCTTATAAGAGAGGGAGAGGAAAGCAGGACACTTGTGAGACTTAATCTCCATATCCACTCTGGGAATTCTGGCTTTTCATGTCTGAATGCCAAGGACCCCATGGAAACAGTGTAAAGGACTTGGGTCTGATGATTGAATCTCAGGAGACTCAGTGAAGGCTCTTAAAGAATGAATCAGTTGTCCTTTTGCTGTCCACCTGAAACTATCACAACATTGTTAATCATCTATATTCCAATATAAAGTAAAAAGTTAAGAAAAAAACAGGTTCTGGCCTGTGGACCCGGAATTCACCTTTAGCTAGAAGAGAGCGAAGGAATCCAGGTGAAAGATCCAGGTTGCCTTTTGTAACAGTGAGCTGAATTGGTTTCCTAAGAAAGGCTTCCCTTAATTGGGGGGTTCCCTTTGGCAATAAGCCCTCTTAATTGCTCTAAAATTCACATGACTGTTTGAAGCAAAATTATAACATTGTCTTGTGGGTTTTATAATATATGTAGATGAAATACATATGATAACTGTAGCATAAAGAATGGGGATCGGAGATAATAAACCTCTGTGGTTGTGAGGTTTCTACATTTTACTTGAAATAGTAACTCTAAGTGGACTGTGAAAAGTTAAGGATGTATGTTGTAATCCCTGGGGCAATCATTAAAAAATTAATGCAAAGAAGTATAGCTACAAATCCAATAGATACATGGAATTCTAAAAATCCAAAAGAAGGCAGGGAAGGAGGAACAAAGAAATAGAAAACAGAGGGTGCAAATGAAACTAAAGTCAACCATATCAATAATTACATTAAATGTTAATGGACTAAACATTGCAATTAAAAAGCAGAGATTGTCAGAATAGATTTTTTTGGTAAAAAAAAGTCCTAACTATTTGCAGTGTGCAACAGAAGTATTTTAAAGTCACAGATAAGTTTTAAATAATGGATGAAAAATGATAAACATTCAAAAGCTGGAGAGACTATCTTACCAGATAAAATAGACTTCAAGACAAAAGGTATTATCAGAGATAAAGGGGGACACTTATAATGGTAGAAGGGTTGATTCATCAGGAAGGGAAAATACTCATAACCATGTATGCAACATATAACAGTGCATCAAATACATGAAGCAAAAATTGACAGAATTAAAGGGAGAAATAGATACTATTGATCCTATTACTATAATCAGAGATGGAGATTTCATCAGTGAAAATGGAGTTTCATCTCCAGGACAAGTGGGTTTGGTAGGTTAGCCGCCTAAACAAGTGCTGGTCTGTGAGCTGTGGTGAGACACATCAAAGAAGAAACCAGGAGAGAGCCAAGTAGCCAGTCAACAAAACCTGGAGAGATTCTTTGAGGCTGACACACTGATGGCCCCAGGTGATTTTCATGGACCTCCTACAGCTCAGCTCTCCCCTGAGGTTGGGAGGCAGTTGCTGAGGGTGTTGAAGCTGGTTCTGAAGATAAGGGTAATAAAGCCCAAGTGGCAATGGTTACTTTTATGGACTGTTCTGGAATAGGATGCCAAGTTGTGGAGTGGAAAGCAACAGTGAAGGCCAAAAAGAGCTTCCCACAGTTCATTATTAGCAGCTCACTCAGGATTCCTTTAAACCTGCTGAGGAGGGCTCAGGTGTCACAAATCACGACAAAAGCTAACCTTTGCCTTAATCATAGCCAAGACTAATGGGGTCTGAAGAAGCAAGAGGCAGCCCAATGCTTATCAAACTTGAGTGTGCAGCAGAATCACCTGGAGGCTTGTTAAAACAGAATGCTGGGCCCCATGCCCAGAATTTCTGATTCAGCAGGTATGAGGTGGGATCAGATGCTGACGCTGCTGGTCTGGAGATACATTTGGAGTACCACTAAGGTAAACAAGTGCCATGGGGACCCAGAAGAGGGGAATCTTTTATAATACACTGAGTCAGTGTGGAAGGTCATAGTTGGGGGTCAGTGGGAGGGACATGCCAAGTAGAGGAAACAGAAAAAACAAGGTTCATTTATGAGGCTGAACTATGATGTCCATGTAAGGAGTGGAGCAGGAAAGCCTGGTGAGTTGCACCAGAACCCAAATCAGGCTTTACCTAACTTAGAAATGAAGAGCTCAGGCTCACAAATCAGATATGTGAATTCAAAACCTGGTTCTGTCACTTACTGGCTGTGTAACTTAAAAGATGGAGAAGGAAATGGCAACCCGTTCCAGTCTTGCCTGAAGAATCCCATGGTCAGAGAAGCCTGGCAGGCTACAGTCCATGGGGGTCACAAGAATCAGACAGGACTTAGCAGGTACACCACCAACCTAAAAGAGGTTACTTAAACTCTAGGAGCCTCAGTTCTACAATCTGAAAAATGGGCCTAAGGCTGATACCTCCTCTCAAGAGTGCTTGTGAGGGAGTGCAGGCGAAATCCTGGCCCAGAGTAAGTGCTCAGGCAGTCAACACTCAGGTTCTTGCTGAATGCAAGGCTAGGGTTTGCAGGCAGAACACATGGCTGACCCATCTGTGGGCCGATATTGACCATATCAGGCCTGGTCTGCAACTTTAGCAACAAGCTAGTTAGATGATATTTGTGAAAGCCTTTGTGAGGACATGAGCTTTTGGCTCAAAGAGTTCCGGGCCTCCAGTTGAAGGCAATCACATTCCTGGAAGTGAGGCAGCCCTCCAGCCTGCTCTGGGCCTCCCTGAGCCCCTCTGTAAACACAAGGGGTGACTGAGACAGCTCTCCTGGGATCAGGCAGAGGAGCTGAGAGCAACCTAGCCTCAGGATTTATCAGCAGCTTTCCGAGTTATCAGCTGGCATCCAACAGTGTGAAAGGCAGCAGCTTTTGGATGTCTTTTTTTTTTTTTTTTACAGTAAGAAGCAAAGGGGATTTAGTCCATCTGCATTAAGAAAAGGGAATTCATCACCTATCCCTCTGCTTCCACCTCCTCATGTTCTGAGATAAATTGATTCATTTCCATGAAAATTTAAACTCAGAGAAGAATCCTTGCTGCTGTGCCTTTTAGGCTGAGTTAAATGAGGAGGGGCTGTGTGCCTAAGACAGAGAAGCTGGCCTGTCCCTACCCTCTGCTGGTGCCACCCTGGACCCCATGATGTGGGCACAGCTCCTGAGTGGGTTCTGTATGGTTCTGAGGCTTTGGCTGGCAGTGCTACAGGAATGTGGGTGCTGGTTTAGATTAGACTGAGGTTTCCATAACTCCTTGGAAATTGTAATCTGGCTCCTGCTCCCCACCTTCCTTGGGAGTTGGGCTTTCACCAGGGCTACCACCCCTTGCCTCAATCCCATATGATCTGAGTTCTCTCCTCTTCATACCAGCTAAGGCCTTAGGATGTTCTGTGGCCATGTCCTTCCAAGGTCTTACTGTGGAGAATGGGCATTGATGGGGTGAGATGCAATGGTCCCACAGCCTGGAATCTCCTCTGGCAATTTCCTCACCTGGGGGCTTGTCCACAGCAAATTCTGACCCCTCAATAAGGAAGCCTTGCCCCAGTACCATCTCAGTTAATCCCCATCCCTACTCCCTGCTTTCTGTCTTTGTGGTTTGAATGGCGCTCAGGATAAAACCAAGCCCGGTCATCTTGGGGAAGGATTGTTTGTGGTTGGAAATCATGAGGAAAATTTGAAAAATAGTCAAAGAAAATCCTGCTTAGGGAAGCAAGTTTCTGAGCAGGGGGAAAAAAAGCCAACTGGCAAAGTCCAACAGGAATAATCAGAAATAGTCTCTGGATTATTCACCTTTGGTATCTTCCACTCCCTCCCCATCCTTCCCTGCAGCATGGGTAACTGAGAGATACCCACATTAAGGTGATTGTCTAGGAAGAATCAACTTAGACATGAAGCCAAATTCCTGAGCAGTTTCCACTGCAATCCTGATTCCCTCACATTGCCTTCTCCACCTCCTCCTTCATCCAAATGCAGCTCTCGTTATATATCTGCTCCCTGGGGGCTGTTGGCCCGGGCAGATATTTGTGGCAGAACCCTGGGACCCATCCAAGGGTTAGACCTTCTGGGCCCTGCGTGGGGAGGTACAGCTTAAAGGTGTAGGTGGATTTATCTCATCAGCCAAGTATTCCCTGAGTGAGTGTCTGCATGAACAAAAGGACAGTGAACTCCCCTCACTTAGCCTTGCAAATCAGTCCCCCAGCTTTCCCAGCCCAGGTGGGGGAATTTTCTTCCCTTGTGACTGAGTAGAATAAATGAGACAGCAGCCCAGGGGAGAGGCTGGGGACCTGGTTCTGAACTGGCTGAGTCATCCCTCCAGTCCCCCCAACCCCTGCCCCAGACCCATAGCTTTAATTCAGTCTCCATCTTCCCTAGCCCCCAGTAGGCATCGGCCTCCTTGCCTCCACTCACCAGAGAGCAACCTTCTTAGAAAGCATGTCTAAGTGGCCCGGGATTTGCACACAGGGACAACCAGGTGTGAAGCTCTGCAGAGGCCTGGAAGAGAGATGCAAGCAAAGGCTCAGTCTGGTTAGGCCTGAGCTCTTAGCTCCACAGGATCGGTGGCGGGGGGAGTGGAGTGTTGGTTTTCTATCTGCAAGTATGGGTTGGTCCCCGCTGGAGTCTGGGGGTGCTCATCTCGCGTGGAGCATGTGGTCACCAGGACAGCCATAGGTGCTTAACAACCCCCCTCCCCCAAACCCTGACTTCTTTAACTGCTCTGGGGGAGGGGAGTGCTCCTCTCTGACCCCAGCCCTCAGTGCCTGCTCTGTTCTGTGAGGCTGGACTTCCATGGAGGTTTGTGGAATGACTCTGAGGCATCTGGGAATGCAGCTTTGGAGTGGGGGTGAAGATGGATCATGTTTCTCTCCCAAGCCCTTCCCCAGCTCCTTGGGACCCAGGAGCAGCAGGAGCCGGGCCTCTGAGAGTTGACTGGCTTATTTTTAGTTCAGATTCTGGCTCACAAGCATGATGACTTGTTGGTTTTGCCAATTTGGGGCCAGGTCCTGGTGATCTCCTAGGCCCCTGGCTTGTGCTGTTGAGGGTCTGTGGGATACAAATGGCCGGGACAGGGAAGCCCCAGGGCTTCCTGACCTGGGGCACTGGCAGAACACAGATGGCCTAGCCAGGCTGTTCTGGGGCCGGGAGGGACCAGCAGCCCCAGTTGGAAGAGGAAGGAACCTGGGCCTCCCAGCACTGAGCCTTTGGTGATCTGGGGTAGGAGGGGTGTAGACTTAACATCCTGTTTAAATTTGGCACTCGTCGAATTTTTTAACAGGGGTTATGACCCTCCCTCCTCCCTCTCCCAGGCCTTCCTTACATATTCCTCTAATCAATTTTTCCCGTTTGGCTCTAATTCTGCTCTTCACCTTGGAGCTTGGGGCCTGACCGAGGGGGAAGCAGTGTGATCCCTGTGATCTGAGTGCTGCCTCTGAATGGAGCTGACCAAGGACAGCAGCAGCCAGGGGACTGAAGATAGGAGAGAGGAGAGGAGACACAGGGGTGTGTGTGTGTATGTGTGTGTGTGTGTTATCACATGTGAGTTTTGGCTAGAGGTGCAGGGGGTCTGAGAGGAAAGGCAAGACAGAGGGAAAAATGCCTAATTACAGCCAGGCACAAGTGTCCATGAGCCCAGTCCCGGGCCGGCTGGCCTGCCTTGTGAGCAGAGGCTCTGTGAGCGAACACCCAGCCCCTCTGTGACTCCCGGGCGGAGGAGCCCACATTCCTGCCCGGCAAAGGCCGCTTTAATCAAGGCTCCAGATCCTTCCTACAGCCGCCCGGGGGGGACTGTAACGCTAAACACATTAGTGTGTGAGATTGAAAGGTAACACATTCTCATGGAAGCCCCCGGAACAATGGGCCTCGGGTCTGGGTTTCATTTGGAGGAACTGTGCGGTGGGAATTTCTCTAATCAAATAAAAGGAAAATGAAAAACTTTATCGTTCACAAACTTTAATGCTCTTAATTGCATTAATTTGAAAAACATACGAGGTCTTTCTGAGTGTGGTGTTGGAGCCTGGTAGGACCCTGACTGGGGAGAGAAAGGGGTCTGATGGCAGAAAAGGGTGCCCAGGAAAGGCAGCCAGTGTGGCTGGGGCCGGGGGATGGTGTGATGGAGACCTAAGAGATAGGAGGTTAGGCCTCTGTCCCCCTGTGGCCCCTCCCAGCCCTGGTATTTCCGGGGCCTCCATGGTAGCTAAAGAGGCCTGAAAGCCCCAACAGGCCACTCAGCTTGGACCTGCTGCTGTCACTCATTCACTCATCTGCCCAAACCCGAGGGGAAGGGCAGCTTCTCTCTGCTCTGTCAGCACCCACAGCCCAGGGCCAGCTGCTCATCTTGTAACACACCCCACCCCGGGTGCCTCAGAGGCCCACATCCCAGTTTGCCCCTTCATTCCCATTCTGCCATACTGGACCTGCAAAAATGTACCAGGCTTCAGACTTCCCTGGTGGTCCAGTGGTTAAAATTCTGCACTTCCAATGCAGGGTGCTAGGGTTTGATCCCTGGTCAGGGAACTAGATACCACATTCCTACATGCCACAACTAAGATTAAGACTTTATATATACATACATGCATATATATATATATATATAAGTGTACCAGCCTCTTTCTGCTCTGACCTCTGTCTTCATGGAGGATGGAGTGGGAAGAAACAACCTACATTTGGGTGTTGAGTCTGTCAGGATTGGATCTGAGCTCCCTGAAGCCTGAAGGAATTAGGGCCTTCCCTCTGCCCTCTGCTGCAGGGCCTGGGACTAGGAAGGCTCAGGTGTCCACCAAATCAGGGCTGAGGGACAGTGGGCCCTGCAGGGGGTTGTGGAGCCTGAAGATTTCCAGTTGAGGCACAGCCCCGTGGAAGCCTGGGCTTGTGACTCACAGACATGCCAGGCACTGGACACAGTGGGGCTTAACCCAACAATCGACCTTCATCTGTAGGAATAATGTAAATACCACTAGGGCTATAAATGTTGGGTCTCCTCAGAGGCCTCCCAGTCCTTAGGAGACAGTAGGGGAATGAGGGCTGGTCGTATGCACACAGGAGCTTCAGGCCTTCGGTGTGAGTGGCCACACAAAGGGCCCTCTTTCTCCATCCCATAGTTTCCTCGTTGAATCACTGTTGTTTTATGGCTCCCTCAACCTGGAATTCCCACCTCATCCTTGAACTTGTAGAAAGCTCACTTCATCTCACAAGTGTCACCTCCTCTGTGAAGGCCTGTGACGTCCCTGGGAGAACTGAGTTCCCTGGCAAGTCGACTGTTGTTGTTGTTTAGTCGCTAAGTCATGGCCGACTCTTTTGTAGCCCATGAACTGCAATGAGGCTTCTCTCGTGGCTCAGACAGTAAAGAATCTACTTGCCAATGCAGGAGACCTGGGTTCGATTCCTGGGTTTGATCCCTGGGTTGGGAAGATCCCCTGGAGAAGGGAATGGAATCCACTCCAGGGTTCTTGCCTGGAGAATCCCACTGTCAGAGAAGCCTGGTGGGCTGCAGTAATCCTCCTGGCTCCTCTGTCCATGGGATTTTCCAGGCAAGAATCCTGGAGTGGGTTGCTATTTCCTTCTTGAAGGGATCTTTCCAACCCAGGAATTAAACCTGAGTCTCCTGCTTGACAGGTGGATTCTTTACCACTGAGCAACTAGGGAAGCACCTGGCAGGTCAACTGGGGGCATGTTATTGTTCCTATTCTCCAGAAAACTGAGGTTCTGAGAGGTTTGTTGACTTGCCCAAGGTCACCCAGCAGCAGAATCAGGACTAATATTCCAGATCATGGCCTCCACTTTCTAGTATTTGTTGTGAGCCCAGCACCGTGCTGGTTACCTTGTACATGGGAGTTGCTGCATTTACAGTATCCTGGGCTTCAGGGCCATATTTATCCCAAAGACAAAGATGGAAAACCAGGAGGCTTCCAGCACGCTTCCTAAACCTTTTGTCAGGTATCCGCCAACACCACTTACTTAGAGCTCTGGGTGTGGACAGATGAGGGACACAGTCTTTGCCCAGGTGGAATGCAGGCTTCCAGGGTGGCCAGACCTGTACCCTCCAGGGGCAAGTAGGGGAGAGAGGACAGTCTGCTTCTCCTAAGAGTCCAGCTCGTGCTGCTTCTGCCCCTTACCAGCTGTTAGACCATGAGGAAGTGAGGCAGCGCCCAGCCTCAGTTTTCCCATACATACCACAGGGAACTAGAGGCTCAAGGCCTCTAAGGACCCACCTAGCCCTAGGATTCTAGGATTCTGTGACTTCTGAGAGTGCTGTGGGCTGGCTACACCTGGGTGCTCGGAGGCAGGGATCGGCAGGGGTCCTCGTGAAGGTACCTTGGTCTGCTCTAATCTTGCTTCATTTTCTGCTGGAGCTCAGAACTCAGGAGAGGGGCTCATCTGGGGAAGATGATTTACAGAAGCAGGATGTGCTCAGGTTGGCGAGGGCTGGCGGTGTGCTGGGGGGCAGGCAGATGTGCTGCTTAAGTTGGCAGATGTTATTTTTTAGGAATTTCTGAAGGCACAGTTCTGGGGGCAGGGAGAGGGTCTCCTGGCCTTGTCTGTCCTGTGTTCTGGCAAATGCTCAGTGACTTATGAACATGGCCTGATTTAATCCTCCCACCTGATCTATTGGGGAAGAATATTGCCTTCCCATCTGTCCCAGATCAGCGGCAGATCAGCCCATAAGGTGTGTAAGGTTACTTGGCTGGGAAGAAATAGAGCAGAGATTCAAACCCAGGTCCAGGTGGTGCCCATGTCCAGGGCCTGTCTCTCCACCAGGCCACTTTGCGCCTTGTCTCTGTGGGGTGTGGGAGTGCAAATGACAGAGCTGGCAGGTGAATCCAACAGCAGGGATACGCAGGGAGGGTGCCTCAAAAGAAAGGGTTACAAACTGTACCGGTGTGCCTCCATTTAAGCAAATCTAGTATACCCAAATCTAAAAATAGCCCCTTCTATTGGAACTCTTTCCCATATGAATTCATTCCCATAGAAAAAGAATCACTGATTCTTTTCTTCAAGAAACCAACTCCATTAGTGCATTAAAAATATGACTCAAGTTGCCAAATGTGATTTCATAGGCAATCCCCTCTCCCCGCTCCCAGCCCCAACATAGTTCTCACTCCCGGTCCCAAAGGAATACTCCGCCTTGCCTGAAGAGAGGTTTGTCTACAGTGAGGGGGGCTGGTGATCAACATGGCAAACACATGTCCTGGATTTTCTGAGACTGCTCTCTGTCTAATATTAGGTTTCCACAGTCCCGTGGGGATACGTGGACTTCTCAGGCCTTGTGGGGTGTGGGGGTGCAATGCTATGCACTTTAGTTCATACAAGGTGGTCACCATGGAGAGGAGGATGCTATCCTGGCAAACCCATTTTCCAACCTAGCAGGGCTGAAGGGTAACCCTGGTCAGAAAGGGGAGCCCAGAGCCAAGCCTCTGAGGTGGGGTATGGGGTGCCATGCCGGGGGTATGGGGTGAGTCGGTTGTGAGGCAGCCCCCTGGGTTCCTGGGATCTGTTAGCAGCATGCCATGCAAAGCAGGCAGGCTGCTGAGACCCAGAGCTCCCTCCTGGTGCTCCTCTGCATGGGAAGTAGGCAGGCTGTTTCTGGAGGGTGGCCAGGGAAGAGCAGCTCCGTGATTAAAGGCTTGGAGACCAGGACTTTTGAAGCGAGACCAGGATGGCTGGTTATTTATGCATTTAGCTCTGGGCCTGCCCTCCACCCCACCCCACCACCCAGCAACTCTGACCTGCAGCCTGGCCCTGGGCCCCACACTGGGTTCTGGGAGGCTGGTAGGGAGGGCAAAGACTTCCAGAACCTTGACTGGGGCCCTGGCATGTGCTGGTGGGGTCTTGAACACAGCCTCATGAATCTTCCTGATGGGCCTCTAGGGTGAGAGTTCCAGCCCCATTTTCAGGCTGAGACACTGAATTGAAATGACCAAATGGTACAAGGACCCAGTTCTGATTCCATCTCATCACAGCAAAGACAGAAGTGACAAAGGATGTGGGAAGGGAAATCTGACTGAACGTCTCTGATGATGGACTTGTTTCCCCAGGGCTGTTGATGTGTGAAATGAGTTATTAAAATAGTAATAATAATGTGGTAGATGCTATGTGCCACTTATTGAGCAGCTACTGCATGCTTGAGATTACTGCATAGAATCCTTCCAACAGTTTCCTGTGGTAGATGTTATAATCCTCGTCTCACAGGTGAGGAAATTGAGACTCAGATTTTGCCTGACGTGTTTGTGGTCAAAGAAGCAGGATTTCAAGCTTGGATTGCCCTGTCTTCAAGGCCCACAGTCCTTCCATCACCCCAGAGCCCATGTAGCACCTACATGGGGGTTCCTGGAACTGCTCTCTCAGTGGGAAGAGCAGGGGCCATGATCGGGGGCCATCCTGGGAACATCCGTAGGGCACAGGAGGGTGACCCCAGGGGGCTGTGGGCTGATTAACTCTTTCCCAGGGGCCCACACTGGCTTGCCTCCACACATTGGCTTCTTACCCTCTACATATTGGTTTCCTACCCTCATTAAAAACTTTCCTTCCCACGTCAAGTCCTACCCACCCTTCAGGTCTGAGCTTGGGTGGCTCTCCTTCTATAGCTCCTCTCTCTTCTGCCAATCATGTATGTACCCCTCTCTGAACTCTCTGCATCCTGTGTAGCAGGTAGGGCTCGAGGCCTTTCCTGTTTGTTTGGCTCAATAGTTGGAGGAGAGAGATTGATTTACGTTTAAGGAAGCGCTTCCTGGCTGAAATTTCAGAGTGGAGATTATGGAGTTCCAAGCCTGGAAGCTTCAGTGAGTCATGGAGAAAGGTTTCTCTTGGTGAAATGGGTGATACGGCAGCGAGGACCACCCTCCCTCCCCACCCCACCCCACGCGCGTGCCCGCGCACACACACACACAGCCTCAGGCAGGAAGGCGGCTCTGATCCCACATTGCTCCTTCATGTTGGAAAACCTGGGGTTTCCTGGCAAGCACACCACAGCCCTTCCTCTTAAAGCTGCATAGTCATGGGCTCCACCACAGTGCTGCAGAAAGAACTCAGGACCAGGGGTCCCACAGGCCTGGGATTTTTGTGGTCTCAGCCTGTGTGACCTTGGGCAAGTCAGTTCCCTTCTAGGGGCCTCAGAACTGGCCAGTGGGGGGCCTTCCCCGGTAGTCCAGTGGTTAGGACTCCACCATTTCACTGCAGGGAGTGTGGGTTCAAATCCTGATCGGGTGAACTAAGATTCAGCCTGCTGCGCAGCACAGCCAAAAAGAAAAAGAACCAGCCAGTGGGCTTTCCACTGGATTCAGGAAAGGCAAGGGTCAATAATGGAGATCCCTGCTATCAAGGAGCTGCTGGTCTAGAGAAGCATACAGTCAGTAAACAGATCATTGTAAGTCAAGGTGGTTACTTCTGCAACAGAAGGATGCACAGTCCCTGAGGGAAGATAGGGAAGATCAGAGTATACAGTGATCAAGCCCGCCAGGGGGAGTCAGGAGAGTCCTCACAAGGGAGGTGACGTCTGAACGAGGATTTGAGGGATGATGGGAGTACATCAGGCAGAGAAGGGGTGCAAGTACCTCACTTTGGGCTTTACCTGACCTCTGTTTCTGATTTCTGATAATGATATGCCTTGGCTCTCAGAGAGGGTCCTGGCACCCCTAGGGAAACATCAACTCAGCTACCATGTAAATCCTGGCAAGATTCAGTGGGAGAGTGGCTCAAATAGGACATGGGTGGAATGATTGGAGCAGAAACCAGACAAACAGGCAGGAGGCAGGAGCTTTAAGAGGTAAATATGTGCCACAGGGATGGGGAAAGGTGAGGTGGTAAAAAAACTACAAAATTATTGGAATAAGGAAAAAAGACTGGAAGGAAGAATGCCAAAATACTCCCAGTGGTCAACTTGGAGAGGGTGTGATTATATATGGGTGATCCTTTTTCTGCTTTTACACGTTACTCTGCACATGCCAATTTTTCTACAATGAAGCATTTATTCAATAATCAAGAAATAGAACAATTGAAACTTGTTTAGAAGTCATTGGTGACCTTGGCAAGGGCAGGTTCGGTAGAGTTGTACGGCCAAGCCAGATTGCAGGGCATTAAGAACGTGGCAGGGGGTGAGGAGGCGGAAGAAGCGTGTGCGACACTCAGAGAGGTTTGGCAGGAAATGGAAGGATGGAGATGGTACCTGGAGGCAGCGAGGACCTGCAAAGATGTTTGTTTTTATTTAATGGGCAGTGGGGAGGGTGGTTTTAAAAGTAATGAAATTTCCTGTATTAAAAATATCAAGATCTTAGAAAAGAATTCTGTGTCTCTTCTGGGCTTAAGACACAGAAAGAGAAAATTTACTGGAATCTTTGGGACTTTTCTGTGGCTTTGGGAGACGATAGAAAAAATGGTATGAAACCCAGATTATCTTAGAAAATCCACTCTTTGTGGCTGCTGAATACTGTATGGGTTTCCTGTCAGAGGCAATGAACAAATGAAGGGGAAGATAAAGAGGATGCTGAGAAGTAGGGACATCTATGTTCATAGCAGCATCATTTACAATAGACAAAAGATGGAAGCAGCTCAAGAGTCCACTGACAGATGAATAGACAAACAAAATGTTGTATATAGACACAATGGAATACTATTCAGCCTTTAAAAGGAAGGGAGTTATGACAGATATTACAACATGGATAAACCTTGAAGATATCATGCTGAGTGAAATAAGCCAGTCATAAAAGAACACACACAGTGTGATCCCACTCACATGAGGTACTTGGAGTCAGACTCACGGAGACAGGAAGTAGGTGGTGGTTGCCAGGGGCCCAGGGGGTAGGGGAGGTAGGGGTGAAGGAGGTGTTATTGTTTAATGGCTATAGAGTTCAAGTTTCAGTTTTGGAAAAAGAAAAATGTTCTGGAGATGGATGGTGATGATGCTTGCCAAACAACATGAATTTGCTTCATGCCACTGAAATATACACAGAAATGGAAAATGTTATGTGTATCTTACCACAATTTTAAAACATTAGAAATAAAAGAATAAGAAAGGAGATGGGGAGAAGAAGGGGAGGAAGTAGAGGAGAAGGGGGAAAACAGACTCCTGGGAAGCAGAACTGGGGAGACCTGGATGTCCTCCCAATGGGGATAATTTTGGAAAAGTGGAAAGAACACTTTCTGTCCAGAGCACAGAGCAAGTAGAGGGGGAGACAGACAGAAGTACGATGGAGTAGAGTGTGGAGTCAGGTCAGACACCCAGAAGGAGAAAGCAAAGTGAAAGTGTTGGTCGTTCAGTTGTGTCTGACTCTTTGTGACCCCATGGACTATAATCTGCCAGGTTCCTCTGTCCATGGAAGAATACTGGAGCAGGTAGTCATTCCTTGCTACAGCTAAGATTTGGAGAGCAGGTTGGAATTTTTCATTCATTCAATTGTTCCATGAGGGAGGACTTCACCAGCAACATGTTCATGCCAAGTAGAGAAAAACGACTCCCCTTTCCCTGGCAGACATAGCCTCAGGGGTGCAGACTGAGTAAACAGACAGCATCTCTGGAGGAATAGGGGTTCCCACCACTGCTGGCCACTCGGTTGAGTGCCTCAGAATTGTAAACAACATCCCTAAATGTACCCACTGGCTCTTTGTACCAGGTGCCATGCCAGACCAGGTAGAGTTTTCTGAGCTGTAGAAGACAGCCTTTAAGTATCCAGTGTTGCCAGCATTAAGGGAGCAGACAGAAGAGAGCAAGGACAATCGGCTGGACAGCGTGAGCCTAAACCCTGTGTGCTTTGTTTCTGCAGGGCTCTGCCACCAGGAAGCAGGGATGAAGAGATGGCAGGAGTAATTGTGGTGGACATTGACACTCAGACCCAGTGCAGGTCCAGGGGACAGAGACATGGGGAGGACCACGTTGAAGTGGCTGGTCTAGGGTCCAGGCTGGAGGGGGAGCCTGCCTGGGCTGGGGATGAAGGCATCCTAGGAAAGCAAATACATGTTAGGTGCTTAGTCTGCTCATGGCCTGGAGGAACTGGCTGATAATACCAGGTACCCTCTGGCAGAGATGCCTCTCTGTCTTAACCTGGTACTCAGAGCTATATGGTCAGTGTTGATCGCTTCTGGATCATCCCTAGGGCAGGATTCTGACAACTAATTGTATCTAGAAGTTATCTGACATGCCCACTGCATCTGGGATGTGCTGCCTTCTCCACTGTTAGACAAGAGCACTATCTTTAGCCTATATGTGACTTGGGCTTTCCTGGTAGCTCAGAGGCCAAGAATCTGCCTGTCAATGCAAGAGACACAGCCTTGATCCGTGGGTCAGAAAGATCCCCTGGAGAAGGATATGGCAACCCACTCCAGCATTCTTGCCTGGGAAATCCCATGGACAGAGGGGCCTGGTGGGCTACAGTCCATGGGGATGCAAAAGAGTCAGACATGACTTAACAACTAAACAATGGAAATAATACATGACTTATGGTAACAATTTGAGACTGGGGGACCAGAGTTCAAATCCCAACTCTTAACTCTATAATTTATAAGCTATGTGACCCTGGATAAAACTCTAGTTTCTTTCTCTGTAAAATAAACTCAATTAGACCATCTCCCACCCCCAGGAATTTATAAAGACTGAAAGCCTTAATATATATAAAGCACCTACTACAATGCCTGTTAAAACTACTGGATGTTGAGCAGCTGTCACTTTACACACAACCACAACCACACACACGCATGTACCACTTGTTTAGAATGTCTGCATCAAACCTTATGTTTGCCACAAGGCCCTTGTCAGTGGGGTTGGCCCAAGCTTCTCCCTGGGGGTATTCAGAGATCTGGTCTGTTTGCTTGGTCCCAAGTCTCTCTTCTCCCTCCTGGTTCCTTCCCCACCTCCAGTGGGTTAGACACAGGATTGCCTCAGCCAATCGCAGCAGGGTGGTATGAAGCTTCAGTACTAGACACTGTGTTTCTATGGTATTTGTGGTGAAGTATGATGTAGTGTGCTGCATCATACCCTGTGGTGAGGTGGAGTCGATGTTGGGAGTTCTCCAACAGATGCTGTCCTGAGAATAGCCCAGTGACCTCCCACCTGGACCCCCCTCTGCTAGCATCCTTTACTATAGGGCAATGGCTCACCTCATGCAGAGACCACTTACCATGTATTGCAGTGGGTACCTAACATGACCTGATGGATTGATGAGCACATGAATGGGGGGATGAGCCATTCACAGAGTCAATTCTGCACACATTTACTGATGTCTCCTGGGTGTCATACACTGAATCTCTGACAATTCAGACCTGAGTAAAAACTGGTCCCCACTCCCAAGGAGCTCAGTATGGGATAGGACATAGACTTCCGATCCTCACCTGGATTGCTCCAGAGGTGTGAACCATACATTCAGTCAGAGCAGAAAGCAGGTAAGTCTGGCAAGGTGGGTTTCGAAGGAGGAATTAGAGCAGAGAGCAAGGGACCAGGTATTCCAGGTTAGCTCTCAGTAAATCCAGAAGTTTCTGATAGGAGGGATAGGGGTCTGCAGTCGCTTCTTGCATGTCCAAAACCCATAGGGACCTCAACAGGGTGATAGGAGGTAGGATGGAGCTATAGCTGTTTCTATATAGGGGGAAGTGGAAGTGGGTGGTCGGAGAACCTGGCTGCACCCATCTCTCCCAGTCGTAATCAGGTCATTTCCAGTCAGGCAAGGAGGATGGCATGGAGGGAGAGGGAGGAACTGGGTGGGCTGGGCTGGACCAGCCTGGCACTGGAGGGACTGACTGTTAGGCGGAGGATGCTGTTTATTTGCCTATGATGTATATTTAAAGGTCTCAGTTACAAGGGGCCCCAGGCGCTCTTTAACAAGCTGCAGCTGTCTGGTTGCTCATTAGCTTTCCTGACATCTTCTCCAGGCTGGTCCTGGGGGGAGCAGCCCCAAAGACCCTCTCCGTGGGCCAGGGCCCTGGAAGGCTGATTTCTTGCCCCCAGCACCAGAGCCACCATGATGAATGGCGCTGCTGCCCCATGCAGACAAACGCCTTCCTGGAACAAGCCCTGTTTGTTTAAGACAAACAGTCCCAAATGACTGTGGTGAAAGCCCCTGGATGGAAGGTCCCAGCCTCACCTGCCACTGCCTGCCCCTCTGCCTCCGGGCAGAGGGGGAAGACCCATCAGGGGGCCAGGCAGCTCTAGGTACTATTCTTAGAGTGGGGACAGAGTGGGGTCCCCAAGGACAGCAGGACCTGGATGCCTTTGGAGGGGAACTGAGAGAGAAAATAAGCCTCACAGAGAAGTGGAGAAACAGGGGCTTCATGGAAAGCAGGGTCCTCAGAAGCTCAGCATCTTGGCTGCACCCTTGGCCTCAGTCCCTCAAGCATAGACTAGGCCAGTTCATTGGATGAATGGTTCTCAGCCCTGGCTGTGCACTGGGGTCACCTAAAGAGCACTTAAGAAATCCTAACACACAGACCCCATTCCCAGAGATCCGATTCAGCTGGATTTCAGGAATTGTCGCTTTCCCCCAAAAGCCTTCCAGTGATTCTAATATGAAACCAGGGTTGAGAACCATTGGTTTGGGTGGTTCCCAAGGTCTGACTCTATGGTTTATTAGATCTTCCTTGGAAATTCCTGGTTCCTTAGCAAACACCTCCAGAAAGCCATTCATTTGCAGAATGTAGGCCCCAAAGTTCGTCTGATCAGAGTTCCTCCTGAACAAAACCACCTGGACTGGAGTAGGAAGAGACCTCAGAACTCATCTGGTCCAAATTAATTTTACAGATGGAAAACTAAGGAGTCTTCTTCTCCACATGAGAACTCCAGCCCATGTGGAAAGTGCTTTGTTCATGTAAACATCGACAACATGGGAACCTACTTTTATTACAGGGGTAATAATTGAGGATTGAGAGCGAGATTGGAACACTGGAGTTAGAGCTACCCTCTATTTTCCCAATCAGATTCCAAGCCCCTTAAGAGCAGGGACCAGGTCTTCCCCACTTTTTTGCATCCTCCTTTCTTGACTTGAAAATCAGTGGCTTTGTGGATGGATGGATGGGATGAATGGGTGGGCACCCACTGCTAGATCTGTCTCCAGGTCACCTGGACTACCATCACCACTGCCACTGCTGTGAATATTGGAGGGGAAGAAGCTGAGGGAGGCACTGATAGGACCTGGTAGCCTTGAGGCTCAGGGCAGGGCCATTAATCAGGAGTAAGTACCCAAAGTTGGTCTTGACAAACTTGCTGTGAATGGCAGGCAAGGCCGGATTACATGCCCATTGTTCTTCACTGAATTCACATCTCTAAACATCTATCACTGGAGAAGGCAATGCCAACCCACTCCGGTCCTCTTGCCTGGAAAATCCCATGGTTGGAGAAGCCTGGTGGGCTGCAGTCCATGGGGTCGCTAAGAGTTGAACACGACTGAGCGACTTCACTTTCACTTTTCACTCTCATGCATTGGAGAAGGAAATGACAACCCACTCCGGTCCTCTTGCCTGGAGAATCCCAGGGACGGGGGAGCCTGGTGGGCTGCCGTCTATGGGGTCTCACAGAGTCGGAAACGACTGAAGCGACTTAGCAGCAGCAGCAGCAGCAACAACATCTATCACAGTGTAATCAGGAAGCTCTGTCCTCAAAAAGTCTTGTCCTCAAAAGGCCAATTTTGCCAAAGGAAGAATGTGGGTCTAAGGCATGGGGGAGGGTGGGAAGGAGAGGGCCCCATGCTGGGTGACAATAGGAGTTAGTGCCCTGGACTGGGTCTATATAACTCTCACCAAAGATAAAGACCCTACCCTCAAGAAACTTACAGTGGAGGAGTAGAAGCTGTCAGGAGAAGAGCAAAGTGGGCCACAGAGGAGGAAGTGCCCAGAGGGGCTGGATGTTGACAGAGGAGGTGACATTGAGGCTCAGTGGGGGTTCTCTGGCATGGCCAGAGGAATCTGAAATCTTTTTAAGCTTCCGTTAGCTGACTCTGTTGTGCAGATGGGTTTGAGGCACAGCTAGTAGATGGCCTGTGCAGGAGAGGGAGGCGGGTTAAGGGCGCACAGGAGATGGGTAACAGTCAAATATTGTCAGAAACGCTCCTCTGGGGGAAAAGGAGGCGATTTGACTAGGGTGGGAGAATGGACTCGAAATGCCTTTTTGTTAGAATTTGTTTAAAATAACTCCCGCAGGAAGCAATAATCCATTGCAGTCCTCTGCACGCAGTGCTGATTTGCCCAAGTTGCGGGAGATCTGGTGCCGATTACCAGGTTTCGGTGCATTAAGTAATGCAACAATAAAATCTGGGTCATTGCAGCACAAAGTCCCCTTTATTTTGACAAGTGTAGTTTTTACTCTGAAGTGTTATCATAAATAATTAAATTAAACCGGCAAATGGCTTGTAGTATGCTTTGCTGCAGTAACAAAGTCTCTGTAACCCCAGACCCTAAGTTGCTCCGCTGGGGGATTCTTGGCACAGAACCACTGGGGAATTTTGCAGCACTTTTAAGAGTGTCTGAACTAGTCAAGGGAGAGGGTAGAGAAGGTTCATCTCACCCCCCTCCCTTCCCCTTCCCATCAGGGTGTCCCCCCAACATGGCTGTTCCCATCCTGTCATCTGACCTATGGTCTCTTGAATCTGAAGGGATTGCTCCCCAGCCCTGGGCTGGCCTGGGATGGAGGGGTTAGGGGTCCAGTGCACACACTGGGTGTCATTTTTTTTTTTTTTATGTAATATCTTCCCAGGCACCATGAAGGTGCTTTGGATTTTAGGGTTGAAGGGCTTGTAGGGACTCTCCAGGCCATATGGCTCCTCACCCCCACCTGCTGCTCTCATCATCTTATAAACAGGGAAACGGAGGCCCAGGGAAGTGAATGACTTGCCCTGGTGCTTGCTAACTGATGAACAGGGATATGCAATATGTACAGCGTGAGTGGGGAAGACTCAGAGACCCAAAGGCAGGGCATGCTGGAGAGACAAGGCTGTAGGACGCAGAAGAAGTCAGGGGGAAGGTAGAGAGAAGGGGTCACAAGGAGGGAGGCCGGAATCAGGTTTGTTGGCAGGTGGGGAGCTTTGAACCAGGCTCTCAGGGGACATCCAAGAGAAGACCTGAGGAATAATCATCAGAGTCCTCAAGCATACAAACCACTGCCCACTGCTTCTAGACGGTTCTTAAAATAAGCAAGAGAGAAGCAGGGAGATCGCTCCAGCGGAGAGGGAAAAGCAGGGTTCTGGGGAGGATTCCCAGAGGCAGAATGTGGTGGTTAGAAGCAGGGAGGAATGTTCAGATCTTCCTCAAAATGACTGGACAGCTTTTTCCTCCTCTCCAATCACTCTACTCCCCTCCCATCCTCTCCCATCCTCTGGCCTGCTGGACATCGAAGCACCAGCTTCCTGCCTCTTCCAGAGCCCTCAGCTAAAGTGGCAGTTGGTAACTGGATCGAAGATGGGTACATTTCCATCATCCCCTCTTTGGGAGGTCTGTGGGACTCCATGAAGGGACAGCTCCATTCTTAGAGCCAGAATTCCCAGCAAGAGATCCAGAACCCCAGCTCCCTCAGAGTCCCAGGCCACACTTACAGGAGCACCCAGGGTCTCCAGGCTGAGCCAGGTCTGAGGAGAGCATCCTTGGTGGAGGAGCCCATCAGAACCAGGTGCCTGACAGGCCACATGGCCTTTCTGCCCACCCCCTCACATTGGCTGTTTTTCATAGCACCTTCAGTGAGAAGGAAAGCATGTTGTTCTAACTCCACGGAACTCTGAGCTGTGTAAACAATAGACATGGAGCTTGGAACAAAAATCACCTACAGGGCAGAGAGAGCTGCACTAGAAATTCCAAAGAGAAGGCGGCTGAGACTCCAACGTTCCAAGGTGATGTGGAACAGTGCACACTCAGATCCTGGTGAGGTGTCAGGTGGCATGGGGTTTTGGCCCAGGGCTGTTGGTCTAACGTTGGAGGGTAGTGGAGGGCTGGCTGGTGGCCCCTTCTCTCTCTCTGCCACCCAATGCCTCCTTCACAGGGAGTGTTCATGGGGGAAGGGGAGCCCAGCTGACCTGGAAAACCTGAGAGAAGCCACCTACTGGTCTCTCTACCTCCCACAGGCCTATGCATTCAAGGCAGGCCACCCCTTGGGCAGTGGTGGCAAGGCAGGGGTGAGAGGAAGAGGGGATCCATCTCAGGTGGGATCTGAGACAGGTTTCAGAAACCCATGTCTGAACTGGGTCCTCGGGGAACACCTTCTGACCTGCCCTGCCCTCCCTGCTGGCCTCCCCAACCTCTGAGCCCCAAGGCAAACCTGGGTACCCTCCTCTGGGACTCACTGTCACCTATCACTCCCAAACTTTATCATCTCAGTCTGTCACCTACCTGCCTCTCTATATACCGTGCTTGTGTACTAAGTCAGTTGTGTCTGACTCTTTCTGACCCTATGGACTGTAGCCCATCAGGCTCCTCCGTCCATGGGATTCTCCGGGCAAGAATACTGGAATGGGTTGCCGAGCCCTCCTCCAGAGGATCTTCCTGACTCAGGGATCTAACCCATGTCTCTTATGTCTCCTGCATTGACAGGTGGGTTCTTTACCACTAGCACCACCTGGAATATACCGTAGGTGATCAATAAATGCTTTTTGAACAGAATAGGGCATCTCTAGAGAAGGCCTGATATTGGGGTCCTCTTCAGAGCTGATGACTTCAGTGGGAGGCCTGGATGCCTGGCAGCAGCTGCACTTAGCCTTAGGGGACCAATTGGGGAGGAGGCCCACGAGGCAGAGACTGCGCACTGCCCTCAGTCCAGCCACCCGCCCCGCCAGTCTGTTCCCTGTCACAGCCGGAGCCTGTCTCCTTCTCACCGGAGCAAGTCTGGGGCTACTGCATTCCCTCCCTGTCAGGCACTGAGGGGATGTGTGTGGCCAGGTTGGGGGGAGGGAACTTTAAACAAACAGCCCTGGCCCCAGCCAGTGCAGAGGCTCACCACCCCCGCCCCCCCAAAACCCCCCAGACAGAGGCGGCTCGCTGGACCGTGTGACAAGGAGCCAGGAGCCAGCCGAATTCATTTAGCAAGAAAGGATCTAGTGCTCTGCCTCCTGCACCCCCAGATAGTGCCTGGGTGCCCCTCCTGCTCTCCTGCCACCTTGGGCCTTTCACCCCCTAATCCTCCAAGTGGGGAGCGGTCACGTGGGCCCCCAGCTCTCGACAGGAAGCTGTCGGCACTGCTGGCTCCCAGGGCTGGCTCCCTCACCACCGGGAAGGCAAGTTGCCTTCCCCCAGCCCAGCTCACTGAAACCCAACCCCTCTTTCCAGCTGTAGCACGAAAGAGCCCCAGGCCCGGCCTTCCCCCGGGAGCCTGCAGGCTGCAGATCTCACGGTCAGGGAATTTTCCCTGCGCAGTGTTCCAAACCAGCAGAGCCTCCAGAACAAAGGGCAGAGAGAGAAGCGACCATCTCCCCCACTGCTCTGAGCCCCCACCAATCCGGGGAAGGGGACACCCAGGGGATAGAGACCATCTTTTCTGGGAAGGCCAGTGCCTTGGGAAGCAGTCCCGAGAGGATCCAGGCCCAGATGAACATGGAACAGTCAGTCCCCAATCCTTCCAGCCCTTTCCTCCCAGGGAGGACACTCACCTAGGCTCGCCCCCTGACATCCCAACAGCCATGCATGCTGAGTGTCAGAGTCAGGCCAGCCCAGAAAGGCCTCCCATACTCGGCAAAGAACTGTGGCTTGTTAGTGGGGAGGCTGAGGTTCCAGAGTTTACCCCTCCTTTACCTGGGGAAAAGCCTATAAGAAAAAAAAAAGTGGCTTTTGTTGCTCCTAAGAACTGACTTTCCTTCTAAGGAGCAAGTGTGGCCAATATTTTGGCCACCTGATACGAAGAGTTGACTCATTGGAAAAGACCCTGATGCTGGGAAAGATTGAAGGTAGGAGGAGAAGGGGAAGACAGAGGACGAGATATTTGGATGACATCACTGACTGTCAAATTCATGGACATGAATTTGAGCAAACTCTGGGAGATAGTGGAGGACAGAGGAACCTGGCTTGCTGTAGTCCATGGGGTCACAAAGAGCCAGACTTAACTTAGGGACTGAACAACAAAGAAAAGACTGTTCTTGAAACCTAGCTAGTAAACTGTTGTCAAGCAGCAGTTCTGGTAATAGTAGAATAGAATGGAAAGATCCCATAAAGCCAGGAATGGTTCAATCCCCAGCTTCACCACTTATGAACCATAGGCTGGTTCAGCTGGAGGGATCCCCTGTGATACATTAGAAACAATTCTGAGCCTCATTTTTCTCACCTATGATATGCGACTGTTACTTGCCACGCATGTCTCTGTTTGTTTAGTGACTATTAAGCACCTGGATACCTATTATGTGTCAGGCTTTAAGTTAGTTGCTAGAGACTAAAACATAACAGCATCTCCACCAGAAAGGTCACATCCAAAGGTGTGTCTGAAGGTGCTTGGAAAACCAAAAAGTTGAAATAAATAGATAAGGACCAGCTGTAATGATCTCATTAACTTCCTGCAAATGGGACTGCTAAAGTGATTTTTTAAAGTTCTTAAAAACAGTTTTAAGTAAGCCAGACCTGTCTCTGTAATCTGGCCTACACTATTTATTTGCTTAGCAAACCGTTTCTTCATAGATAGTGTAAAAGGAAAGACTTCAGACCTGCCTGAGGCAGAATGTATCCCAAATTTAGAGTTAGTGGGGTTGGCCTGAATTAATTAGGTCTTTCTGTAGCTTAATGTATAAACCTGGGCTCAGGAAATTTGGCCTTTAAAGCAGGTGCCCTTTCAAATGAGGTGAGTTTCATGTGACTATTTTAACTTCAGCTCCATTACCCTTTATGGGCTGCAGGGGTGGTGGGGGGAGCTGGAGGGGAGGGTTCTGGTTTGAGTCTGCTTCCGTGAGTAAGGAGCCAAAGGAACCGTAAAACAGCTTTCTCCCAGCTCGGTAAATTCACACTTTCAGCCCCTGGGCGGGGGATCTCCTCCAGCCCAGCTGAAGGGAGGTGCCAAGGCTCCCCATGCTACTTATGGGGCTGGTTGCCTGCTGGGGTTTCCTTCTTCTTCCTCTCACTGGCCCCTCATCGTCTTTGGATTTCAAACCCCCTCCCCAGCTTTACTGAGGTATAATTGACAAATAACATTATATAAAGTGTACAGTGTGATGATTTGATATACATATACATTATGAAATGATTACCACAGCTAATTAATTACAGCTATCACCTCACATAGTTACCTTTTTTTTTTTGATGATAGTATTTAAGATTTCTTAGCAAATTTCAAGTATACAATACAGTACTATTCACTATAGTCACTAGACTATACATTAGGTCCTCAGAACTTTTTCGTTTTATGAAAGTCTGTACCCTTTGATCAGCACCTCCCCTTTTCCTCTCATCTCCCAGCCCTCAGCAACTCCCATTCTACTCTCTATGAGTTTGATGTTTTTTAGATTCCACCTGTTTTACCATAAAATATTTCTCTTTCTCTGACTTTTTTCTCTTTGCATAAATGCACTCCAGTTTCATTCATGTTCTTGCAGATGGTTGGATTTCCTTCTTTTTTAAGGCCATTGCATAAATATAACAATCTTCTTTATCCATTTATTCATCAACAGACACTAGGTTGTTCCCCTATCTTGGCTATTGTGAATAATGCTGCTATGAACCTGGGAGTGCAACTATTCCTTTGACATAGTGATTTCATTTCCTTTGAATATATACCCAGGGTGAGAATGCTGAATTGAATGATTTAGTTTTAGTTTTTGGAGGCACCTACGTACTGTTTTCCATAAGGGCTGCACCAATGTGCATTCCCACCAACAGTGTACAAGGGTCCTCTGCATCCTTGCCAACACTTGTTATCTCTTATATTTTTGATAGCAGACATCCTAACAGGTGGGCTTCCCAGGTTGCACTAGTGGTAAAGAACCTGCCTGCCAATGCAGGAGACATAAGACACTCGGGTTCGATCCCTGGGTGGGGAAGATCCCCTGGAGGAGGGCACAGCAACCTATTCCTGTATTCTTGCCTGGAGAATCGCATGGACAGAGGAGCCTGACAGGCCATAGTCCATAGTGTCACAAAGAGTCCGACACCACTGAAGCAACTGAGCACACAGCATGCACACATCCTAACAGGTATGGTTGTGATTTGCATTTCCCTGCTAATTAATGATGTTGAGTACCCTTGAAAATATCTGTTGGCCATTTGTATGTTTTCAGAAAAATGTCTATTTAGGTCCTTTGCTCATTTTTAGTAGAGTTATTATTATCTGCTATTCAGTTGTAGTCTTGGATATTAACTCATTTTTTGATACATGGTTTGCAAATATTTTCTCCTATTCTGTATGTTACCTTTTCATTTTGTTCATTCTTTCTTTCTTTTTTTTAAATAATTTTATTTCTGTGCTGGGTCTCTGTTGCTGCCTGGGCTTTTCTTTAGCTTTGGTGAGTGGGATCTGCTCTCTAGTTGTGTGCGGTCTTCCCACTGCAGTGGCTTCTCCTTTTGTAGAGCATGGCCTCTGGGGCATGTGGGCTTCAGTAGTTGGCAGCTCCCAGGATCTAGAGCACAGATTCAGTGGCTATGGTGCATGGGCTTAGTTGCTTCACACCACGTGGGATCTTCCCGGATCAGGGACTGAACCCACGTCTCCTAAATTGGCAGGTGGATTTTTTACTGCTAAGCCACTGGGGAAGTCCTGTTCATTGTTTCTTTTACTATGCAGAAACTTTCTTTATACTTTGTTGTAGTCCCACCTGTTTATTTTCGCTTTTGTTGCCTGTCCTTTTGGAGTCAGATCCAAAAAAATAATTGCAAGAAACAATATCAAGAAGCCTTTCCTATCCATTTCCTTCTAGGAGTTTTAAGGACTCGGGTCTCATGTTGAAGTCTTTAATCCATTTTGAGTTGACTTCTGTGTATGGGATAAGATAGGGATCCAGTTTCATTCTTTTGCATCTGACTGTCCACTTGGACTTCTTGTTCCGGCTTGTGGAGACCTATAGGCTCCCTAGCCATCCAAGTGCAGTCTGAGCTCCAGGTTACTCTCTCATTTAAGAATCTCTGGGCTAATTCTGAAACTCCTCAGCCCCCACTGTAAATCTTTCCCACCTCCTCTTATTACCTGCTTGATCGGATTCCAGGTCAACTGTCCCTTTAGCCAGTCCAGCACCACAGTCACTAGCCATACGTGGCCAGTCCGAATTGAGATGTGCTCTGAGTGCAAAATATACACCAGATCTTGCTGACTCAGTGTGAAAAGAGTAATATGAAATACTTCATGAATAATTTTTATATTGATAACACATTGTAATAGTAAGCTTATGGCTGTATTGGGTCAAATCAAATAAATTTAAAAAAATAATTTCACCTGTTTCTTTTTAACTTTTTAATGTGGCTACTAGAAAATCTGAAATTGTACCTCTGGTCCTCAGTCCCCATTCATGGCTCACACTCTGTTTCTCCTGGACGATGCAGCTCTAGAGCATGGGCTGGGGGTGTGTGAATTTCAATGACCTTCAATGAACCTTTTGTTTCAAATAGGCTTAAAAGTACCTGCTTCAGGTGATCATCACAAGAACTCAGATGAGTTAATAGTTGTGAGAATGCCTAGTGTATACAAGGTAACATAATACATGTTGGTTTCCTTTCCAGGTCACATTTTCAAAACACCTTCTAGATCACTGGGTCTCCATTTGGGATGCATCCAGATTCACCTGGGCAGTGTTTTCTAAAACGTGCCTAGGCCTGGGGTCCATTTCTGGTTTAATTGCTTTTTGGGGCCTGGGCATTAGCATACTTTCAAAGCTTCCCAGGTGGTTCTTCTGCCTAGCCAGGGTTGAAAAGCCCCTGGCTTTAGAAGAACTATTTGCTCCTTCCCTGCTCAGTCCTCTGACCTCCCTTGCTTTACGTGGTGTCCTTTTAGTATTTTGCATGTGTTTTGTGCTACTTTAATTATAACCAACATTTCTGAAAACCTACCAAATGCCTGGCACTTTACATATATTCTCTCTAATCCTTCCCACAGCTCTGCAAGTAAATTAGATTAACCCCATTCTGCAGATGAGGAAGCAGGGGCTTAGAAAGGTTAAAGTAACTTACTTGTTCAATAAGTGGAGGGGAGGCAGGGGGAAGTACTCAACCCAGCTAACTCTGACTCCGGAGTGCAAGCCATTGACCATGAGACTACTCTGCCTTTGTATTCAATTCTTCAGTAACTAGCTATAAGCTTCCAGGGGCAGGGAAGCTTTCTTCTTGTTTGCAGAGGAATTCAAACAATGCATTCAGTTGTGTTGTGTGCTGTGCTCTGCTCAGTTGTATTGTGTGCTGTGTTCAGCTGTGTCCAACTCTGAGACCCTATGGACTGTAGCTCACCAGGCTCCTCTGTCCATGGGGTTTTTCAGGCAAGAATACTGGAGTGGGTTGTCATTTCCTTCTCCAGGGGATCTTTCTGGCCCAGGGCTGGAACTCATATATCCTATGTCTCCTGCATCGTAGGCAGATTCTCTACCCACTGAGCCACTGTAGAAGCCCAATGCATTCAATAGGCCCTTTGATAAATACCTAATAAACCTCAGAGGACCTGTTGGAGAGCATCCCTGGGCAGGTTGATGGGCTGGAGGCCCACCTAGGGAAGTGGTGGGCTGCTGTTCAGTCATGGGCCAGCATTCTCAGGGCTGCCTTCCCCAGGCAGGCCCCTAGCAAGTGTGGGAAGGCTATGGAAAGGACAGCAGGCACCTGGCAGAGGCTCCTTGCTTTCTAATCTAACATTCTTCTATAATCAGTTTCTCCTGGCAACTCTCTGGCCCGGAAGCAGTGTTGAGAACCTAGGCTCTGCAGGGCCAGGATGGCAAGGGGCCTGATTTGTGCGACTCTGAAGTGGTGGCAGGTGCCCCAACCTCAGCCCAGCTGTGCCTCCCCTGTCACAGACCTCCTCCCCAACCTGCTGCAACCAAGGGTTTCTTGGATTTTCTGGGGCCAGCTCTGAGTCCATATCATCTTATTTGCAAAACAGGCAGTTTATCAAAGGTTGACTAAACGTGATTCAAGTTGTCTACTTTGGTTAAGACTTCAAATATGAACATTCTTAAATCAGGGGGTTGAAGCTTTACTTTGATCCACACAATGGACTCCCCTACAGTTGTCCCAGAGGAGGACAGGCCAACTGAACAGCAACATGGAAAGGTGATTTTATGTCATGACAAGTGATAGGGGAAATCACTTCTGAAAATGGCACAAGCACAGTTAAAAGTTTTTTTTTTAATAAAAAGGGGTGGGAGATCTGGGAAGGAATGGCACAAGAATATTGCCATTGATTGTATTATGGTGGTAAAATTACAGATAATTCTTTTCTTTTCCTATTTGCCAAATCTCCTGTAATACGTCTATATGACTTTTACAATAAGTAGAAAGAAGAATTCCTTTGGGGTGATCCATCCCGACAAAAACCATAGGATTTAATCGGTACTTCTCTGTTCTCTGCCTCAGTCCAAGCTGCCTCACCATCACCCCTTCCTGAGATGGCAAGAAAAGAGGGGAAAGCTGGCCAGCCCCTGCCCTGGGGTGAGGACTCAGACATTTTCCCCCGCAGCCAGTTTAGGGGTGGAAGACTAGAGGGCTGCCTGTCCTCACTCCTACCTGATTCAGGAGCAGGGTTCTTGTCCTCCATAACCCAGCCCCTGTTGCTCTTCAGTGAGAAGGAAGGAAAGTAAGAAGACCTCCTTCTGGGGCGCCCCAGTGCCTCCCCTAGGTTTGGAGCCAAATGCTGGAGCAGGTCACTTTTGACACTCGTCCCAGCTGAGCACAAGGGCAGGGCAGCCCTGTGGCTTAGTCTGGGGTGTGCAGGCTTGGCAGGTGTCCAGAAGTACAGTTACTAAGAGTAAACCATTTCCCCTGTCCTGGTAGGCTTTCTCCTCTCCCTGGAGTGGCTGGAGACCCCACCCTGAGGCTAGCCCAACTCAGCCCACCCTGCCGCTTTGGGCTGACCGGACAAGCAGGCAGTGGGTAGAGTGGTTGTGAGCTATGGACTTAAACGGTTCCTGGTTCAGATCTTGTCCAGCTTTGCCACTAAGTAGATGAGCAACCTTGGGAAAATGACATCCGGTCAGAGTCTCGTGGAAAAGAGGCTAACAACCCCTGTGTGGCAGGGCTGTGATTAGGGTCAATCGAGAGAAAATGGATGGAAAGCACCAAGCAGAGGCTCAACAAACAACAGCAGTTACTGTTGGAGCCACAGGGCTTCAGTCTCCCTGGCCCCTTTGAGCCCGGGTCTGGGGGCTGGGGCAGGGCGTAGGTAGGTGGTTAGTTCCTGGATTTGACCCTAAGGATCAGCCCCTTTTAGTCTGCTCCTCTGGCCCTGCCTCCTCTGGCTTTGGGAAAGTCATGTGACTCCAGGCTGCCCACTTAGCCAGCCCGCTCCTCCTTTTCTTTACATCTGCTCGGCTTTGGAGGAGTGAAGTAATCCCTGGGAAAGAACCTCGCTCCTCCTTGGGGGTATAATCATTGTCTGCTTGCTAGAGCCTGGATGATGGCAGGGAGAGAGAGGGCTGGCCTTGGCCTGGCCCTCCTGCCCTGGCTGTGCCCTCTGGCATGTTTGGTCAGGAGACAGAGACAAGTCTCGAAGGCTCTGCTGGTATTCCCCTGAGAACATCGACAGGCTTGAGGAGGGGCAGATTTCTGAGGGACAATGGCTATTTTTATAGTGCTTGCAGCATTGTAATAATATTAATCACTGTAATTGTTATGTGTGGCACTGTGGCATTTGCAAAGCCCTTTCTCATATCTCATTTATTCCTCACAATAAACAATCTCGTGGGATGATATTGTTATTATCTCCATTTCACAAATGAGGCCATTGAGGCCCAAAGAGTAAATGATGACCATAGGTGAGTGAGAAGTGATGTCTCCTGATTGCAAATTCTAGAGAAACATGGCAAACAGGAGCTCAATAGCAAGACCCCTGGGGACTTCTCCATTCATTCTGAGTGCCTACACACACTAAGAGGAGGTCCTTTCTGTTCTCTGTTCAGTAAAGTGAGAATCTGATTAAAGTGGAGGTGGGGAAAGCAGAGGGAAGGGGTGGTGATTTTCCCCAGGTTCTGGGTACGAAATTAACGAGCTGAGAAAGCAGATGCCTCTGTCCCATGGAGAGTGAGTCGGCTCTACACTGGGGGCCTCTTAGGCAGCCCCCACCAGGACACAACCCAGTCCTTCCCGCTGTGTAGCCCTAGCCTTGGAGAAGAGAACAAAGCTCACCTTTCTGGTGCATCCCTGGCCTTCAGGGGAAAAGAAATCTCTGGAAAGGTTTTCCAGAGGGCAAGACCCCCGTCCCCCCCAACCCCCCCCCCCCCAGCCCCCCCCCCCCCACACACACACATACAGTGCTCAGAGGAACAGGAATCTTTCCACTTGTCCTGGGCCTGGGTCAAGTGTCCACATGTCACCCACCTGCTAGAACAGGGAGGCATGGGGGCAGGCTTGTCAAGACCAGCAGAGGGTTGCTGGCAGCCAGCCCAGTGTCCATCTCCACCCTCCACCCCAAACCCAATGACAAAAACTTGTTTCAAGAGACTTTGGGGGGTTAAAAAAAAAAAAAAAAGAGCTTTAGACTTCCAAATTGCTGCAGTGGGTGTGCTATGGGGGAGGCAGGAGGAAAGGACGTCCCAACCAAGTGTCCCGAGGCTGATCGTCAGTTTAGTTTGGCCACTGCCCGGCCCTGCGCCTTTGCGGCCAGCCGCGCAATGGTACTGTTTTCAGCATGAGCGGCAGAGCACACATGTCCTCCACACAGTCAGTCAATTTCCCCACTGGGAGGTCTTGGGGCCCCACCGGGGGTGGTCAAGCAGGGCCTCCGAAGAGTTTCTGAAAACTTTATTGCTCTTCTTGCTCTGCTCAGTGCCTCTCACGGGAATTGCTCAGATAATAAAATACTGCATTAAAATAACAGTGACCATTTATTGATCACCTACCATAGGCTGGATTCTATGTAAGGCGTTTCATTTACATTATCTGATGCATTCCCATTTTGCCCTGCTCCTTCTATAACCTGCTCTAGAAAGAAATCTACTATGTCGAGAATGGGTATATGGCTTCCTGTTCATTAAACTTGTGGCTGATAGATTTATCTCTTTAAAAAAAAGCCTCCCCCCCTCCACCCCACACCACCCAAAAAAACCCCACATTGTTTTCATGGGAAAAACAGGCTTCATTTATGTTGCTTTGCTTTGCAAGAAAGCTTCCAGGAACCTCAGTGGGCACTACTTTTACAGACATGTCACCTAAAATTCACAAGTATCTTTCTAATTCTAGCTGTTCTTCCCATCAGGGAGGCTGGATTTTAGAGTCCGTTTCTCTGGCTTTTCCCTCCCTTGCTCAGTAACTGAGACCTATCCTAGCAGAGTTGGAGATGCAGAAGTTCTGGGTCCAGCCACCGACTGGTGGGCCATTGGAGGCCTCGACAAGCCTCCCCTCCCAGCCACAGGGGCCCTGGGCTGCTGCAAGAGCTGCCAGGAGGGTGGGGAGGGCTGTCGGTGTAGGGTGGGAACAGGGGAACATTCCTTCAGCTGGTGGCAGGAGCTGACTAGCCAGAGGCCTTGTTCACGGCCCAATGCAGTGTGGCTCTTGTGTTTATGAGCTTTGTGAGATTTAGAGCATTCTGTATTAGCCACAGGTTTTTGGGGGTCACATCAAAGGTTAGAAAGCCATGAAAAGAGTTCTTTCCCCATGAATCACACTTCCCCAAACTGTAATTCTCTGAGAGGAGCCAGCTTGCCTTATGGAGCTGGCAGGAGAAAGGGGATCACAGGGGCTCCTGGACAGTTTTCCTGAAGAAAACTTCTCTGGAGGGCTAGACAAAGAAATTCTCAGAGAAGAGCCAGAGGAGGAGAAAGACCCACTGGGACCAGGTTGATGGACTAGGGTTTGGGGGCTGGGATGATGGAGCAACAGGGCTTCAGATGCCGCTGGCCTGGAAGAATTGCATTGCTCAACTCCAGGGAGCACCCTGCCTTGTGCGGTACACGACCTGCACAGCCGTACCATAGCAACACTTTCTTTGCTCCCTCCTGGATAAATTGGTTATATCTCTAATGGGCTCCTACAGAATCCTCTAGATAGTCAAAGAATATGATTATCATGTGCTTACTGCAACCCATTCCCAACCACTTCACAGTCGCACTTTCGAAAACAAGGACCCTATCTTCTTAGCCTTTGTTTTTCAGCCTGGCGCAGAGCTTAAGCTCAGCAAATGTTTGTGGAATGAATAAACATTGTTGAAAGAATTCATTTAGCATTTGGGGACTGGTATGTGTGCTGTGTGAGGGCTAACTCAAATATTAGGAACCAAGAAGAGCTTTGATTTCTTTGAAGAGAAAGTATTGGGTTGGTCAAAAAGTTCATTTGGGTTTTTCATCAGATGGTATAGAAAAACCCAAATGAACTCTTTGGCCAAGCTAGTACTATCTAAATACATCCACTCCTTTAAGATCCAGACCGGTCACTGCCTGCTTTTAGGATGTCCCTAGGATGGATTTTTGTTCACTTCGTCCCTCCTTCATTTCTCACTTACAAGTCCCTGTCTCAGGTACCATGATGGGGTGCCCTTGAGAAACCCACAGTCCTGATGGGGTGATGGACACACTGGCTGGTCATTACAATGGAGTGGTCAAAACTGCCAAAATAGAAGGGAAATGTGAGGCATGGGCAGGGGCTGGTGAGCAGACGTGGAGGGAGACCCTCTTTGCTCAGCTCTTATCTAGGCTTGGATCTTCAGCACAGAGAATTAAGTGTCTACTCCAGGGTCACATGGCTAGTGAGTAGATCTTAAACCTGATTCTTCAACACCATACCCTGTGACCAACCACCAGCTTTCTCTCTGTACTTGAGCCCAGGTCTCAATAACCTGTCCACTCAAAACCCCTATAGCCTCACAGAGCCTCTGATTTAAGAGGAGGCCTCAACCACAGCTATGGAGTTGATTCCTGAGCCATCCTGCTGACCTGCGTGGGCCTCCTTTTATCTGTGGTTATCCTGTTAGCAATCCAGCTTGTTCCCAGCTCCACACCTATCTCGCTCAACAGTTTGCTGCTCTGCTGACCTACTTGGCAGCTCTCATGCTCCCTGCTTTGTTCCCCAGGTTCTGCCTGGCAGTTGCCTTCATGGTGGATTATGGCGCCTTTGCACCCTCGGGCACCTGGCTTCCAGGTTGTCATGAGGCACTGGGGGCTTCTGTTCCTCAGGGTCTGGGCACATCACACTTCAACACACCTCCTGCACAAGACGAGCCCAAACAGAGTCCCTGCTCCTGCCACCCAATATCCTCAGCCAGGCTCCTCTACTCAGACTGCACCTCTTCCCTAGGCTTACCACCTGGGGCATCGCCCATCCCTGACCTGTGGGCTGCAATAGGAGAGACACCGCTGGTTCCAGAGTCAGACAGACTTGGTTCAACTTAAGAACCTGTCAGTTTTCAGGGTTTCCTTAACTTCCCTGAGCCTTCTTTTTCCCTCTGTAAAATGGAAATATGTAGTACCTGCCTCACAAAGATATACGTACAATCTGTACCTGGAGCATGATGAGGAAGTGGGAGCTGACAACATCTACTGCTTGTAAAACTTTTTTCAAAAGCTTTTCATGTATCTAGGCTTTGGCTCCTTCGAGCACAGAAAGGTTAAATGTCTACTCCAGGGTCATGTGGCTAGTAAATAGGTCTCAAACCCAATCCTTCAGCTCTACATGTTGAGACACAGCCCCATCTCACTTCTGTGCTCCAGCCTCAGCTTTGATAGGCTGTCTAATCTATGGATCTTGTTTGACCCTGAGATGTACAGAGAAAGCCTGAGTTAGCCCATTTTACAGCGAAGGGACTTGGGCTCTGTGTTTAATAAGTGAGTTGCCCTCGATTGCACTGGTCATCAGGAGGGAGCTAGGTGAGAACCACTTGATCCTGCATTCTGTGGCCTCAGAATAAATCCTTCCCATCTTTCTCCTCTACTGTCAGAGCATCCAGCCCTCTTCTGAGAAAACTCTTTCTCCCCACCATCAGGGTGTCTGAGTCCAGGCATCATTCTGGTTCTTTCCACTGTCCTAAGCAAACCCTTCAGGTGGAGAACGTTGAGAAGGACCCTCTGGATGGCTCTTGGGGGCTGAAGAACACAGTGCCTACAGCCCTGGGAAGGAGGATGCTGCTGGCTGAAATCCCTTCCTCAAGCCCCCGCACCAGCTCATACTCTGCTCTCCCCACACCTCAGCCCCTGGCCAGATCAGCCTCGTGGCCAGTTGATGGCGCCGCCCAGTCCCCAGCCCCCAGCCCTGGGCTGCCAAGGTTGGCAGCCTCGCGGCCACGCTGCACAACTCCGTGCCTTTCCTCCTCAGTTTATTCCTTCCAGATACGCAGTTGCTGCTTTTTTTTTGGATCACTTTTCTGTGTTATGGTATTTCAGTTGTTTTTCCACTCCTCCCCCAACCCCTCTACCTTCCCCCCATGGCAGGATTCCTGAGAAGACTCGCTTTTGGAGAAAGCTGCACGCACATCTGCTCTCTGGCTGCAGGGAGGGCTCTGTCAGGGGCTTGGGTCTCAGGGAGCCAGGCCACACTGGGCAGGAAAGGCCGGGGGGCAGGGCCCGGGGGCCCTGGCAGCGGAGGCCCATGGTGGGCACACTCCCTGCAGCAGGCAGGGCTGAGCCTCAGGGCCCGGGGGAGCTGCCAAAGACCTGGGTCCGCAGCTCACCAGCTCCCTGGCTCTGCTGGCTGTGGCTGCTGGCTCACTCAGCTCAGATCTGTGTATGCCAGACTTGAGGTGTGAGAGAAACCAGGAGCCTTGGAAAATGCCCTGGCCCTCCATTGGAACCTTTTTGTCAGTGATTCTGAGGGGTTGGGGGTCCTGTGTGTGGTCATGCGGGTGCAGTTGTGTGTGCTAGAGTGTATGTGCTGGTTGCATGCAGGCTTGGAAGTCACAGAGCCTGGGTTTGATTCCTGCCTTCCCATCAAAGGCAGTGTGAACCTGGGCAAGTCACCATGAAGTGGGTGTGATTCCATGCCTCCTTTACAGCCTTGTTATAAGGGTGAACTGAGTTAATACATGAGAATACTTCCTGGCACATCGTAAGTGCTCAATAAATATTTTAGCTATCATTATTATATATGCATGAGGGTATGTATGGAATTTAATAAATCTGGGGTGGTCCTTCTCAGACTTTGGAGTGTGAGAGTCACCTGGGAAGCTTGTTAAAAGTGCTGGCTTCTGGGCCTCACTTGCAGAGATTCTGATCCAGCAGGCCTTGGGTGGGCTCAGGAATTTACTTTTTAATCCAGAGACCCCAGTGGTGGTGATGCACTGGCCCTGGATCTGCTCTGGAGTGTCTGAGGTGCCTGAGTGAACAGACCCTTGGGACCTCGAGCTCTGGCACCTCCATCAGAACTGCTTTGCAAATGTCACTGGAGACCAGGTAAAAGAAGGGTGGAGTGGATGGAGACCCAGAGGTGGGCAGGAGCCATGCCAGGCAGAACCTTGAGGCTCCAGGAAGGAATTAAGGTTGTTGGAGTTTTAGGCACAGAATTGACACAATTATACCAAGTGATTGGGTTGGACCAGCCTGCTTTACAAGCCCAGGGCACAGCAGATGGCAAAAAAAGCGGGCGTAAAATTGCAGTTAGCTGAAGGCCAGGGTGGCAGGAGAGTCTGTGCCTGGACAGAAGCAGTAGCCGTATCTAGAGGAAGAGAGAATTGCCCAGATTGAGCAGCTGTGCCAACTCCCTGCTCCCTCAGGCTGGGCATCTGAACTGCTGGCAGAGCAGCCAGGCAAGGCCTGGTTTCCACAGGCTGATCACCTCAGCAGCTATGCCAGGCTGTGGCTGGACTCAAAGGCATGGCTTAGGGTAAGAAACTGGCCCTGTAGACTCATCTGTTCAAGAGCTTACTGTTCTGTTTTTGTTTTTCTCTTTCTCTCTTAGTAAAGATCTTTTAGAAAAACTACTTGTTTTGAGTGAACTAAGAAAAGAAGAAGGTGGGGTGTACTGAGGCTGCGGGGAGGGCTGGTTGCTGCTCCAGGGAGGGGCCTGGGGAGACCAGTGGTAAGGCCGCTGATGGAGCAGGCCTGGGGTGAGGGGTGGGGGCACTTCTGAGACCTGGGGCCCCACCTGGGATTTCCTTTCAGGCAGTGGATTTAATGTGTTTGTTAAGTGTGTGTGAAGGTGAGTGAGTGTGTTCATGTGTATGTGTGTAGGCGTATATGTACCCAGGTGAGTGTTCCATGCATGTATGCTTTCAGTTCATTTAATGACAGCCATAAAATATTCGTTGAGTGTATACTATGTGCCCAGTCATGGTTCCAGATGCCTGGGATACATCAGTGGACAAAATGCAATCGTTGCCCTCAAGGAGCCTACTTTCTATGGGGATTTTGTGTGTGCGGAGGGGATGGGTATATGTTTGTGTGTATGAGTCTGTTGTGTACACGTACTGAAGAAAGAAGAAGAATATGTGAGTGCACAGGCAGATCTGGGTCAGGAACCAGCTGCCATTTTCTAGGCATGTGATCTTGGGCAAAATATTTATCTTTTCTGAGCCTAGGTTGTTTTTTTTTTTTTTTCTTAAATGGGAAAATGATCCTTTTCTCTCACAATTGTTGTGAGACTAAATGTAAAAATACTTGAAAAGCTCTAGGCAAAGTACGTTATATATGATAGTTGCCAAATGATATTTTTTTATGTCTCCTGTGGAGTTGGAGGAGATATTTGTATGTGTATTGATATATACCAACTGTGCATTTGTGTCTGGGCAACATGCCCTGTGTGTCCGAGAGGCTGAATGTCTGGGTTCTCCCTGAATGGAACCTCCCTCACTCAGGATCTGTCCTACACTATGGAGATATCTCAGATCTGGTCAAAGGTGATGCTGTTGTCTGGAAAGTTCCATTCCAAAACAGAAGGTCCTTTATAAAGCTAGGAGAGAAAGGCTGCTAAGTCTGGAAGCTCATGAGTTGACCCATTTAAGCCTTGGTTAGGTCTGTCCTGAGTCTTTCCAGCCGCAGTGTGACTGTATGTTTGTAGTTCCATTTTTAATGCATGCAAAGACTCTTGGCCTCCCTGTTACTGACACCAACCTGCAACAAATTGCAGCTTCTGTTTTCCCAGTTCCATGAGTCCCTGGCCATGCTATTCCCTCTGAGACTTTCTTCTTATCCCCTAAATAATTTGTTAGAAATATAATTAGGAAATGGGCCAAGAAGGCCACTCTGGGGGCAGGACTGTGTTTCTGTGTAAGCTGTTTGGGACTGCCAAGACCCTTGCTTTCAGCAAGAACTTGAGCTCATCAAGTTTCTGCTCTCCTCCCTCTACACTCTCTCTCAAGGAGAAAGCCCATGGTTTGAGCTACATCTTCAAAGAGACCAACTGAGAGTATCTACCTTCAGCCTCAGTGTCCCTCCTCTGCTCCATCTCCAAGTATCCACCAGATATTCAACTGAGCTACTGAGACTCAGTGTAACTGATGACATAGCCATTTTCTTGACCACAAACCAGCTCCCCCCAGGCATCCAGTTGTTCTAATGATTGACTCCAGCATTCTTCCAGACATGCCAGCTTGAAGTTCTGAGTCATACCTCACATGTCCCTCTGTTGCATTTCCCAAAGCTGATTGGTTATCCAGTCATTCCAAGCTCATCCCCCAGCCAGTCCTTCCCACTCTTGTTCCTGCTGTACCACTCCCCAGGTCAGGCTGCCATCCACTCCAGTGTGGAGTGGTCTCCCTGCCTCCAGCCTCCCCCTTCATGACCAGCCAGGCCACCGTCCATTTGCTCATGGCTTTCCCCCAGCCACTGTCTCTCCCTCCCTTCTCCTCTCCTCCACAAACTCTGCTTCAACCTAACTGGTCCCCTTATGGTCCCCAGAACACCACACACTCTTGCTGCCTGACCTTAGCTGAAGTGGTTTCCCTTGCCTAGAATCCTTTCCTCCATTCCAACCTTTTACCTAAATCACAGCCATCTCTCATGATATACAGCATCCCTGGCTGAGATGCACTCTATGGTTTTAAAAACATAATGAGGAGAAGCTGGGAAAAGTGGAGGAAGGGAACTAATTGCTAGTGATTTGCTAGAGGTAGAGGATTTAATTCACCATTGGGGCAGACTGCTGCTTTGTTTTGGGAAAATCAATACCAGTCTTAAACTGTGTAGTCACTGTCAGCGTGAGTGTAGATGTTCACTGCTCTGGTTCAGCAGTGTAAACAGACATGCCTTGGGAGACAGGGACTGCTTTTTTGTTCCTTTTTTCCTAAGGTTTGAGAAAAAGAGTTGTGGAGGAAGGGAACCTGAACTGGTCCCGGTGGAGGCAACTATTTTCAGCTGAAGTTTGGAGAGTTGCTTGTAAGATATTGCAAGCAGAGACAAGCAGCCTTCCTAAGGAGGCTGGAGAGGCCCTGGCCCTGCTGCTTTGGGACCCAGGTGATATTTCTTGACATAGAGTTGGGAAGAAGGGCACGCTGTCCACCCCTGCACACAGAACACAGCACCCCCCGGAACCCTGGGGCCATCAGAGGAGGCAGCAGCCATGCATGCTAAGGACCCCACAAGGGACCATCCCTAGCAGAAGCTCCTTTCATGGGCCTCCATAAGCCCCACACAGTGACTGCTGTGGGTAGATGGGCTTGTGACATCCTTTGAGATGTCCCACTAGGAACATGGAGAAGGCAGTGGCACCCCACTCCAGTACTCTTGCCTGGAAAATCCCATGGATGGAGGAGCCTGGTAGGCTGCAGTCCATGAGGTCGCGAAGAGTCAGACACGACTAAGAGACTTCACTTTTCACTTTCGTGCATTGGAGAAGGAAATGGCAACCCACTCTGGTGTTCTTGCCTGGAGAATCCCAGCAATGTGGGAGCCCGGTGGGCTGCCATCTCTGGGGTTGCACAGAGTCGGACACGACTGAAATGACTTAGTAGCAGCAGCAGCAGCAGCACTAGGAACACCCAGAAGTATTTGAGGAAATATTGCACGGAGTGGGGCTCAGTGTCATTGTGACTCATTTTGTTAAAGTAGCAACAAATCATTTTTACCCTTGGCAGGTGAAAACTAAATACACTAGAGATAGATATAAAACCATACTGCACTGTTAACTGCGGTTGCATCTGGGTGCCAGTATTCTAGAGATTTCATTTTCTTCTTTATATATTTTTATGGAACTCTCCAAATTTTCCACTACAAGCACTTGTAATTAGAAACACAAATGCTACATATAAGGAATATTTTCTCTTTCCTTCCCCTTCTGGGCCCAGCGGAAGGCCCTGCTGCCTCAGGCTGCTGTGGTTTCTTCCTCTGCTGAGCTCCGATGGTAACTCTTGGGTGCAGCTCTGTGTTTATTCATTGTTTTAGGTCCTTGTGCCAGCTCCTTGAGGAGAAGGAACACTCCTTCTCAGCCCACCCTCATCTCTCACTCTGCTTGTAGGAGCTACTTCTCAGAAACCGCCTGGCCTGCTTCCACCCTTGGCCTTCACACTCATTGTTCCATCTGCTGGCACCCCCTCCTCCTGGGTCCCCCCACTCAGACAGCTTGTGGGCTTCCTGCTTCTCACCTTCAGTTTTGACTCAAATGTCTCAGTGGCGAGGCTTTCCCTGAGCAGGCTATTTAAAATTGCACACCCCCTTTCCTGCTTCATTTCTCTCTCCAACATAGACTTCCATGCACCATGCTGTGTATTATACTTCCTTATTGTCTATCTCCTCACACTGACCTGAAAGCTCTAGAGGACAAGGATTTTTGTCTGTTATTCTCTGCTCTAATCTTACCACCAGGATGTATGTACAGAAGATAAGTGTTTGTTGCATGAGTGAACACAGTTTATAACAACACTAGTTCCCATGTGGCAAATCTTGTGCGAAGTGCTTGGTAATCTCCTCCTTTAGCCTTCATAGTGTTTTGAAGTAGGTAGCTTTATCTGTTTGAAAGATGAGGAAACCAAAGCTCAGAGAATTAGGAACTCAGCTGAAGGCAGACAGGAGCGCATGGCAGAGTGGGCTGAAAAGCGGATCTGTCTGCTCTGGGGGCCAGGGACTTGCCATTGTAGGAGACCTCTCTGTCCTCATGGGTGTCCCTCAAGGTGCTGATACCCCTCTGCCTCCTGGGTACCAATCCCCCCACTGCAAGAACCACAGTGCTGCTGCCCAGAGCTGGCATTCCTCCAAATGGGCTCCCCTCCCAGTCTGGGTCACTTCTGGTGACCCTGCAGTCAGAGAAGCCAGTTTGTTCTTCCCATTCCTCACTGACTCTACTCTGGATGCTCTAGGTGATGGTACAAAGAAGCAGGCCCAGAGGTTTTCTTTCTTCTCCCTCAGCCCCATTTTCCCAAACGGAGCTTGGGTGCTCGCTGAGAACCTTCTGCAGACCAGCAGGGTGGAATAACAGCAAGAACCAGGAGATTCAGGTTCAAGTTCTGGATTCTGAGCTCACAAGTTATGTCATGACCTTGAGCAAGTCATTTAACTTGTGCACTGACAGAATGAAAGGAATTTATGCTTTCCTTGTGGTCTGCCTACAGTGTTGTAATGACAGCTAATGCAGAATCTGCCTCATAGGCCAGTTGTGTAGAAGTGAACTGAAAGTGAAAGTCGCCCAGTCTGTTCGATTTTTTGTGACCCCATGGACTATACAGTCCATGGAATTCTTCAGGCCAGAATACTGGAGTGGGTAGCTATTCCCTTCTCCAGGGGATCTTCCCAACCCAGGGATCGAACCCAGGTCTCTGGCATTGCAGGTGGATTCTTTACCAGCTAAGCCACAAGGGAAGCCAAGGGGATGCTTACTTGCCTCATGGTACAGAAACAGGAAACTTGAAGATTTGTCCCTGAAGAGCCACTGACTTGCCACGTTCAGGCCCTGCTTGAGGGTGGGTATTGTCTGAGTACCGTCACAACAGAAGTCAAACCGGCCAGTGGCTTTGTAAGACGCACGCAACCTATGAATGACAGGTGATTCTAGCACCAACCTGGCAGCTCCTTCCAGGAGCCTGAGGATACAACTGACCATCACAAACCAAGCACGAGACAAGACGGAGACTGGTGAAAAAGGAGGAATGACTTCTGGAGGTCAGTCTTCAGGTCCCAGGATTAGGGACAGGGTCCCAAACCCTGAGGGGTCTCGGAGATCTTGCCTCACCTCTCTGGACTGAGACCTGGAAACCTGCGTGGAGCGGACTCTGGAAAGCTTCAGAAGGTGGGGGTGGCGAGCCCCATGTCCCTGGAGAAGAGAAGTCACTGAGCAGGTTCGGGGAACATGGGATCACCCAGTGCACTTCCTACTCCACCCCAGAGCTCTAGGGATGCAGATTCTCCAAGCAAGCATGCTCAGTCCTGGGGGGCCAGGGGGCAGATAAGTGGGGGCCTTTGATTGAAGTGGTGAGTTTTATTAATGGTGAATGGCAGGGATGGTGTGTTTGCATATCTTTAAAGTATGGTACAATTTAAAAATGATTGGTTTCTTAGCCACTTAGCAGAAGACTAATTCAGCAGTGACGATGAGGAGGTGGCTGGGGTCTGTCAGTAATATTCTGCCTTGATGAGCACGGCAGCCAGGACGCCCAGGAGAGTGATCAGCAGGAGGCTGAGTCTCCTTTGTTGAACTGCTTCAGGAAGAAAAATTTCACCCAGGCCACCTTTGACTGGCTGTTGAGAGGGTACCAGAGTAGACAGGGAGCCAATCTGGTTATCATCTCGGTTATCATCTTAGCACCATGCCTGATAGATAAGGCTTAATAATTGTTGAATGCTATTGTTATCAGTGGCGACTAGCCTGGGAACTGGGCAGGGTCTGCAGTCAGCTGGTAGGATGGGTTATGGGTGTGGATTGTAGCTAACCATTAACTCCAGTCACCCACTAATCTTTCCTAGAGTTTCAGTCCTCAGAGTTTGGAATTCCTTGTTCAAGGTCACATAGTCATGACTTTTAAAAGGCCTTGATTGGGACTCTTTTCAGAACACCTAACCTCTTTAGTCAGTACACTGTATTTCTGTTGGGTGGTGATGGTTGCCATCTCTGCTGGGCTAAACAATTTGAGGACTAATTTGCACAAGCATCAGTTGCCACCATGACCAAGACATAGAGCATAATTATCTCAAGTGGAAATTGTGATTGAGCCTATGAATTGAGGCCTGATTTACAGGGGCTGTGAGAGAGCTGCCACCTCCAGAGCCCTCTGTGACTGATAGATGTTGGGGCTGTAATCAACTGGAGCCTGTTTCCAAACACCCACTCTCCAAGTTCCAGTGGATCAAAAGTCCTAACTCCAGTGAATGTCAAGATCCCTGTAGAGTCTGTGGCAGAACTGAAACTTTCCCATTGTCTAAGACTTGATTCACAGTTTTCAAGGACTTCTCTTTCCTGGCTTTGTTACCTAGTTGTGATAAGAGTAAGTATGATCTGGAGTAATCCATCTGCTATCACCCCCCTGACAAAATCTCTTTGCTCTCCCACCCACACAGTTTCAGCCAAGAAGATCTAGTTCTGTTTGTGCCTGAAGGGAAAGAAGACCAGGGATCCAGGCCTTCCTTCTCCCTCATGTGAGTGACCGTAATCCATGGGGCAATTCATCTCTTGCCCTCACCATGGCCAAGGTCTGCTCTACACATGGGCCCAGAGGCCACACTTTTAGTACTTCTGAGAAGCTGAAGATGGCATCTGTGACATGGGAGGTCTTTCATCCTGAGGCAAGGGGTACGTGTTCTGCCAGCCCTCTGTACCATCTGGTAGCAACGTTAGGAATATTTGAGGTCCACAAATGGTATTTGATTGCTTCATGGCATGAGAGACTTAATTTGAGTCTTAGTGGAGAGAACAGACTAACGAAGATTGAGGAAACATGGCCTATAAGAACAAAACGTGCTGAGTTTGAGTAAAGCTACACATTCTACATGTTGTAGTCAGCACTCTGAGAACACTGCGGGTAGGCAGAGCTGGAACCAATGTTCACAGATAACTCTCCAACTTTATTTTAACCTCCTTTTTACCTTCTCACAGACCAGAGTCTTGTCATAATTACCTTGGTTATACAATCCTGGTTTGTATCTCCAGAGAGACAGCCATGTTTAAAAGAAGGAACATGAGTCCCCAAGTCTGAAAGGAGTTCCAAAAAGAAGGAAATGTGTAACAGTGAAAAGTTGTGGGGTTTTTGACTCAGTCAGGCTTCAGTTCCAACCCTTGTTATGTCATACGCTATCTATGAGAACTTTACAGCTTCTCTGAGTTTCAGTTTTCATAGTTCAAAATGGAACAGATAGTATCTATCCTGTTAGATTGTTATAAAATTCATTAAAACATATGTAAAGCATTAAAAAGTTGGCTCATATTAGGTACTGAATAAATGGCAAATATTAGTATCTGTAAAATGAAGGTATTTCATAATACCCAACTTTGCAATATGGTTGTGAAATGGAGAGGGGAATGCTTTTGGCCTGTAGCAGATGTCTAATAAATGGTAGTTAGGCCTGTCTTGCTATGAACTATACGTCTGCCTTTCAGCAAAGTCACTTCTACTGCCAGTGAAATGGGAAGTATTTCTGTCCTACTTACCCCATAAGGACTGCCGTGGCAACTGGCATTAATTACATGTACCTGGCTTGATTCTCCCAGTTGTGATAAATAAAATCACATACAACATATCGGAAGACAGAGATGGGGCACAATGTACTAGAATGAAACACACTGGGAGGCAAGGGACTTGGGTTCTTGTCTTGGTGCTGTCTTTTGTTAAGTGACCATAAGCAAATCACCAAGTAATCAGACCCTCAGGTATACACACTGCTGACCTCTCAACAGCTGTGAGAAAATACAAATGTGAGAAATTATCATTGTTACTCCTTGAGGGTAAAATCAATTTTGTTTTTCATCTTTGGAACCCAGCAGAATCCTTGGCATATAGTGGGCACTCAGTACTTTTGTTTAATGAATCAGTATTAATAAGCTGTTCAGGAGTCATAATCATTAGTAAACTTTTTTACCCATAAACTTACAGCTTTTGGTCTCACTGCAATTTTTTGGATCCCTGGGCCTGTATCTCAAAGTACTTGTATTCCATGCTAACCTTAACATAATGATATGTTATTCTGGTGCAATGGAAAGTACACACACACACAAACTGGCAGTAAAGAGAAGGAAGTGGGTCTTCTGTATATGGTAGCTGTAGGGGGACAGCTTCTCACTCCTCCTACACCCAGCTCTAGTTTGGTTACCACTCACGTAGGTTCCTTATTCTTCTTATGTACCCATTCTACAGGATTCATCCTCAGAGTGAAGGTGATAGGCACTGCAGAGGCTTGAGCTGCTTTTGTTGATGACTCTTCATGGGTATTAAGAATGTGAACGATGTCTACAGTTCTCCTAATGGGAGATAGCAAGTGGAAAGAAGCAAGCAGAAACATGAAGGTGCTGGGCTTCCTGATGCCAAGGGAGAGATTGTGAAGACTTCTTGGCAGTAGTGGACATCACACGTACCCTCCACCCTACATACTGTTCCAGAATTGTTATAGTGCTTGGTTCCTGAGGGCTTTGGTAGAAGAGGAAAATGTATAAAGATTGAGAGAAGGGAGATGGAGAAAACCAAAAGGCCAAGAGACACCATCATGTGTGCACTGTAATAATCTGCCCTTGGCCAAGTGCACTGGCCAAAGGCGGGTGTTTTCCAGATCTGCTATCTATCAAGTCATCCCATGTAACTAAACAGCATCTTAAGTAGTCGTTTTTAATACCATCTCCTTACTGCAACTTCTTTTCCTCACCCTCTACCCCCTCCTGGTCTCCTTCTACCCTGTCTTTTCACCTCCCCTACACTTTAGTCCCACTAAAGGTAATTTCAGGCAAGTCTCACCCAATCATTCAGTGGGGCTAGGTGTCCTGCTGCAGCCTTCAACTCACTGCACTGTAATTTCTGGTTTATTTATTTACTGTCCAGCTCTGAAGACTAGGGCCTTTATCTTGCTCAGCATGTGTGCATTTGTTGCTCAGTCATGTCCAACTCTTTTCAATCCCATGGACTGTAGCTCTCTAGGCTCCTCTGTCCACGGAATTCTCCAGGTAAGAATAATGAAGTGGGTTGCCAGTCCCTTCTACAGGGGATCTTCCCAACCCAGGAATGGAACCTGGGTCTCCCGCATTGCAGGCAGATTCTTTACCCCGAGTCACCTGGGAAGCCCTTTAATTCCCAAATACCCACAACAGTGCATCACACAAAAGATGCTTAATAAATGTTTATTATGTGAACCAGGTTATACCTCTAATTTATTGCATCCCCACCCCCCCACCAGATATTATAATAAATAAGCAGAGTTACATGTCATTCTTTTTTTTTTTTTTATACAATACACAAAAACGGTTAGAAAGCTAGATACCATTCAGCTATTTTTTCCCCCTGGTACCACCAGATCATCATACTGCTGAGTTCCTTCAAACTATTTAAATACATCATTTGGTGCTGCATAATTTGTTCAAGACCACAGAAGAAAATGCAAAGTTTTTCAATTCATTTTACAAAATCAGCAAAAATCTACAACAAAATCCTACAGGAAAAAGTAGACGAATTTCATTTATAAACATCAATTTAACAGTATATTAAACGTAGCAAAACTGAGCAAGATATAAAAACTAAATCCTTGTTACACGAACACAAATGCTACAGAAATAAAGACCCTCTCCCCACCGAGTCTACTTATGACGCAGACGGTAGATTTTATATCCCCCCACCCCCATCTGGCCCTCACCAGGGGTGGGTGCTGGTCCTAGCCCTCACACTGGCCCCAGCTCTGGCCCTATCAGCCTCCTCCGCCAGGGCCTCGCGGTACTGCACTGGCCAGTGTTGGGGTTCTTTCTTATGGAGCTTGGCCACGAACCCCAGGACTTTCATCTTGCTGGTTTCCAAGTTGCTTCGGGGACCCCAAGAGAATTCACATTCCGGTGGGTTGGTGTGAGGCACACGCCTGTAATTGAGGTATCTCAGCTGCACGAAATCTTCCATAATAAGCCTCTTCGGGTACCCAAAGAGGAAGTGATACTTTGAGGGACGCACCCCCAACCGACGCAGCATCGCCCAGACCTGAGCCTCTCTGGCGCTATTACCTTTCATGTAGATAAGACCCAAGATCATCATTAAGAGGCCCAATCTGGGGCCATCTCCTCTCAGAGCCTCCTCCTCATCCTCAATAGGTGTTAGTTTGTTGATCAGGATGTAAGTGTGGTGCTTGCGGTCAAGCTGTTTCAGCTCGAAACCGAAGACATACCGCAGATGCTCTGCGGCCCTTGCGATGATCTCGGGGAACAGATCCTTCAAGTCTCCGATAACGTATTTCACCATCTCGGAGCGAGTGATGGGGCTCTTCTTCCTGTCCTTCAACAGCAGAAACTGCACCAACTCGGCCACCGTCCGATCCAGACGGCGGCAGGCTCTACGCCGGACCAAGGTTTTGGCTGCCAAAGCCCTCGCGCCTTTCGGGGTGGGAGAGGGTTGCGTGGCCCCCTCCTCCCTCACAGCGCCAAAGTCCTCCTCGGGGCTCTCCTGCAGGAGGGGGCTCGGGGCCATCTCCTGCGAGGCGGTCGGAGCCCGGGTCTCACCGTCATGGCTGCCATCCATCTCCCTCGCCGCCTGAGGGATGGGGAGAGCCCCGCTCTCGGGTTTCTGCAACATGTTTTCGGGTAGGCAGGTGCAGAGCGCGTACGCGGGCCGCAGGGTATGCGAGCCGCGGCACAAACCCCGGTGGAGGGGTCGGACAGCGGCCGGGGCGGCTGCAGGAGGACTAGGAGAGATGACACGGGGTCTTGCGGCGGCCGGGCGGTACCGCAGAGCGTTCGGGACGGTTGCCGCGGCGCGGCCACCGCGCAGCCTCCGTGCGCGCGCGCTTGCCGACTTGCCAGACTTCTTCCGGCCAACTCAGCCAAGATGGCGGCCCCGAGGCCGCGCGAAGCCCGTCCTCTTCCGGCTCCCGCTGGGGTAGGCGGGCTCACAGGCTCCTCAGGATGCCGAGGCCGTGGAGGAGTCAGGGCTGATTGTTAGCCTGACAGGCTGGAGGCGGGGGCAACCAGTCTATCCTAAGGTTTCAGTGTAGAAGGATGAAATAGGGATGGCGTTCTAGCCACGTCCCTTCAGCAGGTGCTTATTTTTAAGTGCGCGTGTCTAAGATTTGAGTGATTCACTGTGTCACAAGTGCGGTCTGCATGGAGTTGAAGCCTGGGAGATGCGGCTGTGCGGGACAGTTCGTGACAGGCCTTGAACACGATGCTCGGGAGATTGAAGTCTATTTAAACAAGGGGGATTTAAACAAGGGAGTTGTCCGGACCGGATCTGTATCATCTAGTCTCTCTGGTGGCCCTGTCGAGTATGGACTGGAGAAGGGCTGACCAAAAGCTGGGGATCCAGCTTGGAGTATTGGTATTATTATAGTGCAGAATAGGAACTGAGATGTGGCTTGTCTTGTTCGTTGGCGTATCCCCAGTGCCCAGCACATAGAGGCACTCCATAAATATTGTAAAATGGATGACGAGATTCTACAAGAGTCAAAGAAGATGGTAAAAGATACATCGGGGTACAGCTGCAGAAATAGTAACTAATTGGAGGAAAGGAGAGGGGTTTTGTTTTTAACCTAATCAAACTTAATTACTCCCATTATTTATTTCTTTTTGCCTGCTCTGTTCTGACCTTTACCAGTCTGTCTTCCTCCCCCCTTTCTCTCTTGAGCTCCTCTTCTTCCTCTACCTCTTCCTCCTCTCTCCGCCCCTTTCTTCCCCTCCTGTCTTCCCCTCCCCTCTCCCTCTTCTCTCCTTTCCTCCCCTTTCCTCCTCTCACTTCACGTCTCTCTCTCCTTTTAAGCCTTCCTTAGTTATTTACTGCCATTTCAGAATCACCATAGCAATTTGTATTTAACATAGGAGTCATTGTGCTGTAGGCTCTGTTCTAACCATTATTCAAATATTAATTTGTTTAATTCTCATTAAGGTAAGTACCGTTATCACTGTCCCCATTTTATGAATATATCTTTTCTATGGGATTTGCTCTTTATTAGCTCTGTAATCTTGGACACATTACCTAAACTTCCTGCCCCTCAGTTGCCTTGTGAGTAAAACGGGCATAATAGTTGAGACAGCATTGTGGAGACCATGTGAAGAAATGCATAGAAACCATTTAATGCAGTGTTGGGCACATAGTGTTCAATAAGTGGGTTTTTGTTGTTGTTTAGTTGTGTCTGACTCTTTTGCGACCGCATGGACTGTAGCCCACCAGGCTTCTCTGTCCATGAGATTTCCCAGGCAAGAAAACTGGAATGGGTTGCCATTTCCTTCTCCAGGGGATCTTCCTGACCCAGGAATCAAACCCTCATCTCCTGCCTTGGCAGGTGGATTCTTTACTACTGAGCCAACAGGGAAGCCCTCAATGAGTGTTAGCTATGATTTATTGCATGTTTTTTAATGTACTGAGTTTTTACATGTATTAACTCATCTACTTCTTCTAACAGCCCTGCTAGATAAGTGCTATTATTATTCCCATTTTCCAAGTCAGTAACACACAAAGAGGTTAAGTAACTTCCCCAGCATCGCATGACTGAGCCTCTATTTCAACCATATAGTATGACTCCAGAGATCGTGCTCTTAACCACTATATTAATAGATGTTAATTATTATTATTATTGACCATACTCTGCGTTGTATTATAGTTATTTTTGTGCTTATCTTATTCTTCTCCAAAACCAAATATCCTGAAAGCTAGGTCTGTGTCCTTAACTCTTATGAAGAGCCCTCAGCATCAGAACTCAGTATCTACTTGTCATTGAATAAATGATGAAAGGCTTTCCTTTTTTTTTCCAGAGGAAATAGCATTTCTTTTAAGTAACTATCTGACAGTTTTCTAGATGTAATCATGAACTCTTTATTTTTAAAACAGTCTGAAAATATAAAGTATAAAACTCATTTATGACTTAGAAAAGCTGAAAGGATGTGAATGAAACAGGAGGATGTTTATTATAGTCTAACTTGAGGCTATTATTAGTTTCTATTATGCCAGACATTTTATGTACAATATAATTTAGTCCTCACAAATCCCTATTAGGAAGGTATTATTATCCTCATTTTGCAAATGGGAAAACAGTCACTGAGAGGTTAAATCACCTGTCCCCAGCCACCCATCTGCTAAGTGCTAGACTAGAAATGAGAACCTCGATCTGTCTATTCTGAAGTCTGAACTCATGACCACCATGCTGGACATGACACCATGACATGGACATGACCTCATGACACCATACCTGGTTGTCAGTTTCTCCTGAGGGCAGAATCACTCCTACCTGAAATGGCATCCTTGCAGACAAAATATTCTACTTATGTATCTTTCTCCCTTCAAGCTTTGCCAAGGATAGATAGAGGAAGTAGCTGCATGCAAAGAAGCTTGCAGGAGATACATTGAATGGAAAGAATTTTGAGGGGCAAATCAGTAGTAATATGACTGGGTTTTGAAAACTGAATCAGTAATATAATCCTACTTATTAAAAAAAAAAAAAAGAAACTCCTGAAACAACATGGATGAGTCTGGCTGACAGTGAAAGAAGAAAGACACAAAAGATGCACAGTATGATTACAGTTAATCTGATGTTCAAGACGGGTTCAGCTAATCTTAGGTGACAGAAATGAGAACAGTGGAGGCCTGGAGTGGGGTTGACTGGAATGGAGTAGGCATGAACTTTCTGGGGGTGATTGGAAATATTCTGAATCTTGGTTTGGGTGTAGATAATACATATTTCAAAACTTATTAAACTCTGCCCTTGATATCTGTGTATCTCTTGGTGTATAAATTATACCTTACAATTATAAAAATAAGGTTTTAAAATTGAGGAATAATTGATAGCATTAGTTTCAGGTGTACAACACAATGATTCGATGTTCATATATACTGTGAAATGATAACCACCGCAAGTCTAGGACCATACATGGTTACAAGATTTTTTTTCTTGTGATTAGAACTTTTAAGATCTGTTCTCTTAACAACTTTGAAATACGCAGTACAGTATTATTAACTATAGTCATCATGTACGGAGAAGGCAATGGCACCCCACTCTAGTACTCTTGCCTGGAAAGTCCCATGGATGAAGGAGCCTGGTAGGCTGCAGTCCATGGGGTCATGAAGGACCGAGCGACTTCACTTTCACTTTTCACTTTCATGCATTGGGGAAGGAATGGCAACCCACTCTAGTGTTCTTGCCTGGAGAATCCCAGGGACAGAGGAGCCTAGTGGGCTGCCGTTTATTGGGTCGCACAGAGTCGGACACGACTGAAATGACTTAGTAGCAGCAGCAGCCACCATGTAAAAACGTTTTTTAAATGAACAGACCTTTAGGTATAGGAGGTGATGAGGGATATGAAAGTTGAATGACTTTGCTTTGCCACTTAACAACCCCTGGATGCTACAATATTTTTTACTGAGAGGGGCCTAGACGATCAGTTGCCAGTTTTGCTTGTGTTGACCTCATACTGGACCGCAGGCTATTTTTGCCCCCAACACTTGTTTATTTTTTGTGTGTGGTGGGTCTTCATTGCTGTGTGCGGGGTTTCTTTCATTGCAGTGAGTCGGGGCTACTCTTTATTGTCTTGTGTGGGCTTCTCATTGCAGTGGTTTCTCTTGTTCAGCATGGGTTTCAGCAGTTGCAATGCGGGGCTCAGTAGTTGTGATGCATGGGCTTAGTTGCTCTGCAGCATGTGGGATCTTCCCATACCAGGGATCGAACCTGTGTTCCCTACAAGGCAGATTCTTAACCACTGGACACCCAGGGAAGCCAAGGCCAGGAAGACTTTTAAAACAGTCCTTCCTACTTAAGCTGTTAAAATGGAGGAAATGTATATTTTTCCTTTGATGGGGTTGGGGATGGAGGGCAGCAAAACAAAACTTTAATAACTGTTGGATTGAAAGCTTCCTGAAGGATGATTCTTTGTAGCCTAGACTACAGTGTTTGAAAGCCTACAGTGCTTAGCACAGTTTAGTAGGTGGAAAGGGGTAAGGGAGTCATACTGGAAAAGCAGACCGGCAGGATGAATTATCCTGGAAATATCTGGCACTCTGTGGGTGTAGAAAAGGCGTGTTCTAGAACAAAGCACTGAACCGGATCAGAAAACCTGACTTCTGGTGTCCCAGCCCATTCATTTATTCTTGCACAGCATACTTAACCTCTCTGGACCACTGTTTCCTCATTTTAGGCCTGACAACCTTAGTCTTTGCCAGTTCCCACAGTTATTTTGAGGCTCAAGTAAGGTTATAAATGTAAACATACTTTTAAAATGCTCTACCATTAAGAAATAAAAAAGTTACAGGGTTTTTTTTTTTTTTTGAAGAGATGTGGTAGAAAACTCAGTAATAAGTGTGACTGGCCTCTCATGCAGACATTTTGGAATGAGCTTACACATTCCTGGTTGAAAAAACTGTCTGGCCAAAAGAGATTAAATAAAGAAATGTCAAGTCCTGACACTCCTTCTAAGGCTAGTGACTGCTTTGGTGGGAAGCCAGAGTTATCTTGTTGGATTCCTTCTAAATTTGTCACTAGAGTCCTCCAAGCTCTGAGTGCCTTCTTCACACAGATTCTGAACAGTGTCTCACCTCCGATCTGAGTGAGCCCCAAACGGCATAGGTGCTTATGTCTTCTCTATTTCTCCTGACAGTTTGGACAGCCATTCAGCTGATCCGGCTCAAAGAAGGGATCAGAGGAAGAGCTTTGTCCCACATCCCTGGGCCAGGGACAGAATGAAGCCCAGTTCTGTCACAGCAGAGTGGGCAGAGTGTGAAGCCCTGGGTCCTGGTATGTGTGGCTGGTATTGAAGCAGGATGGCCAGGCAGATGATTCGATCTGACTTGGGTAATGAAAATTGTTTGTTACTGTTTGAAGAGCAATTGTGTAAGCAACAGTACTCCTGTGTTTGGCTGCCTGTGACCCACCAGTGTCTGTAACATAACACCCAACCCAGAGGAGGAACAGACCCTGGCCAGCGGAGGGGAGGAGAGAGATGCAGGGGCACAGGGCCCCCGTCTCCCTCCCTCCTCCACTGTCCCACCCGCTCTCTAAACCTTGAAGGAGAGTTGGCGAGAAGGCATTTGCCACCTGGACACAATGAGGCCCAGTGCGAGGGGCAAGCGCGAGGCTGGCGGGGAGCCAAGGCCCTGTTCTGAATGGCTGTCACCAAGGGGCTGCCAACAGCCCATCTCTATCCCCCAGGGCCAGGGCGGGGGCCCATCCACCCCCAACTCCAAGGCCCAACTCACGCCATTTGCTGGCCGTGACCAGAATGCACGGGACACAGGGCCTTTGAGCAGCTGAACAGAGCCATTTTCCCTCTGCTGGCTGCCAGTGCGCATGGATTAGTGCGGGCTCTCCGGAGTCCCTTTGTTGGCTGCTTGTTATTCCGCACGCACTGAGCACTGTGCATTCATCTTTATTAGTTCTAATTGCTTCCCTATTCTAATGGGATCTTGATATTCCCATACAATTGAAAGGAAATGTATTCATTAAAATAATTCTTCTCCTAACTGCCGCTTCAAGCTGCTCCTCTAAGTGACATTGTCTCTCCAGCCACAGCCTGCTGAGGCCTCTTATTAAGACTCTAGTCAAAAGCCAACTTGGGGCAGCAAACTTTCCTTGCAGGAGTTTCCAGACACTGAAGAGAGGGCGATTTTTAATTGGCTCACACACTGAAGCTGGAGGCCAGCTGGTAGAACTGGGGGTGCCTGCTGCTTGGGACGGGTCGGGGGAGAAGGGTGGCCTCCAGCACTGCCTGCCTCCCATAACAATGCCCCCTTTCTGCACACCGACCTGGCTCATTTAGACAGGACTCTCCCCCACTGTCATCTGGGTGGAACTTTCTGTTTATGCCACATGCAGTTACTAGGTGTGTTCTTAGAGCAAGGCGCTGAGTAAGGTGCTGTGGGAAGTGTGGAGCCCGAGCTGCAGTCTTGAGGTGTTTATGGTCTCTGTGGGTGGTTGCCCGCTTAGAGCCCCTCAAGTGCAGCAGGAGAGGGGAGGCTGGGAACAGTTCTCAGTGTTCAGAAAGCTTCATGGGATAGAGAACTTGGAAAAGCGAGTACTCTTCCATAAATGTATTTGATTTAATAACCAAAATCTTTCAAGCCATGGGGTCATGGGGGTAATACAAGAAACTTCTTCGGGACATTGGGAACCACTGATCTATTGGGGGAAAATAAGTCATTATGAAAAACCATGCATGCGTTAACACCTGCCCTTTCTGCGAGTGGTGTAAAGACTGCTCTAGGAGTTTTGGAGGAGTGCAGGGTATTGCAGGCTGGGCACAACACTGTTGCTTGAATTTTCTTTACTCCCTAGAACAGTCCTGTGAAAGCACAGTTGGCCCCTATTTTACAAATGAGATGTCAGAGAAGTTAGATAATTTGTCCAGTGTTAAGAGTTGGGAGTCAGGACTTAAACACCAGCTTTCTGATGCCAAAGCACAGGCTGCTTTCTCAGCAGCCTGCTGCTTGTAGTATCTGTCAGGACCATCAGAGGAGATGTAATGTGGAAAGTGGCATTTAATCTCCCTGAAGGCTTTTAGGGATAGTGGGTTGTCCGCAGGTAGAGAGTGGGGTCCACAGGAAGGAAGAGCCTGAGCAAAAATGCAGGGACTGGCAAGAACCTGGCAAATCAGGACATGGCAGCAGTCCCGGGGGCCCAGTGATTGGACAGTGTGCATAGGATAGCAGGAGGAAGGCAGCAGGGTTTGTGGGGGCCAAATTTTATAGAGCCTCGCCTGTCAGGAGTTTGGATTTTATGCTATAGGTACTTCTCCAAGGAGGATATTTGAGCCTTTGGATAAACACAATATTTCTTTCAGGAATATCAGTTTTCCTTGAGGTGAGTAATTTTAAACATCTTCATATTAAGAGAAGTTCAGATATATCATGGAATAGCATGCAAAATTCTCATGAATTTTTAAGAGAAAACTGAAGACTTCAAAGAGTTTGGGTGTGCTGGCAGGAGCTTCAGGCTGTGAGGTCCCCTGGGGGAACCAAAGGCATTTCTTTTGTCTGCTGTTGGTGTACTTTAGTGGGAAGGTTTGAGAAGTGCTGATTTCAGGTAAAATGTTTTGATCCCAGGAATAAAATAATTAGGTCTATTTCAAGAAGAGTGACAGGGGCTTGGAAGTCAGGTTGGACAAGGCAGGGACAGAGCAGGAGACCAGGTAAAAGACAGTTGTAGTAAACTCTCAGGGAACATGAAGGGCCTAGGGGACTGCCTGGGCCTCAGGCCCCTCCTCTTTTCTCCCAAGCCTCTTTGGAGGGCATCTGCCTGAGAGATGCCCTACCTGAAAGCCACGCCTTCCTTTCACAGAGAATCTTCCTGCCCGACCATGTCACCCACAACACTGCCCACCCACCACCTTCCAGCCCAGCAGGTTTATTAGCTCAACTGCTGGAAGGTACCAGAAGGCAAGTTGTTGGACCAGTGATTCTTGGGTGGGAGTGAGGAGAGGTGGGTCTTGTGGTGTTGCAGTGTCTTGCTGTCCTATGCTGGTGGGCAGTGCTGTTGATCCCAGCGTGAAAGGGAGGAAGGAGAGACTAAGAATCTCAGCCTAGGACCAAGACTTATCAGCAGATGAAGGTAGCCCACTTTACTTAGCCAGACTCTCCTTTCAGGTAGGTGACTTTTTAAGGTAGTTTAGAATTTAACTCTTGAAGCATTATTTTTACAAAAAGCATTAAAAATTCCTTAGTGCTTTATTTTTCTTTTCTTCTCATTTTGGAAAGCATTGTTTATCATGGAGCAGTGTGACAATCTTAACCATTTAAAAGAAAACAAACAAACAAACAAAAAACCACCTATAATTCCACATGCAGGGATAACTACAATTAACAAATACCCTGGCATGTATCTTCTATCAGTTTTTCTAAACATGTATTTTTTTCTATTAAACAGAGTTATATTGTATATGCTGTTTTATATACATACTATATATACTTTTTGACATACTGTTAATCTCTCACAGTAATAAACATTTTTCTATAATGTAATTATTTCTAACTGAAACTATTCACAGATCTCATACCACCTTTAATGCCTATTGTTACATTTTAGACTGTTTTCAGGTTTTTTTAAATTAAATACAATGTGATGAACTTGTTCATGGCTAAAGCTTTCCTATTTCCCAAGATTATGGAAATCATTATATAAGGATACAACCTTATAGATACATGAGTTTTGAAAGACAAAATTGAGATTATTCTCTATGTATTTCTAATGTATGCACTAAGTCCATTTTGAAAATCTTTCCATGTCAACACAAATGAATCTGCAAAATTATGTATTAAATTAGTTTTCTTTTAAAATAGACAATACTTTCACACAGTTCAAAAATCACAATGGTATTAAAAAGTGTAATTGAGAATTTTTTCTTGCACTCATGTCCCTCTTCACCTGGTTTCTTGATTTCCCTTCCGTAGGTCCCACTTTTAATAGTTACAGTGCCCCTTTTTGAAAATACAAGCAAATGCAATTATATATACCTTGCCCTTTCTTACAAAGAAGTTAGCACACTATGTAGTTATTAGGTAGTGTGCTTTAAAGTAGAAACTTAATAGTAAGTGGTGGAGACTTTTTCATATCAGTACATAGTTCCTGGCATTTTATGGGGTAGATAGACAATAATATCTAACCAGTTCCATATAATCAGACATTTGGGTTATTTCCAATCTTTTACAAGTAATGTTATAATACATACATATATTATTTCTCTATGTGTCCAAATATATTTGCGGGGAAAATTTAGAGGGAGATTGTTGAGTCAACAGGTAAATACATTAGCAACATTAATAGAAAATGCCATATTGCCCTTTATAGGGGTGCATCATTTTCTATTCCTACAAGCAATGTATGAGGGTGCCTATTTCCCTACAACTTTTTCCAATCAAGTGTATTTTGGATATGTATAAATCTGATAGGTGAAAAGTCATTGCAACTATTATTTGCATTCATTATTAATAATGAAATTGAACATTCTTTTTTTTTTAAGTTTGGCTGTGCCCAGTCTTAGTCCCAGCATGTGGGATCTTCGAACTTTAGTTGTAGTATGTGGGACCTAGTTCCTTGATCAGGGATCAAACCCAGGTCCCCTGCTGTGGGAGCTTGGAGTCTTAGCCACTGGACTACCAGGGAAGTCCCTGAACATTCTTCTATATTCTTTAAAGCCATCTGTATTTCTTTTTTCTGAAAAAGGGCATTTTTTTTCTATTGGGCTATTGATCTCCTTGATATCTAGGAACAAATTATGTGAGAATGATTGACTCTTTGTGAAATAGGTTGCAATTTTTTCCAGTTAGTCTTTTTTTTTTTTTGCTTTTGCTTTTGGTGCTTTTGCCATGCAGACTTTTAAAAAATATTTTTATATAGATGTATTTATCAGTCTTTTATTTTATGAGTTCTGAATTATTGAATCAATTAGAAAGGCCTTCATTACTCTAAGATTATAAAGGAATTCTTTTATTCTTCTGGTGATTTTATGTTTTTATTTTGTGCCTTTAAACCTTTGATCCAGCTGACTCTTATCCTGGTATACTATGTGAAATGCTACTCTAGCCTCTATCTTTTTCCAGTTAGTGGAACACCATTTATTAAAAATCTTACCTTTCCCTCTCTGACTTGATATTTATCATATACCACATTCTCATATATATTTGAATCTGTTTCTGGGCTTTATTCTATTCCACTGGCCTGTATGTCTATACAGCATCATTTTTGGCAGCCACAAAATATTATGTCTTATGTATATAGCAGAATTTATTTGACTAATTCATTTTGTTAAACAGCTAGGTTGCTTCCAATTTTCAACATTCCGAAGAGTGCCTCAGTGAATAAAATCCTTACACACATTTTATATGTGCATGTGTGTGTAGCAGATCCGTTCTTTCCTTTGGATAAATTTTTATACATAACAATTCCTGGGTCAAAAGTTACGTGTCTTCTTCGGCTTTTTTCATACATATTGCCCAAATGCCTTCCAGAAAGACTGTATCACTCTATCCTCCCTCCAGCAGTGTATGAACGCTGATTTCCCCTCACCCTCACCAACTCTTTGTATTATCATTCTTTTTAATCATTGCCAATCTGATCAGGAAAAAAAAAAAAGACCTCTCATTGCTGTTTTAATTTGCCTTTCTTTGAATACTGGCGAGGTTGAATATTTTTTCAATTTATGGTAGTTTTTGATGTACAGAAGTTTTTAATTTTTAATGTAGTCAAATCTATCAATCTTTTCCTCTATGGTTTCTGCTTTTGTTGACATGTTTAGAAAGTCCTTCCCCATTGTAAGATTATAAAATATCCACTTATATTTTCTTCTAGTACCTTTATGGTTTCATTTCCATCTTTATCCATCTGGTATTCATTTTGATGAATGGTGTGAGCTGGGAAAGAACTTGTATTATTTATTTATTTCCCAAATGGATACCCTGTTCTTTCATCACTTTAAGCATATATTTGTGAGTGTGTGTGCATGTAACTATTCCTAGAATGAACGTCTTGAATAGCTGGATACTGAGGGTTGGGTCATCAGAAATATCAGTCATACTAAACAGACAGATATGGCACTTCCAACATATGTGGGCTTTTAAGCACCGACCAACATTTGATTTTCAGATCCCAGCACTGCAACTCAGGGCCTGTGCAACTTTGAGCGAGCCCATCTGTGATCCTGCTTGAGTCTTGGTTTCTTCATCCATAAAATGGGGTAGTAATACTTCCTCCAACTGAAGCCAGCCCTCCTCCCACCTCCCTCCTCCATCTAGTGTTCCCCTCAGGCCCTTACTGTAAATAGGATATGCTGGAGAGGGGAGGGGTTGAGTGCTGTGTTTGCTTTTTATAGGCTTTCTATCTTTATACTTGTTACCTCTTTCTGGTTTTAGTGTCTTTTCATTAGTAGCCTTTCTCTCCCCTTCTACATATGCAGTTTTGAATCATATGCCAGCTAGGAAACCAGACAACTGGATTGTTAGAAGTGTATATAAATTAAGAGTAACTGGAATCTGAGTGAAGGCCCGAGGGCCTCTCCTGTTGAATATAGTATAGTGGGTCTCAACCCTGGCTGCACATTAGAATCACCTGGGGAGATTTTAAAGCCTATCCCTGCCTGGGCCCTACCCCAGACCAATTAAGTCAGAGTCTCTGGCAGTGGAGTCCAGCCCTAGGTGTGTGATGAAGCTCCGCAGGTGATTCTAATGTGCGTGCATGGCTGGGAACCACTGGTTGAGTGCACTGGCTTCGTGAGCTCAGTATTCACACTCAGTGGTCTCCCTCTCTGGTTTGCTCCCAAAACGTGCCTCAAGTTGTGGGGGTTGCTGCCAGGTGTCAGAGATGTCAAGGAGATTCTGGAAGCTGTGGGTTTGCTGGAGAGAGCAGCTCCACTTCCCAGGCCTCTGTCATCCTGGAGGTCACATACCTCAGGACATTTGGAAATGGTGCCCCTGGGGGCTCTCCTGAGGAGTGTGAGAGGTGATGAGAAGCAAGTCTTGAGAAAATAACTGTAGTTATTTCTGTTTTATTTGTGTATTCTCTTGTTCTCTTGGCTCCTTCTCTGTCCGCCAGAACACATGTAGGTGATACATGTCAAGCCATGCTTGGTTCCCAGCTTTGGTGAATCCATTCTGTCCATGGATGGAGCCACTCTCTCCCAAAGGTAGGCTCACCCCCACCAATGATTGGTGGACCCACTTTGTTACCTAGAAAAATAGATACAGCCAACAGAAAGGGTCCCAACATTATAACTCTTTGCTTTGAGATCAGCCTTCTTCTTATTCTCGAGTTTTGTTAACCTAACTGTGGGTGCATGGTCTTAGGCTCTCTTCTAGGTGTCTCACCTAGTCCATCTGTGACTAGGGCCTCCCTGGTTCCACCAGACTCTGTGGGGAAGTTACTGCCTTTACTAATGAATGAAAACTCCTCCAGGCTTACCAATGAAGAAGACTGTGGAGAGAGATGACTGGAGTTTTCCCTTGGTATTTCTCACTCATCACCAACACGAGTCAGTGGCCCCACCCTCCCACACACACACATACACTGAGACAACTCAGGATCCTTCAGACCAGCCTTTACGGCAGGTTGGGGATAACAAGAAAAATAAACAGAGAAGAATAACATGACTTCATATAATCTTATTTGCAAGATATGACTTGATCATAAGGGCTCAGGGCCCACTTATCCTAGCGTGGGGCTGCCTCTGTGTTGTCAGAACCATCACAGCAGTCCCAGGAAGCCTGTCCAGCTGCCCTCTTGAGAGTTCAGGTAGATCCACCAAAATAATGAAGCCAAGAAGGAGATGAGTTTCCCTTCTCTCTGGTGTCAGCCTCTAAATTCCAGATTCCTATCCCATGAGCTGCCTTTTCCTGGAATGATTGAAATGATTGCTCCTTTTTATGGGAAGTAGATCTCAGATTCAAGTAAAGTTTTGATGGTCATTCATTGAGGCTGCATACAGCAAGGAATGGGGTGGGCACACTCTAACTTACCTCAATGACTTGACTGGTTTTGCCAGAGGTATTGTTTATATCCACAAAGACGATGATTTTTCTTTAGATATGGCCAGTTGAGAGACAGCATTGTGAAGTCCTCTGGTGTTGATTCACAATGGAGCCATAGATGGGCAAACTGAGGGTTATTTGTAGACCACTGATAATGTACTTTTCAAAGAGGTCCCAATAGTTGTTCAGGGAGAAAAGTACAAGAATCAATCAGTCTGCTGAGGATTCTTCTCTACATGGAAGTCTATGTGATATAGCTCTGCCTAATATGGTTATTTCCTTCTCTATACTCTTCAAGAGAGACTTCATTCCGTGTGCATGGGGGAATGGCCTTACCCTAGTCACTTCAGTTGTGTCTGACTCTATGCGACTCCATGGACTGTAGCCCACCAGGCCCTTCTGTCCATGAGATTCTCCAGGCAAGAATACTTGAGTGGGTTGCATTTGCCCTCCTCCAGGGGATCTCCCTAACCCAGGGCTCGAACCCAAATCTCTTACATCTACTTGCATTGGCAGGTGAGTTCTTTACCACTAGCACCACCTAGGAAGCCCAAAACAAGAATGTAGAAGGACAGAACAAATCACTGGAGTCTGAGTGTGAAATGCTGATAGATTTTCCTAATGTTTTCTGTCTGGTCTGTGTTCCTGGAGGTTGTATGGCCATCATTCTGCATTCCTTCTGGCTTCAGTAACCCCATAAACTCTGGCCCACTGATCCTCAATGGAGACAGTGCTGCCCCCTAGAGGCGTTTTAGAAATACCTGCTGTATTTATATTACCCTGGTTGCTGGGGTACTACTTAAAGGAGACAGAGAAGACCAAACTTCTTGCCTTACATGAGGCAGTTTTAGCCAATGATTTGTCCTGCACTTCATGTGACATTTGACATTTGAATGTCCCACCCGACATTTATACAGGTAGAAAATCTCTTTATATTGGTCTGAGCCTAGAACCTAATTCCATTTTGTATATAAACACAAAGTACTTTTTGCAAGTTTTAATATACGCTGAATTTTTCATGAATGCCACTATCATATAAATCAAGAGAATACCGTATTTTATCTTTCCCAGGAGTTGTTCACCATTTCAGAACCGCAATATGAACAGCAAAATCCTCACTGTATTAGAGTGCCAAAATAACGCACCTGTGTTCATCTGCATTCATATGTATCTATATGAATATATGGTATTTGTTTAATTTTGTTTCAGAACATCAAATTTAAAGAAGTAACCGTAATGTTGCAGTCAATAATGTTTTACTGCTCTTAAATTCAACATATTCATTGCAAGTAGGTAGTTATCTTATATCTTCTTGTGTAGCTTTGCTCAAACATATATAGATTAAAATGCATATTATTTTATTCTAAATTATTTTCTTTTAGGTCTTTATCTTATGGTTCGGGTTGTATATTGATTCTTTAAAGAATTATGTGTACAGGTGGGTCATATTAGCTATAAATTTCATTTCAGAATAGTAAAAGTGGTCTTACAAAATATTTGCTAAAAAAGGGAGCATTGAGTCTGATAGAATTGGGATGCACTGCTCTTGGTAACCTCCTGGACAATGTTCTGTTTTAATTTTCACAACAGCTGTATGAGCCAGGTCCTGTGATGATGCCGTTTTGTACAGGAACGGAGTCACAGGAACATGAGATGTGCTGCTCAAGGTCACATATATGGAGAGGGGAAGCCAGGGCTCTAGAGTCCATTTATGATACCAGGTCACTGTTCTGGCCATCTCTTGTGACTTGTCGAGGTACCTGGGGCCTTCCTTCCTGAAGCCCATCCTCTGGCCCCAACTAGGTCTTTTGCAGGACCCACCAGCGACTCAGACTGAAAGAAAAAAAAAGTGACTTTTTCCTTTTGGATAACATTTCAATAGAGCAAATCCAAGGGAAGTGCTTTGCACAGAGCAGAGTGTCAGTGAACCTTGTTGAATGAATGAGTGAATGATTTGGTAGAGTGGTGCTAGGTCCTTTGGAACAGCCCCTGGACTTTTAGGAATTTACTTCAGTAAGTTGGTGTTTTGAACTGTGGTGTTGGAGAAACTCTTGGTAGTCCCTTGGACTGCAAGGAGATCCAACCAGTCCATCCTAAAGGAGATCAGGCCTGAATATTCATTGGAAGGACTGATGCTGAAGCTGAAACTCCAGTACTCTGGCTACCTGATGTGAAGAACCGACTCATTTGAAAAGACCCTGATGCTGGGAAAGATTGAAGGCTGGAGGAGAAGGGGACGACAGAGGATGAGATGGTTGGATGGCATCACTGACTCCATGGACATGAGTTTGAGTAAACTCCAGGAGCTGGTGATGGACAGGGAGGCCTGGCGGGCTGCAGTCCATGGGGTCGCAAAGAGTTGGACATGACTGAGCGACTGAACTGAACTGAAGTTAGTGTGAATCTCCCAGTGGTTGACACCAGGTTCACCAGACTCCCAGCTCAAGGATGCAGACTTCCATTGTTTCCTTGGGACTGAGAAAAACTGGCCATTTTTTCCCCTCAGGAAGCACAGCTTCTGACACATGAACCAGAGCATCTCCCTCATTCTTTCCCCATACTCACTGATGTGGGCCTCAGGCCCTGGTTGTGGGGTGTTCTTTAAATAATAGCTTTTCTTCAAGTCCTTGCCTGTGATCTAATTGATGGTGACCTGGGAGAAGCCAGCTCCTTCAGTGGGTACCACAAACAGATGCTGCACTGTGTTTCCTACTCTGAGCTCCTGCTTCTTTCCTTCATTCAGCACATGTTTTCTAAGGGGTAGCTTTGTTCTGGATACTGGGGTGCAGGGATGAGCAATAACACATGGTCCCCAACCTCCAGAGACTCAGATTTAGGACAGAGGACTGGCTATTTAGAATGTATCTGTATCTATCTATATATTATTTATTTGTTTGTTTGTTTTTGGCTGTGCTGAGTCTTCATTGTTGCTGGAGATTTTCCTCTAGTTGTGGTGAGTTGGGGCCACTCTCTTGCTGTGGTGGGCAGGCTTCTCATTGCAGTGTCTTCTCCTGTAGAGCACAGGCTCTAGGGCATGCAGGCTTCAGTAGCTGTGGCACATGGGCTCAGTAGTTGCGGCTCCTGGGCTCTAGTAGCTCTGGTGCACAGAGGACTGGCTTTTGCAATAAAGTATGGAAAGAGCTATAACAGTGAACTATACAGAGGATCTGGGAGCCCAAGGGGGCAGGGCAGCTGACACAGATTGGGAAGAAGAGGGAAGCCTTCCTGGAGGAGATGTTGTCTCCACAGAAATTTAGCAAAGACAAAGGATGACTCTATTAGTCAGGGTCCTAACAGGGAATGATGGCACACTAAGTTAAGATAATTTGAGGAGGGTTTACATACAGAGGGGTTATTTGCAAGAGTGTGGGGAAGAGGTGGAGGAACATTACAAAATATCACAGAAACCCAGGCTAGCAGCAGCCCCTAGGCCAGAAGAAATGGGGAGGGGGTCTCTATACCACAGAAGAAAAGTCCTGCAGATGAGTCTGCCTCAATGGAAGGAATGGCCCTCCATCTGGGAACAGGCAGCCTTATAGGACTGTCCAGGGAGGGAGTAACTACCCTGGCTTCACTCTCTCCTGTGTTACAGTTGCTCCTGGTGCTCCCCATTGGCTAAACCCAACCGGAAGCCATAGGGCCCCGGAGTTCACTCATGGGATCCATACAGGGCAGCCTCTGTGCACAGAGTGCACAGAGGATGCAGAGTGCATCTGGAGGGGCCAGCAGGTCTTATCCAGCACACTGGGTTAGGGGTGGGTAGGTGTAGAAAAGCATGTAGATGGAGGAGCTCTGCTCTTTTTGGCTGGAGTGTGGAGTAAACTGGTCTGAGAGGTGACCATCATGAAAGACCTTGCATATTTTCCTGAGGAATTTGAAAATTTATCCTAAAGGCAGGAGGAGCACTAAAGGATTTTAGGCAGGAGGTGACAAGTTCAGATTTGTGTCTGTAAACCCTGCTAGCCCTGGCGTGCAGCTGACCTGGAAGTACCATTTCAGATTAGAGATGGTGAGGCCTGAATCAAGCCAACAGCCATGGAGAGAGGAAGAAGTGGATGGATTTGAGGAATTTTCAAGAAGTAGACTCAAGATGTGATCAGCAATTGGATAGGAAAGTGTCCAGGCCTCAGTTTTTGGCTTGAAGCTCTGGCACTTCGTGGGAGCAGGTTGGCTGTTCGGCTGTCTTCTCCTGGGCTTTGCTTACCAGATTCAGGAGAAGACTTAGATCGGCCCTCATTAGCAGGACTGTAAGCTTTCAAGGGGGGCTTTGGAGGGGCTTTTTAGACATGCAGCAGGTTGGCCCCACCTTGGCTATTCCGTGAGCAAATCAAGCTGGAGAGCACGAGAAGGCATCTTCTGCTGCCTGCCTGGGATCCCCTGAGCCAGGACCTGCTCCCCTCCAACCCTTGCCCCTTTCCATATGGAGAGAGGATGTGTTTTCTTTTAAAGCGCTTCACTGCAGGGGCAAATGAGGCCCAGCTGAGGGGAGAGAGTCAGCAATGAGGCAGAGCATGGGCTCCACAAGCTGGAGCGAGCGCTGGGTTCCTGTCATCCTCCGTTTCCTTCCCCGCTTTTCTGAAGGCCCTGGTCCCTGTAGGCTCATATTTCATCATTCGGCAACTCTGAGGAACCTGCTATCCAGTAACAGGGCCCATTCCTCGGAGTTCTCGCCCAGAAACCTGGAATAATTTTCTTTTGTTTTAGTGGGAAATGCTGAGGTAGTTCTTTCAAGTCCTAAGAACTTGGGTTGTCATGGCAACACGTAAGGGTGGGGTGGGTGAGGTGGGGGGCTTCTTAGCAGCATTTCGTTTCAAATGCCAGATTAAAGGAAAAGCTTCTTTGGAGTTTGCCTCATTAAGACATAGCTGGGTGCAGGCTGGCTGGATGATTTTCTGGTTCATCATTTTTCACGTTACATTTTGCCTACATTTTCTCACCTGACGGACAGTCTTCTGGGACTTCTCCCTGAGAATTTTGGCTCACGCACCTCTCCGAAAATTTCAGCTCACTTCTGGCAAGAGAGTTGGTAGGAGTGTTTTCTTTGTTCTCTCTGGGGCCTTGTCCTGTAAAGCCCCTTAGTCACAATAGGACTGCCACTTAAAAGGAAAACAAAAAAAGAAAATGTGCTTATTGAGGTCTTGTTCAGTCTGTGGAAGGAAGGATGTTCACTGAGCAGCCATTTCACTCCACACTACACTTTTGGTCCAGGATCCTTCTCCCATTTGACCTGAACCAAGGACCAGGGGAGTCTAGCACTGACTCTGGCTCTGGGGGATGTCTTCCACCTGCTCTCTGGGGGAATCTCAGAGAAAATAAGGGTGATAATGTTTAACCCAGAGGCCAAACTCAAGTATTTTCCCCCTAAACTGAACCATAAATCCTGGCTTGACATGACTTCAGAATTCTTCAGCTGACACTGGTCTCCCCACTCCACCCTAGTCCAAACCTTCTTTCCCAGCAGGGGAACTTAGACCCACAAATGATACTCAGTCACCTTAGAATCACCCAGGTGTCAACTAAAATATTTCCCACACTCAGTCACTGAGTCTTGGCATTTATTCCTTCAGTGCGACTCCTGGATTCACCCAGTTGCTAACGTTCTGATTAACAACAGCCCCCACATATTGACCAGCACTAAGAGCCAAGATTTCTGTGCATCACCTAATTTAACAGTCATCCAAAACCCTGTGAGGCAGGTACCATGCTTCTCATCTCACAGAGGAGAGAACTGAAGACCCAAAAAAGGCTAACTTGTCCAGAGCCAAGGAACTGGTCAGAGGCAGAGCCAGGTCTGTCTGATGCTCTTTCTGCCAGGATGGTCCGAAGGCTTTCATTCCTTCTTCTATACCCTGGCAAGCTCTCTCACACAGGCTCCATACCTCATTTCCCGAAGGTAGCCACTGAATGATCTTCCTAAAGCTCCCTTGTCATTGCCTCTCCCAGTATGCTCAGTTTGGGAGGCGTGGAGACCACAGCTGTCTTGTTCACCTTGGTGTCTATAGGACTTAACGCACAGAAAGTGCACAATGAGCACTTATTTACTTACTGAGTCAATGAAAAAGATCTCTTTCCACCACCAGCCCCTCCCTTGTTCTCTCTTTTTGGGTCCCTCCAAGTCAGAGCCACTGCTGGCCTCCACCATCAGACATGACTTACCTGGCTCCTGACCCAGTCCTGTCCAGGCAGGTAGAATCCAGAGTTTTCATGTGTGTTTACAGAGTATATACCTGTGGAGTTTCTGTAGCTCTGGCTGCTTCTGTGGGGAAAAAGTATTAATATTTCTGCTGCTGTAGATCCAAGGTCTGGGGGAGAGTCCTGGGCTCCCAAATGCCCCCTGGGTCCCTTCCTCCCTCTGCTCCCTCACATATCAGCCTCATCTATAGAGTAACTATTAACTAAGCACCTACTGGGTTGGACACTCGGCATATATCATCTCATTTAACTGTCACAGCAACCTAAAAAGGCAGATAGTGGTGTGTCCATTTTACAGATGAGGAAATGAGGCTTGAAGGGGCTAAGTCACTTGCTAAAGGTCTCAGACTGGCACCAGTAGAACAGGGGTTTGAGCAGGGGCTTATCTGTGGTTGGAGCCTTTGTGATTTTTCCTTCCCTGCCCTTCCTCACAGGGGCCAGGCTCTGCTGTGTCCTACCCATCAAAACTCAAAATTCCTTTTCACTTTCTGGGAACCTGACAATCTCAGGGGCTAATAATCATAGCAAGAATAGGTACACTTCTGTAAACGTCTATGTATGCCAGAAGCTCCACAAATGGCCTTATTTAATCTTCACCTCCTAAGAAGTAGATGCTGATTATCTCTGCCTTATAGATAAGAAAACTGAGAGGTTAAGTGTCACCTCCAACCACTGAGTGGAGGAAGCTAGGATTCAAACCATGTGTGTCTGAGTCCAGAGTTCATTTTCCTGACTACTCTTTCTAGAGCCGTCTGTCTGGGAATGAAGCCTTGACAGTCCTCTACTCCCCTGCTGCACCCCACTTCTAGCCACCCAGAATCTGGTCACTACCACCTTTTGGCTTCTGGACTCCTACTGCTCCGCCCCACCTGCCTGATGCACCAGCTTTCCAGGTTGACCTGAACAGAACTATGCTCTCCTGCTCCTTTGGTTGCTGTGTTTAGCATGTCTGGCCATCCTGGCAGCTAAGTCAGTGCTTTGGTTGAGCTTCTGCCACAGCTCAACCCTCGCCCTTGCCTGTGCGTGGAGGTCCCTGTGTGATTCCTACCACCCGCCATCGTCCTGTGGGCTCTGGTATCCTGCTGTTACACCTGGGTGGCTGTCTAAGGAGGCCCAAGTGAATCTCGGCTCCTCTGCCTGGCTTCCTGGGCATCACAGAGCTCCCCTGCTACTCTCCGCCAGTGATGAGCTCTTCTCTGTGGCCCTGGGCCCCCCAACCCTTTGGGGCCAGTCCCTGTGCTTGGCTGAACCTGGCTCAGGGCCTCCTTGGCCCTGTGGCTGAGGCTTCCTGCTGGCTGCCTGCTCCCACTGACCTGCTAACTGGTTCTGCCCTGTTCTGTGGTTTGCTGGCTGCCTGAGTCTATCTGCACTGACTCCCACCCCTTGTCTCCCTCTGTCCCTGAGGAGTGCCTGCTCTGAAGCCTCTGCATGTCCCTGCAAGCCCCAGGTCCTGCCCTGCAACCTTGCCCAGTCACCCCTCACCCTACTCGATGGGACATTATCCAGCCTTTTTTCCCCAACATATCCTGACTTGGACTCTGCTCCACTTTGAGCAGAATCAATCACTCAGCTAAGAATAAAAGGCGGGGTACATGTGCAAGACTTAGTGGAGGCACTGAGATGCCCCAGCTGCCCCCCCTCCCCAGGCCCACCATGCCTGCACCCTATGTGCCTGGCGGTGCTGTTATACTTGATTCCTCCTAAGACGGCAGGCCCCCGCCTCTCACCCCACCTCACTGAAGCTCCCCTCACCCCATGCTCTGAGGACTGTAAGTCAGGGCTTTCCCATGTTCTTTGCACACAAAGAAAAGGCAAACTGGGGTAAATGGAATGATGGCTGGCAGCCAGGGAGGAGCCTGCCAGGAGGTCCAGACACCCCAGGCTTGGCCCCAAGTGCTAAAAGGATGGATGAGTCTCTGCTCACCTGGAACCCATTCTGCCAAGAGCAGCTCTCCTCTGAGCCTTGGCAATAAACAGTAATAGCTCCCTTTTATCAAATGATTAAAACATACAAAGTGGTGTGTTAGGCATTTAGATACATCTCGTCTGGTTCTCTAAGGCAGGTAATAATTATCCCCATTTTACAGATGAGGACCTAAAACTCAGAGGCATTCAACAGCTTTCCCAGGGCCTCTGCCTCTCTGAGCTTCCAATGGGCTTAAAAAGTCAGCCTGTGATGAACCCTCCTACATCCATGGTTTCTTCCCACGTGCCCATCTTGCAATGAAGCAGGAGCTCTTTGAGAGCAGATCTGGGTCTGGTTTCTGTCTGCGTCCCACCTTGCCTGGAACACTGTGGGAGCTGCCTTTTCTCCAAGTCCTTCTAGGAAGCCCCAGGATTCTTGGGCCCAGCTCTTGCTGTGATCCTGAAGGAATAAACAAACTCAAGTGCCCTCCTCAAGGAAGGCCAGACCCCTTATCTGGGAAGAGGGGCTGAGCTGCTACCAAGTGGCTTGGTGACTGTGACTGTACATAGTAAGGTGTTTCCAGGACAAATGCTGTAGGAATCCATATCTCTCTACTCCTCCTTTGCAGGGCATCTGCTCACACTAATGTCCCTGGCTGTGGCCTGGGGAATCTGTCCCACTTCAGGTAATGAAAAATCTCAGGTATCTCTTTAAAGGCGATCCCATCTTCTATGGATATGAGGGCTTCCCTTGTGTCTCAGCTGGTAAAGAATCTGCCTGCAATGTGGGAGACCTGGATTCATCCCTGGGTTGGGAAGATCCCCTGGAGAAGGGAAAGGCTACCCATTCCAGTATTCTAGCCTAGAGAATTCCATGGACTGTATTGTCCATGGGGTCACAAAGAGTCGGACATGACTGAATGACTGTTACTCACTCACTCACCCATCTTTATACCCAGCTCCTCATGGCAACCCCTGGCAATCCTTGAGAGAGGAGAGGCAGGGAATTAAGCAGTGGGTCCTATTTCCACACTCCTGCCTGCGTTCTATCATGTTAAATAATAGACAGTGTTGGGTCAATGTGACCCCAGAAATTGCTGAGCTGGTCCAATCTCTCCATTTATAAATGGTGACGCCAAGGTCCAGAGAGATAAGCATTTCCTGCAAGATCACACACAAGAAACACCCTGACCCTTCATTCAGTGCTCTTCCCACGGGATACGTTGTTTCAGCATCAATTCAGTGATCAAGGTGCTGCCACCGAGTTCCAGGTTCTGGAAGTCACTGACTTCCCTTGGTTGCTTCTTGGTTTAGAGGACTTTGTCTCACCAAAGGACAAAAACCACAGGCACCCTCCTGGGCCCTTGCTGGCCCCTGCAGCTTCACAGAATGGCTGGACCACTTGTGCTCTCTGTTGCCCACGCTCCCTCTGTTCCCATGGTGTGGGAGGGCCACCTCTATTTTGAGGAATGTGGTTGTTATGGGCCCATTAGTGGCACAGACTTTCTTGCAAGGCGAGGTCTGTGCTCTTTGGCCAAACAAGGCTCATCCTCAGCCTGACAGGACCAGAAGGGTTAACTGGGAGCTGCCCTCCCCGTCCTCGTCTCCATTCTTCCAGAGGGAAGGAGCGAGCTCTCTGCCATCTACATATTTTCAGCTGAGTTATATTTTGCATAAAGTAAACTTAGCAAACAGAGAACACAGTGAGAATATATTTGGCTTTGAAGCGTCAGTGTTCTGACAGGCATTTCCTATTAGCTATCTCTGAGCCGACCAGCCCGGCTGGGTTTTGCTTAAGTGGCATAATTCTCCTGCAGTGGAGACAGCTCATTCATTAGTCATTCCAAAAGCCAAATACAAAATACCCTTCTCTAAGCCAACTCCACCAACCAGCCCCACAGCCCGCAGCCCAGGCGGAACAGTGAAACTGTGGAGCTTATGGGCCGGCAGAGGTCAGTCCAGGAGCCACCTGTCTGAGGACCTTAGCAGACGGCTTTGGCTTGAGCCCTTCATTCTCTCTGGAACAGGAATGACACATCTTCTTCTGGCTGGCAGAGGCCTGGGGAGCTGTTTGGAGGATGGGCTCTAACCCATTTCACTACTGAGTCACAACAGCTAGAAGACTCAATCAAATATACTCTGTTTGGTTTATGGTTTTTTAGGTCCTAGAAAGCTAAAGGTACTTGTTCTAAGAGGAAGCAAAGGAATGTGTCCTTTCCTGCTTAGGTCTCTCTGCTGAACTCAGCCCTTCCTTGATTGGCATCCTGCATGTTTATCTCTTTTAATCCCTGTGCAGTGAGGGCCAACATCCCCATTTTACAGATAAGGAAACTGGAGCTCAGGGAACTGACTTGCCAAAGGTCACACAGCCAGGGTTCGAGGCTCCAAAATTCATCTTCTGTCCTCTGTCAGGAAGCATCCTTCAGGATGATTATTTGATTTTAAAAATGAAGATCCTGATACATATGGTGGTAAGGATCTCTTTTTTCCAACTTTGGAAGACCTGAGAATGCCCCTTAGTCCAGGCAGGGTGGGCTGAAAAACCAGCCAGGAGGAGGCAGGGAAGGCATGCTGTTCTGAGAAGGCTGAAAACACCTGGGCTGGAAGCTGGTGGTGGTGGTGGAGGTTCTGATGGGGGTGGAGCCTTACCTGAGGCGGGCCGGAGCTGGGGCCAAACGAGGGACATGGAGAGAAAACAGCAAGCAGAAAAGCTGTAGAGGAAGTATTTTATGTGTTTGGAGACAACAAACAGTCCGAGATGGAAAGTGGAGGGATGGAGGGGATGGTGGGAAACAATGTTACACAGGCGAGTTGAGGCCAGCAATGAGGAAAGTCTAATGCCAGGCTAAGGAGGGCACCACTCTGGAGTTCGGGAAGGAGTTGTTACAGTTCCACCACCCAGCTGGGGGTTCCACATGTGCCCCACAGCATGGGCCGTCTGACAAACCCTGACCAAGCAGAATGCCACGTGGTAAAGACTCCACTAACACCCAGTAATGAGGGGAACACCAGAGAAGCACCGAGAAAGTTCCTGTGCAGAGGCCAAGAGCTGGCGGTTGCGACCACAGCTGGCGGTTGGTGTTAGACTCCCCAGAGGGCCTAATTAGCGCTCCAGGTGGATGAACACACAGGTGCTCAGACCGATAGGGAGGTGGGGTGGGGTGGGGGAGACGGCCAAATATATATCCTACCTCTGATTTGTGTGTATGCATACAAGCATGGGGGCTTCCCAGATGGTAGTGTAAAGAACCTGCCTGCCAACGCAGGAGATGTAAGAGACGTGGGTTCAATCCCTGGGATGTTCCCCTGGAGAAAGGCTTGGCAACCACTCCAGTATTCATGCCTGGAGAATCCCCATGGACAGGGGAACCTGGTGTGCTACAGTCCATAGGGCCATACTCGCAGAGTCGGGCATGACTGAAGCCACTTAGTGTGCATATATGAATGTATAAAAGCTAGGAATGAGAACCTCAGAGTCCTTTCAAAGCAGACCTCCAAAGCTCGAACTCCAGAGTGGTGCCCTCCTTAGCCTGGCATTAGACTTTCCTCATTGCTGGCCTCAACTCGCCTGTGTAACATTGTTTCCCACCATCCCCTCCATCCCTCCACTTTCCATCTCGGACTGTTTGTTGTCTCCAAACACATAAAATACTTCCTCTACAGCTTTTCTGCTTGCTGTTTTCTCTCCATGTATTTTCTCTCTCTCATTCATAGCTAGCCTCACCTAGCCAACTCCTACTCACCCTTCAAAACCCTGCTAAAAATGTATCAGGAAGCCTCCATCTCCCCAGGATTTTTTTTTTTTTTTTTTTACTTACTGTGTTCCTGACCCTTTTTCTTTAACTATGGTAAATTGTTGATTCTAATACACTGTGGGGGACCCTATCCTATTTTATCTCTGGATTTCCAGGACTCCGTGGAGAACTGACATATAGAAAATGCTCAGTCAGTTGATAAAGCAGCACATCCCAAATGGCTAATGATTTGAAAAATGTGCCACAGAAACACTGTACCTCAAACCTGAAAGAAAACACAATTGATCTACGCAAACCACTTCTCTGATGTGGTCCCACCTCATCTATATCCTCAGCCTGATGCAGTGTACCTACCACCTAATCTGGTAGCTGGCACATATTAAATGCTCTATGAATGGGAGCTGACATTGTTGCAGTTGTTACTCAGGACTCAAAATGGACCCAGAAGAGTCCATAGAACGCTGAATCTGGAAGCAGGGCTGCAGTTCTGTGTCTAAGACTCTAAATTGTTGTTCAGTCGCTAAGTCACGTCCAGCTCTTTTTAACCCCATGGACTGCAGCACGCCAGGCTTCCCTGTCCTACACTATCTCCTGGAGTTTGCTCAAACTCACATCCATTGAGTTGGTGATGCCATCCAACCATTGTATCCTTTGTCACCCCCTTCTCCTCCTGTCCTCAAATCTTTCCCAGCATCAGGGTCTTTTCCAGCGAGTTGGCTCTTTGCATCAGGTGAACAGTATGAAAAGACTTCAAATAACTTTGGATAAATCACTTCAGCCTCACTAGACTTCAGTTTCCTCATCTAGAGTGACAGATATAGCCAGATGTTCTATAGTTGGGCCCCTTCCAGCTCAAATGTAAACAAGCCCAAACAAAACCAAAACAAACATCACCGGTAGATCTTAGGGATTCCAGCTCTGATCTTCCTGGTGTGACCTTTGATCAGAAACCAGGGAACCAACCCCAACCTAAATGGCTCTTCTGGGGGTATGTTCTTGTCCCAGGCAGGACCAGTCCTCAGGGAGGCAGAAACTCCTTGCCAAACTGGCGGCCAGTCATACTCGCTTCGCCATCCCAGAGAAGGAGGGAATCTGTCATAGAGCTTGTGGCAAAATCCTTCTTCCTCCCCAAACACCAGCTATGATTAGCTGTGTCCTCACCACGAAACTGCAGGGGTGTGTGCGGGTGAGTCACAGATGTTCAGATCACATTTATAGAGTGCTTGCAAGGCAGGAGGGGGGTTGCTTCATGGCTGTCAGAAGCACCCCGGCTCTCTTTCCTTAGCTCTAGCTGTTGTTGAAACCTTAGGACCCAAGTACTTGGGGTTACAGAGTTTAAGAACCATCCTCTGACGCTACCCAGTTTCCAGGCAGTTCCTTATGCCGGGCCTCTGCCATTCAGAGCAGGCCCCCTGGAGGTGGATAGGGACTTGTCCCCCACACCATCGTCCCTACCTCACCCCCCGTGCCCACCTCAGCAGGACAACCACAGGGACAGACCCAGGCCTGAACCCCTTTCTCCCTGATCCCTGCCATCCCTGGTCCCTGCCATCCTCTGAAGGGACTGGGAGATCTCTTGAGGAGTGGTTGATCTGAAACTCACAATCTCCCAGCCCCAACCCCCCACCCCACACCCTAGGCTTACTCTGTGGCTGCTGATGTGAGGCAGGGCTGTGGCCACTGGTGCAGGAGTCCCAGCCCTTCTGAGCTGAGTGCTCTGTTCCCAAATGCCCCTCTCATGCCTCCATCCCATCTGGTGACGGAGGACCCTGAGCTGCCAGTATGAGCTGAGAGAGAGGTGGAGGCCTCGCAGGCAGAGGAAACTTGGCAGGCGGGCAAGTTGCAACAGGTGGACCAGGGCTGCAGCGTGCAGACCGTGAATCACCTGGGTCCCCGCTGCTTACTGGACAGAGCTGGAATAATGACAATAATAATAGAGATCCAGGGTGCTGTTATTAACGCCCACCTTTCCTCCCAAGGATAGTATCTCTCCTCCATCCATCTGATAACCCTTGGGGGGGGGGTGGCAGGGAGTTGCTGAGGGCAGAGATTTTGTTGCCCTGTCTTAAATAGGGGGGGAAACTAAGGCCAAAGTTATTCTCCGCTGAACCTGGGTAGTCCTGAGAAAAAGAGTGCTTCCCAATGTCGTCCTGATGTCGGGAGAGTCACGCAGCCCCACAGTTTCTGGTCCTCCTCACTGGCAAGCTCTAGGCACAGGTTTTTGTTTTTGAGCTCTCACAGTCTTTCCTCTAATCTTTACTTACAACAGACTTAGAGCTAGGGATGATTGTTATCCCCAATTCACAGCTGAGGAAACTGAACTTCAGAGAGGTTAGGTAACTTTTCCATGGTCGCACAGCAAAGGAGTGGCAGAGCCAGGATTTGAACCTGCTAGATTGACTGTGCCTTCTCAGTCTCCTGTGCCATCCACAGTCATGAATCCCAGCATCTCCAAGGCTGGCTTCCAAGTCTCTCCTGGCCTTTCTCCATTGTCTTCCCCTCTCAAGATTAGGGCTTCATGCCACCTCAAGATTAGGGCTCTTCCCAGAGTTCCCTGGAGGACAGCTTTCATTTTCATCTCTGAGTGGCCGTGGAAAAGTAGAGACTCAACACGTTAATTCTGGGGTCTTAGTAATTATCTTGTATCTACCACCCACTCAACTCTACCCACTAGTTATTATAATAACAACAATAATAATTTAGGGAAGCAATGATGATGATCACAGCATTCACTGATTCCCCACATCGGAGGCTGGACAGAGATAGATACAGTCTTGCCCTTTTTAAAATTTCACGATGGTTCTGGATTTGGAAGTCAGGAATATTGTATTCTAGTCTTGGTTCTGGCAAGGATATCAGACTGCATATGGCTGAGTGAGCCCCTAATCCCTCTGTGCCTTAATTTTCCCCTCAGTAAAATGGGAATAACAGTCTTGCAAGGTGAAGTGCTTTAAGCTTCTTGAAAGAACTTAGTAATAGGACCATTTTTTCTTTAAGCATCACCACCCCATATTTACCATTTAAATAAGACCCAGGAGCCTGATACCTCAGTGATGCATTCATTGTCTTCATGCCCCAGTGTCCCACTGCTCTGGCTGCCCAGCCCTTGGGGGAGGGTGCTAGGTCAGGGCTGGGGCAGGGGCTGATCTCTGCGTTGCAATGGGAGTCTTACTTTTCCAGTTCTTATCCTCAATAGCTGCCTCTGCCAAGGCCCTGGAGCTAGAAAAAGCGAGGCTATTGCCTGAGCGCAATAAATGCTTTTATTAGCCCTTTTATTAATGATGGTCGGTATTTGTTGAGAAGCTGGGACAATAGTTATTCCAGTAAAAGGATATTAAGCTCCTGCGCACAGGCCGTGTATATCTAACAAGCTCTGGCCCCCTCCCTCCCCCGACGTGGCTTTATTAGGATGCAGCACACCCCTGGCCTCCTAGCAACTCCAAGAAAAGAGAGGAGGGGTGGGGGAGGAAAGGATAAGCTGGTGTCATTAAACACACAGCCCTTTTCAGAGGTTACGGTAAACCAATCACAGGAAGCTTTTGCGTCTCCCTTGAGAGCTGGGGAGCCTGTGTGATTTTTGCCTTTTTTTTTTTTCTTTGCTGCCTCTGGGTTCTTGGCTATTTTACAGTCAGAGCTGCTAGTGATGAGTTGGTAAAGGAGGAGGACATCCTTGAACCATTTGTTAAATTTGAGACCATTCCCATTCTTTATTTTCAGCCATTTTACATTATTTTAAATTTAACAAACACATTTGTGATACTTACTGTATGTGACAGTGTTCTGAGTGCTTCTCAAATATTTATTTAATCCTCATAACATCTCTATGAAGCAGGTACTATTATTATTTCTATTTCAAAGATGAGGAAATTGAGGCTGAGAGACATGAAGCGACTTGCCCAAGGTCATACAGCTAGTAAATAACAGAACCAAGTTTGAACCTACACAGTTGTCACCGTTGTACTCCATCTGAAATTGAAATTGAGTGTGAAAAGAACTGGAAAGTATTTCTGAAATTCAGCAATACTTTATCACTTTACCAAAAGGAATTAGATATCTTTATATAAGTAATATATAGTAAATTATAATAACAACCCTGAAATTCAGGATATCTGTGAGTTGAAAACATCCTTAAAGATCATCTGATCTGATCCTCTGATCAATACAAGAATTCTCTCTGCAACATCCCTCCTGTGTGATCCTTCAGCTTTTGCCTGAATTTCTCCAGTGACAGGGAACTCATTACCTCATCAGGCAGATTATTCTAGCTTGGCACACTTCTCACTGTTACAGAAGAAAGTTCTTCCTCAGGCCAGACTGAAATTTAGCTCCCTGTTACTTATTCTCATGTAGCTACCTTTGTCTTCCAAAACTGGGAAAGAAAAAGAAAGTCTCCAGTTTGAAGCCCTAGAAAACAACTTTCATGCCCCCTTAAATCTTTTTCTTCTTTGAGGCTAAACTTCCTTAGTTCTTTTTTGGTTCTCATTTGTTATAATTTCCAGATTCTCTGTCTTCCTGTTTCCACCCCTCAGATGTTGTCAGTGTTCATCCCAGAGAGGTGTCAGAAGGAAGCACAACACATCAGGTGTGGTCCAGGAGCACTGAGAGCAGGATCACTTCCTGCTCTCCTTGTTTTGAACTCTACCCTCCAGTGATGCAGCCTAGACTCACCTTAGGTGCTCTGAGAGTCACATTATACCCTTGACTCACATTGCACTTTGACTTCCCAGCTGGCTTAATGGTAAAGAATCCACCTGCCAATGCAGGAGAGGCAGGAGACTCTGGTTTGATCCCTAGTTCAGGAAGATCCCTTGAAGGAGGAAATGGCAACCCACCCTCTCCAGTATCATTGCCTGGGAAATGGAGCCTGGTGGGGTACAGTCCATGAGGTTGCAGGACCATGCAAGACTGAACATGCACGAATATTGAACTTGCAACCAGTATGTGGCTCTTTTAGCTCCATCTTCCAAATTCTGAAATTATACTGCTGTGCTGGGTTTTTGTTTTGTTTTGAGCCCAAGGGTAGTAAATTTCATTTTGTTAAATTCAGTTCCTTGTCCAATCTATCAAGGTAAACTTGGAACCTTGCTCTTTTACCCTATTTAATAGTGATTTTGTATCATCTGAAATTTTGATAAATATGCTATCTGTGTTCCCATCCAAGTTGTCATCAATTTTTTTTTATGCTGAATAGGAAAATTTCCAAGGCTAGATTTGTGGAGGAAGATGAAGTAAAGCTAGAGTTGTTCCAAAAGACATTTTCTTTTTGGATTGACAGTGGTTCCTGGTGTTGGGCACTTTCTGGGAATGTGAGTGTCTGGGTAACTGAGTAAAGACTCATCCGGCATCACTTCTGTGTCAGAGCTTGTGACCCATGATGAGGCAGGAAAGTAAATATTGATAACTTGGTTCATAGATCTGATTGCTTCCTATATACCCTCTGCTGACATGTACTGAGAGTTGAAAGGGAGGATGTTATGAAATAGAAGCAAGGCTCACTGTGAGGAGACAAACAGGATTCCCAGACCAGGTGATTGCTGTAAGCACTGAGATCTCCAGAACTGAAAAAGAAGACATTCTTGGAGCAAAGACAGAGCTAAAGAAAAAAAAAAGAGCTTTGGCACACTGCATGGAGTTTGAATAAATTTTTCTCAGCTTGAACAGCCATTCTCTTCTGTCATTCCTCAGAGGTCACACCTAAAAGCCAAAAGAATCAGACTGAGGCCACCTCATTGGGGTTCACAGCAGGGGGGTCTCTGTTTATGCCAGAGGGTGTTGGAAATCAATTTAATGTCAAAGTCCTCCTTCCCAGCCCACTCATACCATGCACCACAGGGGTGTATTTTTAACTGTCTTTCTAACATTCACTCAAATTTTTCTTCTCCTTGCCCATTTTGACACAGTCTTTTTATTCTCTAGTTCCCACCTCTTTTCCTCCACAGGCTCCGTCCTGACCCCCTCAGGAGTCTGGTGGGTTGTGGTGTCCCAGGCACCTGAGTTGGATGCAGCTGTCGGGCTGCAGGTCGGTTTTGGTGCCTGGGGGGTAATTATTGGTGCCTGATACTTATGGGATTTCCAAGACAGTCACGGAGGAGAAATGGGACCAGGCTGCCAAGTCGACGTATGGCAAGCCAGGAAAGCCAGCCTTTGAGAGAACCTGGAGCCAAGGGGGAGCTGATGTCACGGGCAGACAGAGCAGTAGGTGCTGAACTGATGGGCATGCAGGGTTTTTAACATGTCTCTGGTGGACAAGGCAGAGGCATGCTTCTTGGGCCTTAGGGCCCAGGCTGACAAAGAACATCTCCAGCCCCATGCCTCCCTACTCCATGTTCCAGCTCTGATGCCCATCTCAGACTCTTTCTTGCTCCCACAAGGCACTGGGATGCTATTTTAGTCCATTCAGGCTGCTACAACAAAAACACCATAGACTGGGCAGCTTCAGAAGCAAACACTTCTTTCTCATATTTCTTGAGGCTGGGAAGTCCAGGATCAAAGTGCCAACTGATTTAGTGTCTGATGAGATCCCATTTCCTAGATCACACACCATCATTGTCTTACTTTGTCTACCTGACAGAAGGGATGAGAGAGCTCTCTGGGGTCTCTTTATTTTATTTATAATTTTTTGGTTGTACTGTGCCATGTGGCACGTAGGATCTTGGTTCCCTGACCAGGGATTGAACCCATGCATCCTGCATAGGCAGCAAGGACTGTTAACCACTGGACCACCAAGGAAGTCCCTGGGGTCTCTTTTAGAAGGGCATGGATCCCATTCATGAGGGCTCCATCCTTGTGATTCAATCACCTCCCAAAGGCCCCACCTCCTGCCACCACCACATCAGGGATGACACAGCCTTCAGTCTAGACTTGAATTGTCTATCTACTGGACTTGATGCACAGGGCCCACTCTCAACTCAGGAGGCACATCCCTTTCACTCAAAGGGCCTGTAATCATTGTAAGAGATGCTCCTATTACCTGCTGCAGCTTGGAGCCCCACTAGGTTGACCACCCCCAGCTGGCCTCCCTGCTTGGCCAGGTTTCAGGGAGTTGGACATTCACCATTAGGCCCTGTGCCCAGTAAGATCTGAACTCAAACAGGGGAGTGGCCACTCTCAAAAAGATGGAAACCACTTATCTGTATAGAGTCAACATTTTCGTTAATTTATGGTGATAATGGTAAAGAACCCACCTGCCAATGCAGGAGATGCAAGAGATGCAAGTTCAATCCCTGGGTCAGGAAGATCCCCCAGAGGAGGAAATGACAACCCACTCCAGTATTCCTGTCTGGGAAATCCCATGGACAGAGGAGCCTGGAAGACTACAGTCCATAGGGTCACTAGAGTCGGACGTGACTTAGAGAGTGAAAAAACAACAAATTTGTTCAGTTAGGTTACTAAAAAGATGAGTATAAACAGAATCTGTTTTTTAGTCATATACATTAAGGGAGTACATAAACCAAACCAACCCCTACAGTTTGTCTGGATTGAGTATTTCACTTTACAATTTATCTTTAAGTCACACTGATCTAGTTAAAGGCCATAGGCCTTATTATTATTTTCTATTATTAGCCAAATTCTTGTTTGCTTATGGTCTGATTCTTTCAGCCATAGGCTTGTGTTAATTTGTAAGGTTGAGTTATTTATGTCATATTACAGTCTAGTCTATCCATTTCCTATGTATTTTCCTCTCAAGATGATCACCAATTCAAAATGAATTAAAATCCTAAACCCAGGAGTGGGACAAAAGGAGTGAGAATGTGACTTGAGAGAATGGAAGGATCATCTCTTGGTATTTTGGCCCAGTTGTCCTAGACCCCAAAGGCAGACGGAAGCACTCAGCTCAGAGGGGAGGGAAATCCGAAGATAACAAAGACAAAAACACCAACTCCACCCAAATGACTCAAATGAAGGCGAGTCTTGGAGTCTTTTTGTTTTCCTGAACCTAGGAGAGCACTGTCCAGCTGCCTGTGCTTCGAATGGGAGCTTCATAAATCTTCAGAAAGCGGCTGACCCTTTCGCTTCTCTCTTTGGCTCTGTTTCCTTCTTTGCTGAGGGTCGTGATTTGTTAGAGCGGAAGGGAATTGCATCAGTCAGTTTTGAATCAGACAAAACAAAACCAAATGGACAGCCTTCCTTGGAAATGAAAAAATACTGGTGGGAATTTTTTTTTCCACCACCCCTGACTTACTAAGCAGCACTAAGTATATTAGAGGAGAGTGGACAGAATTTCAGATATATGAAGGGGAGCAGCAATTTGAACACTAATTTGGGTGGGGCTTGGATAGGAAAGCAAAGATATGGATTCAGCCTCATGATTCTCCCTCTCCCCCTGCAGGTGAGAAGAGGTGAAGAGACAGAAGCAGTGTAGGTATAAAGGTGTACATCTGCAGGAATGCCCCTGTCCTTGCTGCTACAAGGAGTAAACAGAGAAAAGGTGAGTGAAGTTGAGCAAGAAAATACTCAGATCAATAACAGTGATCATAAGAACCAGTAAGGGTAAGAGTGATAATAAGAACTGTATGCTGCATCCATCCATTCAACATGCATTTGTTCACTGCTGCTCTGGGCATGGCACATTCTAGGGTCTGAGGATACATTAGTAAATGAAATTAAGCCACTCCTTCAAGTTCTAGAGTAGTACCTGTCAGGCAGGTAACATTCCTCATCTCATGTATTGACCCTATGAAGTGGTTACTATTATCCCATCCTACAAATGATAAAACTGAAGCACAAAGAAGCATTTATAACTTGGCCAAGTCTCACAGCTGAGCCGAAATTTGACCTCAGGTCCCTCTGACTCCAGAGCCCCTAGACTGTGATATGTACCCTCCATTAGTGAATCCCCAGTGAAGCCCCACTGGCCCAGCCTCACTGGTGAGAACTCATTGGACTGACCATTCTCCCTCCCTGAACTTGGTTCTATCCATCCATGGCAAAGAGGGGATGGATTAACTGATCTCTGAAGTCCCATCCCACTCATTTGGAAAAATATTCTACACTGGTATCCTCCCTGCTCCCAAGTGCTTCTCATGGAAATGAGCGGGAGGAGCTCAGTGGATGTTCAAAAAGAGATGACAGCCCAGAGTAATGTTTCCCGCACTGGGTTCCAAGGATTTCTTCCCCGGGATTCTGAAGTTTTCTATGAGAATTTGATGTTTGTGAAACAGATTCCTTGAGAGCCCTCCATTCCAGAGAGAAACCGTCCTGGAGTTGCCCTCCGACCAGCAGAGGAGGGAGAGTGATGGGGTAGAAGGAAAGGTGGGGAGAAGGGTCTGGTGGGCCTTGGGAAGCAGCCTGTCCGGGCAGTTGCCTTTCTTCCTGGAGGTACAGGACTGGGGCAGTCCCAGCATAGCCCCTCCCCTTCCCCTGCCTTCTTTAAATACTTGCAAGTCACGTGGGAGAGTGGCTCAAGAGGGAGGGGTTATATGTCTATTTAAAGTTGTTTCACAGCAGAAAACAACACAACGTTGTAAAGCAATTACCCTCCAGTTAAGAAAAGACTCTCCCTCTAAAAAATGCTAGCAAGTCCACATGACCCCTGAAGCTGGGAGAGGTGAAAGGCAGTGCGGGGATGGGCGGGGGGCGCCAAGGTGGTTCAGGGTGCACCTAGAACTTTGAGGGTCAGCCTAGAGCATTTGAGGGAGGAGGGACGTGCCGCCAAATGATCACGGGCGCTCAAACTCACCTCACCTGGCCGGTTAACTGTTCTAATGTGGAAAGTGAGGCGAGAGTGTGAGCCTGGCTTGCCCAGGGGCTAAATGCAGCCCAGGCCCCCCTGATAAGTTTAGTCAACTTATTAAATTACACAAGAAAAATAGAGATGGAATATTAATTGCGCACACCTCTCCCCTCTGCCTGGGGAACCTGCCTTCCCTGGGTTTCACTTTTCAAAGCCTGAAATAGATATGGAGATTTTGCGCTTAATTAAAGGAGAAGAGCGCTCACTTCAAGTCTTTTCAAAATCATTTTGGTTCTGAGCTCAGTGGAGCCAGTGAAGACCCAGTCACCATCTGGCAGGAAAGGTGTTAACTTGGAGTCTCTGATCAATTCTAGACATCAGATTCAGAAACAAAGAGAATTAATTTCGGAGTCCCCCTTGGCCTGCCCCTCCTACCTGGTAAGCCGAGAGCCTCTGTATTGACTTGCTAGGTATTAAAAAGTTAAGTCTGCTAGGTCACCTGCAACACAGAATGCCAGGTGCCAGAGCCTGCCCCACCGGGCAGGATTATCTTATCAACCAGGCTGATAACACTCAGGAAAGCCTGGCCATAAGGAGCAAATATTTATAAGCCCAACACCTTTCAGTCCATAACAGATTAGGCACAGGATGGCAGCAAGAGCAGGGGGCTGAGTTAGCAATCAGCTCTGGGCATAGGAGCCTGGTTCCCGATCAGAACCTTCCTGTGCATGTGCGGCTCATAAAGAAGGCATGTTGAGTCCTGAACCATGTAGGAGGCACTTTACCACCTATTCCCTCACCGGACCCTCATGACAGCGTGGTGAGAGAGTTATTGCGTTACTCCCATTTTACAGTGGAAGAGGCTGAGGTACAGAGAGGTTCACCGATTCACACTTTCACATTGCCAGCAAGTGGAACTTAAACTCAGGGTTTCTGGTTCCAGAACTTGTTTGTTTTCTAAGCTGCAGCAGTGGCCTTGACTGGTTCTCACTTGGCCACGCTTAAAATTCACAGCTCCCCAGAGAGCCCCCTGTGCCCCTCAATTTCCTGGTCACAAGCTCCTCTCACTTGGCAGATGAGGCCAACCAGAATCTGATAAAGAGAGAAAAGGAGATAGTGACCCCATGGGAACAGTCACTAAAATAGTCCTGGCCCCAAAACACACACATCCCTGTGGGCTCTCCGAGGGCTTGGAATTCATTCCTTTGGGTCTCCTGGTCTTTTCTGTTTATTCATTCTCCCTGGGAGAGGTGATTAAATGATTAAATGCAAATGAATTAGAATGAGAGGTCTTCCTTGGTGTCAGAGGAGGTGTCACTGATTGAAGGGGTCACTGGTTCCCTCTGTGCTAATGTGGAGGGAGGCTGGGGGGAACATGGAGGAAGCCCCCTCCCTCTGGGTCTTGGGTTTCTTCTCTGCCAAAGGAGACTAAATGATCTTAGACATCCCTACTTCCTGAACCTCAGAAAAATCTCCTGGGACGAGGAGCTCCATAAACCCTTCTCTTTTCATCCTCAGCCAGGAGAGCAGGAGTATTCTGAGGAAGCAACTTCTAAACCGACTGCAGGAGAGGTGAGTAGCTGGGGTCAGGAAGCAGCCCGTGCAGAGGCCTGGAGGTGAGGGCCAACATGCGTGTCTGAGCAACTGTGGTCCCAAAGCTTAGGTTACAAGAGGTTGAGAGATGAGGCTGAGATAAGCAGGAGCCAGATTACAAAAAGTCTTGTAAGACCATGTTCAGGAGCGTGGGCTTTATCCTAAGAGCAATAGGGAGCCAGAAAGGAGTTAAAGCATAGAAGAGGCGTGACAGTAGGTGTGTTTTAATACTTTCCCTCTGGAACAAATGTGGAGACTAGATTGGAGGATGGGGAACAGAAGAAGGTGATGGGAGGAGGAAGGGCAGTGGGAGAGAGACCCCATCTGAACTTCTTTCTTTTTCCCACCCGCTTCCTCTGACCTAGGTTGGCCTGGTTATGATACCTGTATTTGCAAGAGTAATACTACTGGGCTTCCCAGGTGGCTCAGATAGTAAAGAATCTGCCTGCAATGCGGGAGACCCCAGTTTGATTCCTGAGTTGGGAAGATCCCCTGGAGAAGGGAATGGCAACCCACTCCAGTATTCTTGCCTAGAGAATCCCCTGGACAGAGGAGGCTGGTGAGTTATAGTCCATTGACTTGCAAAGAGTCAGACACGACTGAATGATAAACACTTTCACTTTTTCACCATTTATAGTTGCTTCCTCTGTGCCAGGCACTGTGTGGGGTGCTGTCTGTGCTTTGTCTCATTTATGCCTCATGGTAACCCTACCAGGTAGGAATGCTTACCACCCGGAATTTACAGATGAGAAAACTTGGGTGAGAGAGGCCAGGTGTCTTGCCCTGGGTCACACGGCTGGTAAGTGGCAGCAGCACTACACTGGCAGAGATGTGGCTCATTGTTTTTAACCATGGGTGCCCTGCCCCCTGAGATGCCATCCCCATGGTTAGCCTGCACTTTCAGGGCAGGATGGAGCTCTGTTGGCCAGCTTCCTGCAACAGAGGAGAATTGGAGCAGAAGTCCTAAAAACGTGATTTGCCGTGGGTCCCCTTTAAACAAGCTGTATGGTGCATCTGGAGAGGGTGTGAGGTCTTTGGGAGCATTTGGGATCCCATGGCTGGTTCGTCTTTTGGGTCAGAGGAGAAACAGAACCAGGCCTGGGGCAGGCTGTGGTGCCTCAACCCTCCTATCCATCCGCCCGTCACATGAAGGGGCCTCTCAGAAGCCTTGGGGCTTCAGGAACCACTTCCCAATCCAGAGGGGAGCCAAGATGTCACACTTCGCAGAAGCTAGAGAATGCAGAGGGAGAATGGCTGTTAATTCTTTCCCACGCTGCCCTTTCTAGAGGGGGAATAGGACCCCAGGTCTGGGTCAGGGAGCTCTGAAGGGCACCCCAAGGTGGTTAGCACAGGGGCAGTGCTCCCAAAGGCCAGGCAGAGTAGAAGGGTAGATTGACATCCCTGATTGGATTCCCCCAAAGTCACTGGAGACCCCCAGTGAAATTCATCCACTTCTAACCCATGATACAGAACAAAGAGGTTACTTTGCTGAGAGCCAGGAGTGCAGGCTCCTGTGCTGGGCCCTGCCACATCGGGCTGGGTAACCTTGGAAAGGTACCTCTCCCACTCCTTTTCCCCCACCGGATGGGGTGACCCCTAAATGCCCCCTCTCCCAGTCCTGGAGTCCAAGTCTCCAGGGTCTGGATGAGCCTGTGGTCCAAGCTGGCTGGCTTCACAGCCCTCTCCAGTCATGGGGGTCCATCCTGTCTCCCAGGGCCACCCTGGAGTCAGGCTAGAAAGCAGGCCAGCGGTTCTGCTCCTGCTCCATCCCCCCAACCCCCCACTTCCCCACTCCCCCCTTACTCTAGGAGGACACCAGCCCTTCTGGGTTTGCTCTGTCAGTTGGATAGGGCTGGCTTGCACCTGCAGAAGGGCACACTAATTTATTTTGCATCATTTTGCATTACCTGGCTCCTGGGCCTCCAGCTTGACATGCAGATTTATGTAAAAGAGACCCGACATGCAAATGAGCCAGGCCTGCCACTTGTTTTAGTAACAGGCAGGGCCACATCACTGGCTCCTCCGGTCCAGCTGTTCTCCCCATGGCCCATGGATCTCTCAGGCTGAGGTCCATCTCCCTGCTGCGCTGCCTCTGCTCTGCTCTTCTCAGAGCTCAGGCCAGGTGGGAAGTCAATTTGACAGAGAGGTTAGAAAGAAGAAAACTCAAACCCTGCTTCCCCTGCTTCTGGCTGTGACCTGTTGAGAGACAGTGGAGAGATAAAGACAAACACCCACAACTGACCAGAGAGAAAGAGGCCAACTGAGAGAAAGATGCACAAGGATTCAGAGGGGCCAGGAGACAGGGCTGCACATAAAACAACCATGAGCAGAGAGGGATAGGCAGATGGACAAAGAGCAGGCAAAGCACAAAGTTGGAGAGGGGGAGAAGAAAAAAAAAGCCAGCAGAGACAAGAGACAGGAGAGATGGGGACACAGGAGGGGGATGCTGATGGAGGGGGCGGACACCAAGAAAGGAACAGATTTCAGAGCTGCTGTGGAGGAAAAATAAGGATATAGCAACAGCCGGGCTGTGGGGAAGAAAAGTGAGGGAGGAGTTGGCAATGATGACAGCTTGACGTTGGGAATGGGGAAAAGGAGTCACAGGCGGAAGTGACGGGGGAGACCTGTGGGAGAGACAGGGGAGCTGCCCTGTGAGGAGCCCTGACAGCAACTTGGGTGCCACAGGCAGGAGCCGTGCCACCACCTCATAAACCGATTCTCATCTGCCTAGCTGTATGTGGGCTTCTGTGCTAGCTCAGTAATCAAGAATCCAGCTGTCAATGCAGGAGATGGGGGTTCCATCCCTGGGTAGGGAAGATCCCCTGGACAAGGAGATGGCAACCCACTCCAGTATTCTTGCCTGGAGAATCCCATGGACAGAGGAGTCGGGCGGGCTACAGTCCATGCGGTCTCAAAGGAGTCAGACTAAACAACAACAGCTATTGATACATATATACCTGCATATCTATAGAGCACACTTATAAAGCACACGGATATGCAGTGGGTAGAAGAAAACATTCTACAGCCATGAGGCTCTAGAGACGGAGGTTGAGGGGTTGTCCAGTGTGGCAGGAGTCGCTGTGTGTCTGTCCTCACAGGACCCAGGGAGAATTCACAGCTGTTCACCCCAGCCTTCCCACTGGAGAGCAGCCAGCAAGCGGGGTCCGGGTTGTTGGTTGCTCACCTGTCCCAGCCAGCCGCCCACTTCCTGTCCCCTGAATGCACTTGATTTGAGCAAGAAAAGTAAGCAAGCAAACAAATCAAAACACAAAGAAGGAACCCATCATGCTCCCACAGCCTCTTCTGTAGGGAAATTGACATTGTGGGAGGAGGGAGTGGGCAGAGGCCCTGGGTGGGTGGTCTTGGCGCTCCTGCAGGGTGGGTGTACTCTCTGGTTTTTGGATAATCTCCACCTCTGCACTCCACCCCCATGAGAGCTCCTGAGAGGGGACAAAGTAGACATTTCTTAAAACCTGAGGTGTCAACACTGAAGGTGTCCTCAGAACCCCTCCAGCCCAACTTCACCATTTCATGGAAGAGGGCACTGTGACCCAGAAAGTTCCCTGTGGGGTTGGGCTAATGGACATTTTTTGTTAAACAACTCTTCTTCCCTCCAGATGGTCCTCTTGGCACTGACTGACCTTGCCCTCTATGCCTCTGGGATTCCTCTGACTTGCCCACGTCGGTCCTGGATACACACACACAGCCCGTTGAAGGGTGGACTGTATTTTTACTCTGAGACGGATGAATTTGGTACATATTGTGAAACTTAGGGACGCAGACACTTCTGTGCACTTTTCACCTGTGCTCCAAGAAGACCTAGGGCTCTTTGGGTCACCTTTATCATCTTGCCAGCTAGTACTTGCCAGTTCCCAGCAGATAAAGCCCGCAAACAGCTGAGTCCAGTGAAAGTGTTGTGTGAGCCGTGGGATTTTCACCTGGCAGAGATCTGCTCAAAGCTGAGGTCTCCAGACACCTGGGTCATCTCCGGAACCCCCTCCTTGCCCCTCCTCCCGTCTAGAAGTGCAGGTCAGCTCCTCAGACTCCCATCACTACCTGGGTCTGACTCAGTCTGCTTGGTTCAGCCAGAGGTCATGTGGCTCTACTCCAGGCCCATCTTTTGGGTCACTTTGGCCAGCCTCATGTGTCACTCCTGTGTTAACCTCTGATTCAGTGGTTTTTAACATCTTGGAATGAGAGACCCTTTCGGGGACAGGATTAAGGCTGTGAAGTCTCTCCCCTCATGGTACTGTTCATGTCCTTGAGACTTTGTATATGATGTCAGGGACTTCATGGACTCTCTGAAGCCCTCACACCAAGACAGACAGACCCAAGGGTCCTATTGGCAGGAAGTCAGGGTCCCCAAGGAAGCCCAAGTTCCCAAATCATTTCAGCAGAAACTGAAGCCCTAACAAAGTGACATTTCAGAAAACTTCCCACAGAATGGCTTCTTTCCCTCTTTCTGTCTCAGGAATTCCTTTTCTAGGCAACTGTTTCTTCCTTGTTGAAAAGTCAGATCTAAGCTTTGCCACTATACCCTAGCTTCATATCAGGCAAGCTGAAATGGCACATAATTCACAGCTCAGTTCTCCTTTCCCTTTTACTCTCTCTCTCTCTCTCTCTCTCTCTCTCTCTCTCTGTCCCTCTCTCCAACAGCCCCTCCCAGGCAGCACATGCCCCTGACCCCATTTTGCTTCGTCTCAGGCCAGGGTTCAGCTAAGCACCAGACCTTGAAATGGTTCCAGAAGAGATGTGGGGTAGATGATGCACTCTTGGGGAGTTGAAAGCTGACTCTTCTTGTCACCTCATCATCCAGGGGAGACCATGGATGTTCACGGTCTCAGAAAAAGGGCCTCTGAGGGCAAGAGTGGGTGGGAGGAGCAGAGAAGCCCTAGAGAAAGGGAAAGGTGGGCAACCCGACTGAGAATTCCCTCTGCAGATTCCAGATCCTGAGTGCTGCCATATCTCTGCCCCCACCTCCCCTTTTCCAAAAGTGGGTGATAGAGGAGGCTGTGGACTGTGGACTCTGGGCCTGGCTGGAGATGCCGAGAGGCCTCTGTGTGAAGGGGGAATGATGCGAGGGCTGGAATCTCTGAGGACCAGGGCTGGCCGGGGGCCTGGGAAGATCCTTGTGGAAGGCCCAGGACTCAGGGTGGCCGGGGCTCAGAAGAGTGAGAGCAGGCGCCTTGCCAGAGAGGGGTCCGGCCAGCCCACAGGGTGGCCCGGCCATCCAACGTGCATTTAGATGGAGAAAGCTGCTTAATCTCCCCCTGGAAATCAGGAAGTTGGAACTCACACAGCTGATTACGGGACCAGAGGAGTGATTTCAGAGGAAAGATGAAAAGAAAGTCAGCTCAGGAGGGAGCAGAGGAGAGAGAGCTGGGAGGTTTAGGGGTGCGTACTGAGGGGTTTGTCTGTAAAGCCCCTGCACACTGAGCCTGGCTGGGAGCTCTGTAGGGGCAGGTGGGGGGCTTTGCTCAGGTGTGTGTGGGGGGTGTGGGTGAGGGTCAGGCCTGTCATATGGAAGCATTCTGAGGGGTGAGGCTCAAAGCTGAGAGGAACTACCGGGGGTTCTGAAGATCATGAGAGAGTGCTGAGAGGAGACCCCAGGAGGCTAAGAATAGAGCCTAAGCCTTGATTTCCAGTCCAGGCAGGGCCCTTGTGTGTGTGGTGGTGGTGGCGGTGGTGCTGTTGTGTGGGGGTGGGGCCTGGTCCTCTCACCTGTCCCTCTCCTCCAGGCCTGGAACTCCAGCCCCAAGTCTTCTGGCTAAGCAGGAAAAAGGACAAGAAAGCGTGTGGTGGGTGGATTATCTGTCCTGACAGAAAGTGTCACCCAGGCCATCCTGGGGCTGAGGGGGCCAGAACAGGGGCTGTTGTCCCAGGAGACCCCAGGTTGAAGGACAAGGACTGTCCTGTGATGGCCTTGTCCTGCTTCAGGTCTAGACAGGAGAGTTGAGGCTGGAGGACAGCTGGGCTCAGGCAGAACCTCTGGTGACTCCTCTGCTCTGTTTTCTGCCCCAGTCACACATACACACCACTCAACCATACTGGCTTGCTCTCATATTCTCTCTCTTTCTCTCTCATACACACATGCACACTTAAACCTACATTTAAATAACTTGCAGACGTATATTAGCAAAAACATTCCATCTGGGCTGGGATTTCTCTCATTGCTTTGAATTCCCCTGAGTTTTAACTTGAAAAAAAAATAGGAAGAGGCAAAGATTTGACTAATGTTGGGTTAAGGTTTTTTTCTTACCCCTTTCTTTCTTGGTTACTGACTGCCAAGAATTTATGTTTGTAAAAGGAAAAGAATTAACTGTGTTGATTAAGAGGCAAACTCCTTGGAAATGTTCCCTCTTAACCCTTTGGTGCCTTCTCAGTGAACGATGCTGGGGTTCTCTGGTCCAGTGCTTCACAACCTTCCAGGGGGCTGATACTCCCCAAAGGGAACTTACAGAACAGAGGCAGGCTGTGCCCTTCTGCTGTGTGAACGTGTGTGTGGAGGAGCAGATGTGTGGGTAAGCATTGTGAGAGTTGTGTGTGAGCGTGGGGGCTGTGAGGTTGCGTGTGCATGTGTGTGAGTGTGCAAGTGTGGGAGTGAGTGTGGTGACCACATGTCTGTCCATCAGTAGATGTGGGATGTGTTTGGGCATCCCTGCCTCCCTCTGGCTGTGTAGTAAAAGACCAGGAAGGTGGGGGACCTTCAGCTTGACCAAATTAAGGGGGGGCTATGATCTAGCAGGAGCAGGGGGGCTGAGGGGTTGTGGGGGTGGGGGTTTAGCTGAGGAAGCAGGTTCTTTCCTGATATCTAGCAGCTGTTGCCACGGACTGACCACAGCCAAAGCCATCCCTGGCTCAGTGTCCTTGTGTGCGGAACAGCGGGTGGGGGAACCCACCAAAGGTGTTCCCTCCCTGTTCTCCTCCCACAACTCCCCCAGCCCTTAGGAAAAGCCTGGGCTGCATGGGTCCCAAGCTTATCCTCTGGGATAGGGCAGCCCTGGAGCTGGGACTGAGGGCTCTGACTGGAGAAAGGATGTTGTGGGGAGAAAGAGGAGCAAAGAAAGGAGAGCTTCTTAGAAGCTCTGAGTCTCATACATATACATCCAACCATACAGAACTACTGAGCCCTCCACTTGGCCTCACTCCTCCCGGACTTATCTGGACAGACCTTCCATCCCTCCTTTGTTTAGCCAATTCCTGCTTGTCTTTCAAGTCTTAGATGTGAGCCCTTCCAAGAAGCCTTCCCCGCTCCCATCCTTGCATGACAGCCCCCTGGGCACATAGGCACTCTCCACCTGGTATCATCCTCACATCCTCTTGTCTGTTTTTCTCCTCTCACTCCTTGAGGATAGAGACGTTGTCTTCTCTATCTTGAATCCCCTGTGCCTAGAACCATGCTGGCACCCAGCATGGACTCAGTTAAGGCTCACCCCATTGAATTTAAGGCCGTTGATTGCTGAAATCAGTGTTAGTCACTCCACTGGCTGTGATCTAGATCACCTTGTATACACCCTCTGCTATGACACTTATCATAAGACCCTAGAATAATCTGCACATGTATTTGACCCTCTTAATTTTCTGTGAGTTCTGCAGAACAAGAATTTTGTTGCAATCATCCCCAGGACCTAGCACAGCATCAGACAAATAAAGGCCCAATAAATGTCAAATGAATGAAAGAGTAACTGAATGCCTGATAAAGATCCAAGAACATATATAGAGAGACTGATGTAGCTATGAAGATCATTAAGGGCTAGAGTGCAGAGGGGAGACTGTGCTATCAGAGCAGGGTGGAAGGAGAGAAGGAAAACATTAATCGAGCATTTAATGTGTGCCACAGGCCCCAGCACCGTACCTGGCATCCAGGGGTGGTCATTTCACTGTATCATCTCCATCTTGTGAGGGGGGTACTTCCCTCATTTGACATATCAGGAAATTGAAACAAAGAGAGGTTAGGTGACCCTTGCCCAGGATCACCCGCTGTACAGATTCGGCTGGGATTCAAACCCAGAGAATATGCTTCTCCCACTGTGCCATGGTTCACAAAGGAGGTGAGTTTTTGAGCAGTTTTGAAAGATGAGAGGGGCATGGCTTTGTAGAAAAGGATTGCAAGCCCAGGCAGGTGGAAGACTGAGAGTTCCTAGGATTAATGCTGGCTAGCTTGTCCCGTGAGTTTACATAAGCTACTGTGTGTCCAGGAAGCAAGGGGAGACCCAACATGACAAGGGAAGGTGCAACTATGGAGAAGGCAGCAGAACGAGAGCAGCCCAGGAAGGCCTTCAAAAATAGATCTGAAGCCTAGCTTTGAAAAGGCAATGGGTGGAAACTGTCAAAAGGAACCAACACAGATGTAGGACTTATTGGGTGGCAAATGCTATGCTGAGCACGTATGAACACATTTAATCCTTGCAGCAAGGTTCTGAGGTGGATCCTGCTATGATTCCCATATACTGGGGAAAGTGGAGACCCAGAAAGGATAAGTAAGGCTGCTCCAGGTCACAGGAGTGGTTAAGGTAGACCTGGGATTTGAACCCTGACAGTCTGATTCCAGAGTGGCTCACGGCCACTGAACTAAAGAAGGTGAGCAGGGATAAGGAGGTCCCTCAACTTGGCAACCCACTCCAGTACTGTTGCCTGGAAAATCCCATGGACAGAGGAGCCTGGTAGGCTGCAGTCCATGGGGTTGCACAGAGTTGGACACGACTAAAGTGACTTAGCAGCAGCGGCAGCAGCAACTTGGATAGTCAATGTAAGTCACACTGGCAGGCCACCTGGAAGTGTGATCTGGCTCTGGTTGGAGGATTGTTGTTCAATCACTGAGTTGTGTCCGACTCTTTGCAACCCCATGGACTGCAGTACTCCAGGCTTCCCTGTCCTTCACTATCTCCTGGAGTTTTCTCAAACTCATATCCATTGAGTAGGTGTTGCCATCTCATTCTCGGTTGCCCCCTTCTCCTCCTGCCCTCAATCTTTCCCAGCATCAAGTCTTTTCCAATGAGTTGGTACTTTGTATCAGGTGGTTAGATTATTGGAGCTTCAGATCAGTCCTTCCAATGAATATTCAGGGTTAATTTCCTTTAGGATTGACTGGTTTGATTTCCTTGCTATCTAAGGAACTCTCAAAGAATCTTCTCCAGCACCATTAAAAAACATCAATTCTTTGGCACTCAGCCTTCTTTATGGTCCAGCTCTCACATCCGTACATGATTACTTTGATGTACTATGATTACAAGCCATAGCTTTGACTAGACAAACCTTTGTGGGCAAAGTGATGTCTCTGTTTTTTAATACGCTGTCTAGGTTTGTTATAGCTTTTCTTCCAAGGACCAAGTGTCTTTTAATTTCGTGACTGCAGCCACCATCCATAGTGATTTTGGAGCCCAAGAAAATGAAATCTGTCACTGCTTCCACTATTCCCCATCTATTTGCCATGAAGTGATAGGACTGATGCTATGATCTTAGTTTTTTCTGTACTGAGTTGGAGGGTAAGAGAGGTCAAGTTAAAGGAAAGATGCAAATCCCAGACTAGTGAGTGAGGACATCATTTCAGACTGGGGAACGCTTAAAGGTGGGGGGGGTGTGTGTGGCAGGGACAGAGTCTCTGATGATCTAAACCTTTTTCATGCATGTGGAGAACTTTGCTTCAAGGACTCTGGGGTTCATCACCCCTGTCCCCAGCCCCTTGGAGGGAAGCCCCAGAGGGCTATGATGATGTGGGTTATTCCTAGCGTACTCTCCCTGGAGAACTCTAACCTATTTCCTCTCCACCCTCCCCTACCTGTGAGCAGGGGAGTCAAGCCAGAGATGGCAAGTGGGCCCACCCTGGCTTTGCCTTTGTTCCCACTGGATGCCTGCTGCCCAGGGGGACTGGGCCTTCTCCTCTTCTCCATTCAGGCCAGGAGCCTGGGAAAGGGGACTTGTGGCCTCCTGGTAACTCAGCTCTGATGTCTCCTGATTGGAGAGCTCTGCCCTCTCTCAGTCATGTTCCTTTGTGGTCTGCGTGGGTGTCGCTGTCACAGGCCAGCCCATGCCTCTGCCCAGAGCATCCAGAGACACTTGGGGAGAGGGCAGCAGCCAAGCTGTGGTCTGAGGGGAGCTGATGCCTCCCCCACTGTCCTGATCTTGTGGTTCTGGGGGGCTGGCTCTGTTTGAAGGGGAGTGCCTTGTATCAGAACACCAAGAGCTGTTCTGTTGAATACCCATGGTCATGAAACTCTTTCTGCCCAGCTTTGGCACTTTGGGTCTGAAGGGAACCAGCATCCTGGAATCCCCTCATGACTTCTCTTACGGCCCCTGCAGATCATCTGTCAGCGATCCTCCCTCCTCTCCACTGGGCAGAAAAATCATCTTAAAGCATATCTTGGAAAGGTCCTCTCAAACCTTTACCTTGATACCATACCGTATAGTCACCAAGCATTCTCGCATCCTTGGTCCATGGGGCCCTTCTCATATCAGCCCTATAAAGCAGGCAGCCCAGAGATTATTAGACCCATTTTACAGATGAGGAGAACAAGGTCACCTGGTTGGTGAGTCATGCTGGCCCCACTGTTAGATTTCTAGGCAGTGGGATCAGAAGGCAGCCTGGGAGGGGAGGGGCTGGGACCGAGATCCATGCCAACCAAAGAGATGGGATTGGAAAGATGAGTGATCACAGGTCTCTCTGTGTCCAGAAAGGTCCACCTTGAGTCACCTGCCTTTCTCTGCCCAAGACACCAGCAGCTTCCCCGCTGAGTGATGGTGAGTCAGCTCCCAGCCACTCTCCGCCAGGCGCTCCTCCTCCTGGCTTTCGTAGCATCTGACTCAAGGTCTGTTTCAGGTAGGCAGTATCTGTGGTGCCTTCTGGTGTAAAGCCCACAACTAAACAAGAAGAAACATTTGAGAACTATTTGTGAATAAAGGACACCAGGAGCAGCGTTCAGGCTTTTCAGAGAAAAGAGATGCCCAGTCTAGAGGGGCGGCAGCTATGGCCATCCACAGTTACATAACAGCATCACCATGACACCCTGCATTGCTTTAGCACTGCTTCTGAAGCACTTCAAGCACTTTCAGCTTTATTAGGCTATTTGATCTCGTAAAAGTCCCACAAATGGGTGGTGATAGTTACTATAACCATTTTATGGATGAGGAAACTGAGGCCTAGAAAGGTGTTAAGTGATGCACCCAAGGCCTTACAGCAAGGGAGTGGGGAAAGAGAGCTGGGTCTGTCCTGTCTTTAGAAGTTTCTCTAGGGGTTCTGTTTCTGGGACTCCCTTTTGGTGTCAACATTCCTATGAGGTAAGGTGTGGACGGAGGAGGTGACTGGCAGCAGGCTCAGAGACTCTTCCTGTGCAAGATCACTGAGAGACAGTGAGTCAGGCTCCCTGATATTGAAGTCAGTTTCCTCTTTCATTTCCCCAAACAATTGTTGGGGAGTGAGCTCACTTGTTGATCCTCAGAGTGGAGCTGAGGGTACCTGCGCAGCTGCCCCTGAAGGGTTTGATAGTTGTGGTGATCTTAAAAAGAGGCTAGTACTCTTGCCTTGGGACTCCAGCCCTCCTGACCCAGCAGTGCTTCAGCCAGAGGAGGGTACCTGGCTAGCCCTGTGTGTGGCCACAGACTCAACACCTGTTTCCTGACCTCCAATACTGTTCCCATTCAATCCTGTCCATGGCTGAACTTCCTAAAGCTTTCCCCTATTCTCACTAATTGTCAGTGGAGTCCCATTCCTTCCAGCCTCAGTTTGGCCTTCAAGACACCACCCTATCAGGTTCCACACTGTCTCCCCAGCCTTTGCTCCTCTGCCTTGTCCTTCTCCACAAAACCCTGTCTTCAGCCATAACTGTAGGGCTTGTCTAGACATGTTTTGTGTTTTCCCAGCTCCACAGTGGACTGTGATATTATTCCCTTGGTCTGGAATGCCACTTCTATTCTCTCTGCTGGATTTTTATCCATCCTTCAAAATCTCTGATGAATGTAATCTCCTTCGTGAGGCCTTCCTTGACCACACCAACCAGGAAGTGCTATCTACTTGCTGGGATGTCTCACTTGGTATACGGGTGTCTATACAAGTAATTCTCTATGTGTTGTGGTGATGGTATAAAGTCTTGGATGTTTGTAAAACTTCAGAGGTTGCAGAATTCTGCAGTACCACTCGTGCATGCATGTGTGTTTGGTGTATATGTTTATGAGAGATGACCAGTTATGAAGAACACCTGAACACAACAAGGGACTGGACCCTTACTGGGTTTTGAGTGTGTCAATCACTTCTGCTCGGCCAATGAACAGAAAGCCAGATATATACCCCAGAGGAGAAAGAACCCTAGCTATAAAATCCATAAACACTTGGAGGAAGAAAGAATAGAGAGAAGGAGAAAGTGAACAGTATGTATTGATCACTCTGTATTCCAGGCACAGAGTCAGAGAGGAGACTTCATGTGAACAAACGAGCTCACTTAAGGCTCACAATAGCTTTTAGAGGGGGGATTATTGTCCTTGTTTTGTGAATATGTGCCATTGAGGGTCAGGGTCTTCAGGAAATAGACTGAGAGGAAGACTGTGTGAAAGTTAATTGGTGACTGTTCATGGAACAAGCCCTGTATGGAAACAGGCCTGGGCTGAGGGAGAGGTTGAATGGCATTGGCATGGGCATTGCCGCGAAGTCTCAGGCGCTCCCATGGGGCTGCTAAAGCTTGGATGACCCTTCAGAGATGTTCCCCCATCTAGGCAATGGGGCTGGGTCATTGCACCCCTAGGAAGGGACATAACTCAGGCAAGACTGCTCCCTGCAGCTGAGGGCATTTCCTATGGAGGGCCAGCATCATCTGCATGCACCATTTTGGACTTGAGAAATGCCTGCCCTGCACACACACAGCACTGCTGGCAAGTGGGAGGATTAAGGAGGAGCTCAGGCCCATGCTTTGTCCTAGGGAACCATGTGACTTTCAGTCCATCTAGAATTCAGTTTGGCCACCCTGTACCCAAGAGGCACCTTCAGGAAGGCCATGCCCAGAAAGTCCCCGTGAAGAGAACAGTCTTCCTTTTGGGGGAAGGTTCAATAGATCTAGTGTCAAATAACAGCAGTGAGAAGGTAGGTAATACTGATCAGTTACTGATGTTTTCTGATTCTCACACTTTGAGAACTTTGATAGGGGGAATATGAGTGTAATATCCAAAGTATTTCACAAACAGGAAAACACCCAGGACAGTCAGAGGACTGGCAAGATGCATCCCAGCTGAACATGAACCAGACCTGGTGGGCTCTGGAGGACAGGACTGTAGCTCTCCCCCAATGCCATGTGCTGGGAAATAACCTGGGGAGGGCTCTCTTCAGAAAACCAAGCTGAGAGAGGCAGGTCATTTGATTGAACTTGACATCTGGCTCAGCATCTGAGATGCATGTAGTAATCTCTGCTGTAAGTTTCTCTTTTTGCAAGGACCGTGTCTTACTCAGCTCTGTTTTCTGAACCTGGCACAGGAAAATTTGTTACATGAAATCTGAATGACCCTGGGCAAGACCCCACCCTGCTCTATGCCTCAGTGCCCTCATCTATAAATGAGAGGTTTCCCAACCCTGTTTCTCCTTGAAATGGGAGAATCTGGGGAAGCCTCCTTAGGAGAAGGGAGGTGAGGGGGCCGCGTTCAGGGCCTCCAATCCTGCTTTACCCAGAGCAACTCCCCTTATATTTGTTTATGCATCCATACGGTTTCACTTAAACCGGCATTCCTCAGCTAAAAACAAAGCCTGGGAACCACCAGGCTGCATATGATATCTGAGGTCCTTTACACACAGCTCTGACATGTGTGGATGTGAGCGAGCAGATGAATAAATGAAATAATGAATGAGTGAATTAATGAACTCTTGGTATACTTAGCTAATGTAGGCCAATCCCTGGCCACACCGTTCTTAGAGCAGCTGGCCAGCCACCCTGGGAAATTTGGAAAGAGACACCAGGGCTTTTCCGACGTCCTGTCAATTGCAGGAGTCTGTCTCCACCACGGCCGTGGATGAGGCCTCCTCCCTGCAGATCCCTTGGATGCCACCCGGTCTGGCTTGTACTCATCTTTGACTCTCCTAATACGTTGACTCAGCTGAAAGAGATACTGACAACAGCTGTGCGAGTCACTGGCCGGTCTGGTGAAAGCATCCTTAGGTTTTCTCAGTGGGTGTCCCAGGGTGTGGCACTAGGTCTGCTTGTTTCAGCTCTCTTCCCTCCTAGGGAAACGGCTCCTAATTTTGGCCTTGCCCCCCTCCCACCATCTCTCCTTTCCTTTCTTCCTCTGAGTCAGTGGTTCTTAATCTTGACTGCATGGATTGGAATCGCCTAGGGAGACTTAAAAATCACTGATGCCCAGAGATTCTGATTTCTTGCTTTGGGGTGTGGCCTTGGCAATAGAAGTAGCTCCCCAGGTGATTCTAATATCCAGCCAATGTTGAGAACGACTGGTCTGAGGATGTGGACTAGGACTCCCAACCTCAGCTGAAACTGTTTCTAGCCATGGGATTCAGATGTCTACTGCAACTGGGGAGGAGCGGGGCCCAGGTTTCTCTCAGCAACCGGGATGTAATTGGAAGTGGAAAGAAATACACAGTGCTACCCTTGCCGCACTAACCTAGCACTGAGTCCCATGGGAGGAGAGCCCTCAAAGGAAGCTGAAGGGGCTATTTTCATAAAGGGTCCTATGAGATTCAGGCAGGTCAGTGCTGTTTGGGGTCCAGGTGACAGGATGTGACTGCATGGGGGAGGGGCACAGGACACTGAAGCTCAAGTGGACAGAGGACAGCAGGTGGGCAGTGTGTCCCTTTTGAGAGAGCTTTGGGACAGTGCCCTGGGCATGGGTGGTAGCGTTTTCAGAAGGCCTGCTGGCAGCAAGTCCCACTCTGGGGTGACTGTGGGCTGCACAGCATCAGAGAGCAAACAGGGTTGGGGGGAACAAAGCTTTGGTGAGATATGGGGTCCACTTCCCATGACAGCCCTGCTGATAAGAACATGTGGGATGCTCCCAAGGGGCCCCCCGAATCGCAGAGTGAACCTATGGTAGACAGGATTGAGCAGCAGTAAAACCTGGTCATTTTCATGGATGGGAACCCATGGTGAGGTCTGAGGACACTACAATCTTGAAGCTGTCTGGTTGTGGCGGTGAAGTGACCAGGTATGACAGAGGGGGATCAGAGGAGCAGACTTCGTGACCTGCTCTGAAAAGGCCCCCTGGTTGGATCAGTCCCCCCAACAGCTTTCTCTCCGGTGCTCACATCTGATCAGGGTCTTCTCAACTCAAGGCTTACTGAGGCTTCTCAACTCTGCATGCATGTTCTCAATGGGAATTATGTGCTTTACTTCCTGTGCAGGTTCTTTCTCTCTCTCTTGAAATCACATTTTCTCCTAAATTAGAAAACCTCTTTAATTGTTAGCAGGAGCTGAGGTTCGGTTCCTTGCATGGACAATGTCATTAAACACTGGAAAATAAACAAACTGGAAAAGTTTAAGACATTTTCGAACACTTTGCTTCCCAGAGGGCGTCTGGGGCCCTGGGCAGGACAAGGTTCTGCTGGCCTGGGTTTATATTGTGTTGATGACTTGACCCCTCCAGCTGTGAGAAGCCAAACTGACAGCGGGTTGTTTTTACTAAACTTCCCAGGATTGCAAACTTGGTTCAGAAGGCATTTGCACTGATTTGCGCTGAGGTCTCCAGTGACTGCGCCAAGCTTCCTCCCAGGGCAGAGTGTGGGATGGGAGTGGCCAGTGGTCCTCAGAGCTGACAGCTGGTGTAAACCATCCCTGTCCTCTGCAGCTATTCCAGAGGGGCCAGGGAGGCGAAGGGAACTGTGGGAGGGGTTGGTGTGTGAGGACATTTCTTCCCATCTTGCTGAAATGTGAGTCTAATGAAATGATAATGAGGTTGTGGCCTTTAAGCTCCATTGAGCTTCTTGCGCACTGTAATTTTACCCAGAGTGGGGCTAGTTTTTGAAATGATTAAAACTATTGATTCCTAGGCCTGTGTGGCTTGAATCTGAATTCATTACAGGCCCAGAGGTGGGGGATAAACATTTCTCCCTGGTTCAGCTGGGAAACAGATCCCATCTTGTCTGAGTCTTTTGCCCACCCACCCAGCTCTCCAGCAGACCTCTGGCAGCACAATTAATTGATATGGGAACCTCTGGCAGTATGGGCAGATAGACAAAAAATACGACCCAGCATCCATAGAGGAACAAGTTATGAAAGTCCCAACCGGAAGTCCCAGACCATTTTCTGGGACCTCTCCCTCATGTCGGAGGAGGGAAGCTCTTAGTGTCTAGTCTCTGATATTTTCTTACTGACATTATAAGTGAAATGTCTTTTCTGTGTAAAGAAACACACAGAAACCCTCCAAAGTTTGACCCAGAAGAATCCTGGAAGGAGAAACTCCAGCCAGCAGGGTGGCTGACAATGTGGGGTGAACTTGGACCTCCTGAGCCCCATCTTTCTCAGGATAAAATGAGGGGTTTCTCTGATTTTTGTTATCAACCACTGTTCTGGTTCCCAAGAGCATAAGGTGACTCCCTTCAAGTTGAAACAGGTTGGCATCTTAAAAAATAACCTTACTTTGAAAATGGTATGGAGGTTTCTCCAAAAATTAAGAAATAGAACTAACATATCATCCAGCAATTCCACTTCTGGGTATTTATTCAAAGGAAATGAAAACATTAATTCAAAAAGATATATGCACTGTCATGTTCATATCAGCATTATTTATAATAGCCAAGCCATAGAAACAACCTAAGTGTCCACTGATAGATGAATGGATAAAGAAAACGTAGTATACATGTATACAGTGGAATATTATTGAGCCACAAAAAAAACAATGAGGGCATTATGGTAAGTGAAGTCAAAGAAAGATAGATACTGTGTGATCTCACATATATGTAGAATCTAAAAACAAAGATCAAAACAAAATAAAACTGAACTGGATGAAGGAGATCAAAAGATACAGACTTTCAGTTATAAAATATATAAATCGTAATGTACAGCATGGTGACTATAGTTAATACTTTATTGCATATTCAAAAGTTGCTTAGAGAGTAGACCTTAAAAGTTTTCATCACAGGAAAAAAAATTGTAACTGAGGTGATAGATATTAACTAGATTCATCATGGTGATCATTTCACAATATATACAGTATATACAAATATTAAATCATTATGTTGTACATCTGAAACTAGTATATGTCAATGGTATCTCAATAAAAAATCATTTTAAACTATTAAATAATCTTAATCTAAGCTATTAAAGGAGGCCAAGTGAAGTGAAATAAAAGTCGGTCAGTCGTGTCTGACTCTTTGTGACCCCATGGACTCTACAGTCCATGGAATTCTCCAGGTCAGAATACTGGAGTGGGTAGGCTTTCCTTTCTCTAGGGGATCTTCTCAACCCAGGGATCAAACCCAGGTCTCCCACATTGCAGGCAGATTCTTTACCACCAGGGAAGCCCTAAAGGAGGCCAAAAAGAAAATTATAGAAAATGTCAATAGCATAAAGATAGGCATGCTTCTTAAGTATGGGTGTCTTCTACCTAAGTGCTGTTCTTAGCTCTGTTCTGGTCTTAAGGGCTGAAGCAATTTATATACACTTGGCCCAGCTCCCTGCCTGTGTCCATGTGGGGGTCGCCATATTAAAATTGATCACTCTGCCATCTTAATCTCCTTTCTGACATGCCTAAGTGATCACATTTTAGTGGCCCACCTGGGGCCTCCCAGTCGTGTGGAGGTTTGGTCTGAGGAGCAGGAGTTCTCCGCCACAGTGTGGGAATGGTGTAAATGACCCAAGGAGCCAGGTGGGGTGGTGTCCTCCACATGGGGGCAAAGCAGCCTGGCAAAAAGTCCCTTTGACCCCATCCTCTCCTTTTTTTTTTTTTTTTAACAGCCTCATTGGGCAGTCGTGGCCATAAAATACACATCAATCATTATATTCAGACTGGAGCGTAAAGGTCTGCCTTCAAGGTCACACACTCCATGAGTATGTCCATTCTGGGAATGGCGTAATACATTTCCAGTTTTCCTGCTCACCTTTTTACAAGTAAGCATCACTATCCCGAAGCGCTCTCTATGCCAGGTGAGGGGCACTCCCTTCCTCTGGTTGTACATCTGGGGTTCCCCTGTTTCATCTTTTTCTCTGTGTGGCCCCCACTATACTGTGGACTCCTTGAAGGCAGGGTTTCATTTTATTCCCTTTTGCGTCTCATTGCCCAGCACTGTGTCTAGCCCAAAACATACCTGGGCGGATGATTGTTGACTGAATGAATGAGGGAAAGAACCCATGATGGAGGTCATTTGTCATTTAATTCTCAGGACAACCTTGTGAGCCAAGTAGGGCAGGAATATGAGCTCTAATTTCCTGGAAAAAAAAAAAAACAACAGAACTCCAGGAGGGTAGGGCCTTGGTTAAGGTCACCTGACTCCTGGAGCTGGCGCCGGGGCTGTGCTGCAGTCTGGTAGTTCAGAGAGGGTTGCATTTTGCTGTCCAGGCTTGCATGCTCTGGGACTTCTAAGATACCCGTTCAGTCTTTCCCAGAGAGCCTCCTACACAGGTGGTTCCCTGGGCGGTTCAGATCAAGGTTCCCTTTTATTTTCTCCCCCAGCCCCACCCCCTACACCTGGGCTTTTGAAAGATTAGGCCTAGCTAACGAACTGCAATTATGCAGTAATAATGATTCCATTTTTCTCATTTTTATTAATAAAACACATATGCGACATGCCACTCAGAGCATTCCGTGGAGAGAAAACGAGTTTCCCCACCAGGTGAATAAAATTTCACCCAGAGGCAGGCAGCTCACAAACCACCTTCTTCTGGTCTGGGAATCATGGATGCTCCACTTGACAGCCCAGTCGCTGGGCCTCTGCCGCTGAGCCGGCTGCCTGCCCTGAGTCTCTGAAGTTGGAGGAGATAGGGGCCATTTCAGCTGCTCCCGGCTTGCCTTGCTGTCCCTGCTGGAATCAGCAGACCCTGACTTTTGGAGAAGCGTTACTGCGATGTGTCAGCTGCTCCGGGAGAGCCCAGAGTGATGTATTCCAAGACCTGTCAGGAGAAAGGGTTTACGGTCAGTTAGGAACTGTAAACTCCCTCCTCTGGAATTGCCCATGGAATTTTAATACTCTGTCTCCCTCTGTCTGGGCACTTCCTTCTGCTCTTGGCCCCCTCCCCGCATATGGAGCAGGGTTCAGGTCTGAGGGTCCCCCGGGAGAGTACACGGTTTCTCTCCATCCGAGCTGTCACGGCTGGAAATGGGAGGCTAAGCGCAGACAGGACTCGGGCCTTGCCGCTGCCCCGGGGCCTTGGCAGGGCCCCCTGCCGTTCACTCTCCCCGCTCCCTCCCCTTTCTCAGAGCAGGAGTGAGGCCCAGCACAGGCCCGAAGCAGCCAGAAGTGGAACTCTAGCCTGGCTCCTCCTTGAGCCTTTATTCAGGCAACAAACTCTGAGGGCCTCCCTCACGAGGGCCCACTGTGCGCTGGGCTGGGAGCTAGGAGCTGGAGCAGTCAGGGTGCATGGTCCCCGTCCTCATGACCCTCACTGCTGCTATTCAATGCTAATCACCTACAGAAAAAAGAAACGGGCAAAAAGGGAGAAATAAGAGAGACGATTGCGGGAGGAAGAGTTTAATCAGGAATGACCCAAAGAGGAAGTGAAATAGAAAACTATGGGACCTCCCTGGTGGTCCAATGGTTAAGAATCCACCTTCTAATGCAGGTTATGGGGGTCTGATCCCTGGTTGGGGAACTAAGATCCCGCATGCCATGGAACAACAAAGCCCATGCGCTGCTGGCAGCTACTGATCCCGGCTGCTTTAGAGACTGTGCTCCAGCCCCCGCACACCACTGCACACCACTGTGAAGACCCAGCACAGCCAAAACAACAACAACAACCCAGCAGACTGTCAAAAATTTTTTTAAAAAAGAAAACCATGAATGGTTTGGGAAGCCCAAATAGGCCCCTTCCTACAAAATGGCTCAATCTTCCACGTCTCTCTGCAAGGAAACTCATCTTCAAAATTTATGCTGATAGCTCCAAAGTCTGTGTTTCTTGCCCAAACTTCACTTTTGAGTATCAGAAACACCAACGCCCTGCTCCCACCCTACCCCTACCCCCACCACCAACTATCTTTACCTGGAGGTTGCAGAGGCAACTCATCCATGACCAAACTCACTATCTCCCATCAGCTGTATAATTATAATCTCTGATTTCCTTTTCCTTCTTCTGCACTGAACAGTCTGAGGCTAGTCCTCATGTGTGGGTTTACGTCAGTGTCCCCAGAGCCCAGTACAGCCCATGGTACATGGTAGGCATCCAGGAATATTTGTTGAAAACAACCAGTGCTACTACATAGAAAAGTCAGCTTCTACAGGATCTATTTTCCTAGTTTTCCCTTGTAACTCTTCTCATCTGTTTCTCCTCAAGGAATGACCATCCTGTGGCTACAACTCTCAAGACTGTTGCTTTAGCAAAACCCAAATGGAACTGGTGAGATTTCTTCATCCCACAGGGAACTCCTTTGACCGTTGGGGCAGGAGGGGGTGTGGGGGGGTGGGGGGGTTGAGGTGAAAGAGGGTTGTCAGGACTTGCCTTTGTATCCTAAGTCTTGCAGCCCAGGGCTTGATTTGCATATGTTAATATGGAGCACTGGAGCTGGTTAATGAGAAGCAGTGGGCCATGTGGGTGAGCGGAATTCCTCAGAGTATTTTTTTCAGATGTCTTAATTCACTCTCTTTGTTGTATTTCGGCAGATCCAGGTGTTTGAATTGAGTTGGTCCTGGTCCCTGTTCCCCTCCCCCAAATCTCTGAAACCACAGATTTTTCTAGATGCCAGACTCAGCCTTTTGTCCAAGGGGTGATGGGGGCATGTAGCACTCTGCCCACCTGGAAACAGCCCCAAAGAGCTGACCCAAGGGAGCCGACCCGAGGGAGCCGGCCCTGGGCTGGAGAGCCCCAGGCCGAGGGCTGGGAGGTGGGGCTGCTCCTGAGGGGGGCTGGGGGGAGAGGATAGAATTCCTGAGACAAGAACCCTCTACGGAGACAGCCCGCTGGGCTTCCAGCCCTCCATCTGGGTTCCACTAAAAACACATTTTGCGTGTTTCTGTTGTTCTTAAGTCTGGGTTTATTTCAAGGAGAAAATTATAAAGAAACATCTCTGCCTTTATTTCAACAGCAGCTTGTGCTTGGGTAGATTCTCATCTGTCTGGCCTGTCCAGCCTGGAGGTGAAGGGAGGGGGTGAGGGTGGGGTCCCAGAGAGCAGAGGCCCCAGGAGACTGAAGCCCCAGGCTCTGCTAGCTGCCAGTGTCCCAGACCACCAGGTCTGTCACTGCAGCTCCCCTTCCCAGCTGGATGGTTTGAGAATGAGAGGTAGAGATGGAGGGATGCACAGGGCAAGCAGAGATCGGCTCAGGCTGCCCACCTGGGAAAGCTCCACAGGCAGAAAGGCAAGTGACAGCGTCCCCACAGGCATTTGAAAGCCTTCCCCTGTGAGCCCAGGGCAGCATTCAGTACATGACCACTGCAGTGAGTCTGGGTTCCATCCTGACAGGAAGTCAGACGTAGCAGAGGCCCATCCTGAGGATTCAGGTTCTGACCCAGACTGGGAATCTGCAAGGTTACCTGGAGCCCTTAAACCTGAATCAACCCTCACCTCAGAGACACAGAGAATGAAGGTCAGAGCTAGAGAGGCCCTCAGCCACCTAGCCGGGCTTTGCCATTTCACAGGTGAGGAAACCAAGGCCCAGTGGGGAGAAGCTACTTGCTGAGGCCACAGTGGGGAGAAGCTACTTGCTGAGGCCACAGAGGGCCACTTGGTGGACCAGACCTATATATCCCAGGTCTCGGTGCTGTCTGGTCCTTTTCTACAGTGCTGCTTATGAGGGTGGGTGGGTGGCCGGATCTCCATGGAGCAGCCAAGAGCTCTGCTAAACACACCATTCAGGGGTTAGCATGTACGCACGCCCACAACACGTGCACTGGCCCTTGGACCCTGTCAGCAGTACCTGCACCCCCAGCACAGCTGGGTTCCTGCAGAGTTGTCTCGGACACTCAGGCTCTGGCAGACACAGGCACTCTGAACGCCATGGTAGATATGGACCTGTCTTTGTACAGAGCCAATGTCAGACAAAGAGAGAATCCGCAGCCCGGGCGCTAGGCCCTGGCCTTTACCCATCAGAGATCACTTCTTACAGAAGTCTCTCTCTTCCTCTGAGAAGGACCTCAGCAAGGACTCAAGCTGACCTGCTTGGGAAGGCTTTGATTGCCCCCTGGTGTCTGTATCTGGCATCTTCAGCCCCCCGCTTTCCAGGTCTTATTCACTCAGCAAATTTGTACTGAGCCCTCCTGCTGTGGGCCAGGAAACCGAGTGGTCAGTAGACTGTAGGAGACTGACATGCAAAGGGAGAATTATAATACCGGTTGATTAGTGCTATTAGAGAGGAAAGGCTAGGGCACAAAGGAAGTTTAAGCAAGGAGCCTAAGAAAGACTCCTTAAGGGGTATGGGCTGACATGCTTCCTGAGCTATGCATAAGCACTCAGTTATTAAGGTTCATTTGTTTGGAGTTTATAGTTTACCAAAAGATTGCATTTGCATTTTTTAGTTTATCCTGCTGCCAGCCCCATGAGGTATGTATGATAGTCCTTGTTTTACAGATGAAGACACTGAGGCTCAGACGCTGAGTGATTTGCTCCAAGTCACAGTCTTGTAATTGATTCATTTAATTAGTACAGTTTCCAAACTACTCCATCTGGACCAGACATCCAGGGGGAGGTGGGCATACCAGGCAAGGGCTGCCGGTGCGGATTGGTGGCCACCTCTGCCACCAAGATGTTGGTAAGGTGGAGGTTAGAATACCTCTCTCCCACCCTCGGGGAGCAGACTTCTGTTCTGCCCAGAGCTGCACAGTGAGACCTGGTGGGCCTCCTGGGGCAAACCAAACCAGAGAGTTCTGGGCCTGGTGATGACATCCCATTCTCATCACACAATGGGAAGTGAGGGACGCAAGGGATGTTTCATTCTTCTTTGCTGCCCCCTGCACGTAGTTAGCTAGGAGCACAGGGTGAGCGCTAAATGGCCCTCTGAATGAGATCCTTGGAGCTACAGGAAGGTGGGCCCGCCTCAGGGTGGGGAGCACAACTCCAGGAGGAGCCGTGTCTTTCATGCCCGCGCACAAGCTGGAGCTCCCAGGTCCTTGTTAAAGCAGAGTGAAAAAGCCAGTGCAGTTGTTAAAAACAGGCAGTGACAGTGATCAGCAGCCGCAGGGCACAGCCCAGGCAGTACTCACTGGGAGATCAGCCACTTCTGTCCGCCCTGGAGAGAGACCTAGCGTTCCTGACCAAGGGGCGATGTGGGTCCGCTTAGGTTCTCCTCATCCTCCGGTGCATGTGTGCTCAATTGCTGCCAAGTCATTTCTGGCTCTTTGTGACCCCATGGACTGTGGCCCCACCAGGCTCCTCTGCCCATGGGATTTTCCAGGCAAGCATACTGGAGTGGGTTGCCATTTCCTTCTCCATTATCCTCCTGACTCAGGGCTAGTTCATCACGCGGTCCTGCTGACTCCCTTCCCAGACTGTCTCAGCAACCCCACTGCTACCCCAGGATCTACGTCTCATCATTTCTGCTTAGAATCTGGTTTGTCTCCTGTTCTCTCCCTCCCTTCTCCCCTCAGCTTCCCTCACAGGCAGGACCAGTGCCTCAGTCATACCCGCTGGGCTCCCTCAGGGTGAGTCTGAGCCTCTGGATGTACAGACATCTCATAAGGGTGGGGGGCTGCCTCTAGGAAGGGGCTGGGCTGAAGAGAGCCTCGGTGTGGTAAAGCACAGAGGTGGACTTGAGTGTGAGGGCCATGTGTGGAGGCTTGCTGCACCGCTGGGGCTACTGGGCATGTGAACGTCAAGATGAGAGAAAATGTGAAGACTCTGCTGGGGCTCAGGGTGACTTGTACCTCCCCCAGGATTCTAGGCCTGTGTGTTTTCTAATGAGCTCTAACATGGAGCTCCTAGGAAGCAGTGTATTGCAAGGACAGGACTCAGTGAAGAAGGTCCTTTGGACCAAAGACACTGACAAGGGGTGGAGGATTTAAATTTAATGAAGCTTCTCTGATAGCCTATCACTGACCCAACATTACAACAGCCATTCTCTCATATTTAATGCCATTTAATCTTCACCATAGTCCTATAAGGTGATGAAACTCAGAGAGGTTCAGTAACTGGCCCAAGGTCACAAAGCTGGAGAGTAACAGCACTAAGATTCAAACCCAGGCCCCTCCTAATTCCAGTGTGATTTGTTACAAGAACATCTGTAGACCTTGCTAATTTCTGGCCATGACGTGCAGACTTTCACGAAGGAGCCAGATATTTGGGAAGACAAATATTCAAGGGAGGGGGCACCAGGTATTTTTAGGTAAGCAGATTGCCCCTGCCACAGAGTCTGAGCTCCTTGCCAGCTCAGTCTTACCCCAGGACGCATGTTGTCTATTGTGCATTTGGTCTTGTCAGTGCTCTATAGAACTGCGTTTTCAAGGACTCCATCACTCCCCAAGCATACAAATGTCTTTTCTTCATTTTTCCTGTTAAGCAGATTTAAAGAATGAACTAAGAATCTTGGCCACCATTAATTTCACAGCCTACAGTTATTTGCATCCCCCCCCCCTTTTTTTTTTTGGCTTGAGTCACTTTAAAAAGCCCTTATGATTCTTTTAATCCCTTTTAGTAGAGCAATTCCATTCTCCTCTCTCTTAACCTCCTCTCTCCTGAATGTCCCCTACCCTACCCCCACCATGGAAAGCTTTAAATAATGCAGCAAATTCTTGTTTCATTTCCTTTTCTCTGTTTCCAGATGGATTTTTCTCCCCAGAACATCCCTGGGAATCATTTCTGTCAAATGCTTCACTAGATGTCCCTTGGTCTTTAAGCTCATCTATCCCCTCCCCCCACCCCGAAATTGCAATTTGCTATTTTAATTATAGTTGCTCTTGCCACACTTGAGGCTTTTTTTTTCCTCTCTCTCCTATTGCAGTCCTCTACCTTTCTTCGATTTTAATACTTTCTTCCAGTGCAGAGAATTCATGAAGAGTTCTGGATTCCTCCAGTTTCCTTCCTTGCTGGTGAATAATTCTTCTTAGTCTGTGTATGATTTTCATTGTTCAGATGCTGAATTAAGTTGCTGACCAGTGGGGCCAGGTGTCCCATGTGAACTAGTGGCCCTGTCCAAGCACAGATCGAATCACCACCCTGGAGATGACGTGTCCCTTGGTTGGTCTGGTGGCTGCAGTCCTGGGACTGACTGTCTCTTAGACCTGAAGGATGGCCCTAGGGCCACTGACCACATGCCCCTATCTCTCTGGCCAGCTGGTGAGAGCTCCTAGGACTCTCCGAATTGGGTTCTGTAAGTTGCTCCTTGCAGGCTGGGCCGGCCTTGACCAAAGACAATCTGGGTCACTGGCAGCTGTTTCCCAGGTGCCTGCTGCGTCCGTGGGCTGAGGCTGCAGCTGGACCTGAGTCTGGGCAGGGAGTGAACGGGGAAGTAACCCTTGTGACAAGGAAGCTGACAAGGCCTCCACGCGAAAGAGGACTGGACGGCAGTTCTCTAGTGCATTCCAGGCATAGAGGCTGAGCTACTCACCACAGAGAGGAACTACTTGAAAGCTGCCACCCATCCTGTTTGGGCTCACAAACCTGCCCCTGTTCTGTCCTTCAGGTAGGTATGTAGGCTAGGACCAGTGAAGGTCACTTATACTCTGGGTATGTGTAAACTTCAGCTTTGAGCCTGGCTCAGTCAGAAACACTGGATCCTCCAGGGTGACCTAGAAGTCCTGGAGAAAGGGATGATACACCAATAGCTCTGTAACCTGGGTGGGGCGCATTATGGCCTGAGCCTCAGGGCTGATGCGATACAACCTCCATGAAGGGCCAGTAATGGGCCACACTGATATTATTACACAGGCAAGGAGATGCAAGGGACATCATTCTCCTGGTCATTCATTGCTTATCTCCTTCTGTAAGGGATCTGAGATAAGAGACCCAGTTGAAAAGTGGAGAAAGAAAATACTGTTGAGATCCTAAAGTATTAGATAAGGTCTGAGGTTGTCTCCAGTGGAAGTGAAGGAAGTGGATGGAAGGGTGGTCCTGTGGAACCAGGTGAGCAGGCAGAATGAAAACAGAGGCAGATCCTGAGAGTCCTGGAGCAGGCTCACTGGGGGATGAGAAAGGAGCAGATGGGCTATGCATTCCTTGTGAACTTGCCTCCCTCCCTGTCCTGGAGGGACATCTGGAAAACCAAATAAGATGGCAGAAAATGAGGCAAATAAATGGTTCCAAAAGTTGAGGTCACATCCATTTTGTGAATAATTCTGACCCTTAGGAGGTGTGCTTTGTAAACTATGCTTTTCTATGCAAAAGATTTGTTTGTGAGTTGGCCTTTTATGCTTCCTTGAATAGTTCAAGGGCAGTACAATGTCAAAGAGTGGCTTGGAGAGGTTTATTTTGCTCTTTTCCTCTTCATTAGGCAGTCCTCCAAAAAGCACTAAATACAAATAACATTTTTTAAAACATGGGCAGTTGTTGTAAATCAACTTATGTTGATTACATAAGTTGTAATCAACATAAAGTGTGATTATGTTGTAAAGTATGAAGTGAGTATGTAAAGTGTGAATCCAAGCCCCATAAGAAAAGTTGCTCTTTTCATTGATCTGTAAAGAATCAGCTGAATGCCCACTACACCTTGGAGACAGGTCCTCAGATCTTGCTTCCAAGCTGATTGCAATTTCTGGGTCTCTCCAGGCAGAGCCTGCAGTTCCCACTGCAGGGGTGCTCTGTGGGGTACTGGTTTGAGTCTGGCTGGAAACATAAGCTCAGAGTACTCTGGAGCCAGGAGTGATGAGTTTGTGACCCAGTAGGGATTTGGGGCTGGCTGGGTGCAGGGGGTGCACAGCTTCTGGGGAGGAGAGCAGGTCAAAGTGGAGGTGTGAGGAAAGTCCTTGGCGGTCCAGTGAGTAGGACTTCAAGCTTCCACTGCCAGGGACCGGCGTTTGATCCCTCATAGGGGAGCTAAGAACCGACAAGCTGCATGGTGTGTCAAAACAAACAAAAAACAAAGATAGAGGTGGGAGAGAGTCTGGTTGTTCAGAGAGATGTAGGGGTTGGTTTGTTGAAAGGGTGGATACCTGGAAAGGAGAAGAAGGAAATGAGGTTGGAGAAATGATGGTGCCACATCCTTGGGTGCTGGGTGAAGGAGGCAGGTCTGCATCCTTGAGCAAGACTCTCCACTGAATGCTTCCAAGCCCAGAAAAGCTGGGGTGAAAATCGGATTTCAGGAACATTGGTCAGATACAGGATAAATGGGAGGGTGGGGGCCAGCCAAGGAGGTCAGGAGGGAGAGGCTGTGACTCTGAGTTCAGCATGAGAAGCAAGGGCCTGGACCAGTGTGTATGGCTTAGAAATGAAAGGATATATAAGAAGTAAAATGGAAAGGATGTGACAGTTGGGGGTGGGGGAGACAGCCCAAGTGGGAAGACTTGAAAGTTAGGAGGAGAAAAATGCCTCAGAAGTAAGTGATATGGGTACTTTCTATTCCCAGATGAATTCTCTGGAGAGGGCTAGTTAATCAGGCTAGTTACTGCTGTCCAGCCCTCAATAACGTGGACACTAGAGCAGCAGAGAGAGTTCCCACAACTTCTGCCCTCCCCTGAAATGGTGGGTCGAGGCAGGTAGGGGTTAATGTGGTCTGCAAATAAACCGCAGGTTAATCCTCAACAGTGTTTAATGCAGGGTAAAATGTGATAAATTATTCACATCATACAGGGTAATAAGCAGGTTGAATCGGTGGCACCAGGCCTCTTGAGCTGTATTTTACACTCAGGTCCTCCTCTTATTCCTCTTATTTAATCATTTTCAGAACACCTGACTTAAATAGATGTTTCAGGTCTCATTTTTTTCCCCTGCAAAAATAAATTAGATCATACATTCATCTCATGACATTCTGACATTTACCATATTCTTACATTAAAATAAAGATGATTAGGAAGAAAGGAGCTCAGTAATTAGGCACAGGAGGAAGCTGGAACACTCTTTTCCAAAGGTTACCCCTTCTGGCCTTCACGGAAGAAGGTCTCTTCTGCAGAGAGGCTTCAGAAAGCTCATTTGCATAGGAGATACTCCCAATTGATGGTTCATCTGAGGGAATGAAAACTGTTTCTTTTGAGCTGACAGGGATTCTCTCTCCTGTGGAGCAGGGTGTTTGGGCAGAGGTTCTCACAGGCCTCCGGGGTGTCTGTAAAATGTATTATCATGAATGGGCCTTTTGTAGCCAAGAGCCTCCCACGAGTGGGCAGCCATTCAATGGCTCCCATCCACGGCAGCTAATTGCCCTGAACAATGGGGGATTTGCTTTACCTTCCTCAGGCAGTCTCCCCCAAAGAGCACAGAGACCTCTGTGAGGAGAGGTTTCTTGGGGAGGGAACATTTCTCTGGTAGTTCTGCTGTCAGTGGAACTTAAAGCAGGTTGGGGAAGCACTGGAAACCACAGAAAGAGGATGGCAAACTAAGGCATCGATGAGAGACGGGAAGAGAGCACAGAGAGAAGAGGGGTAGAGCTCGTGGTGGTGGATGAAACAATCAAGCCCAGGGAAAGAAATGGCTCCTGGGCGAGGCATTTTAACATATATATATTTATGTTAAAAGCATACAGTTAAAAAAAGGAGTCAGAAAGGGGGACATGGGAAGAGGTTAACCAGAGAAGGAGCTCCAGGAAGAGTGTGCGAGGCAGCCCCCATCCCCAGCTGTTCTGATGAGCCCAGCTAAGGGTAGTTTAAGTGACTGAGCTGTCATCTCTCCTTACCCCAAATCTGCTTCCTTCTGTATAAAGCAGGACATGTGCACACACACACATATGTGCATTTTCCGATTTCTTTATTGTGCTACTGTCCATAAAGTACTTGGCAAACTCAAGCTGCTCACTTCCTCCCCACCCCTGGGTTGTTGTGGGTATGCTCCTCTCCGTCATATCGACAGCCAGGCCAGGGAGGATGTTTTTGGTGTTTAATTAGAAATACCAGACAGATGGGGACTAATAGGGTCTGCAGATGCTTCCAAAGTGGTGGGTTCTTCGTGTCTCAAAAATGGGTTTTGGGTGCCCTGAGCAGCCCATTCAGCATGTCCAGTGAGATGTGACAGTGGGCCTGACCAGGACAACTTCTGAGAGAGGGGCTGGCATGGATGGAAGTGGCTGGGCCACAGCCCTGCTAGCTTTTCTTACAATGGGAAGAATGGTCAGCAAATGTTTAGAAGTAAGTGTCTTAATGGATATTCAGCAATGACGATGGAAATTCCTGATTTGGTTGCAGAAAGCAGTGGTTCATGTGTACTGCATCATAGAAGAAATTGGAGAGGGATGAGGCCGGGTAGAGAGAGGGCCGGGGGGAGGCAGCCCACATTTGCCAGTGGGTGTGAAAACCTGAAAACACTTTTTAAAACAAAGTTGTTTTTTTTTTTTAAAAAAAGAAATTTTACCTTTGTAAAGGTAGGAGGCACCTGATTGATGTTCAGTGATGGAGTGGACCACAGGAGTGAGAATGACTGAAGGAAGTCTTTGGGGAGGCTGACAGGCAAGCCTGGAACTAAAGGAACATCAAGCTGCAAGAGTGTTTGTGTGCTGCCTGGCAGGACCCCCCACCTCCCCACACAGCCCTGCTTCCAGTTTCTTAAGCAGGTTCATCTGAGCTCTCCTGTTAGTGCTACATAGCAGTAGATGATGAGCTGGGATGTCAGCACCAGGCTCTGGAATGCTGCCTGTCCACCATCAGCATGGAAGGGAGGATCCCTGTCCAGGCTCCCCTGGGCAAGACAGTGCTGAGGACAGCCAGTGGTGGTGTGGAAGCTGGAGATGGGACATCGGTCACGAGGGCAGAAGGGCTACTGGGTGCCTTGAAATACCGACTGCCCCAGAGCCTCAAACTAGAATAAAAGTTTACAGCATTCCCTTGAGGTTCAGCCCTTCTGAATGTCTTACTTAAGGTTCGTCTTTATTTCCTTCAGTCAGTTGAATAGAATCAGTATTTACTGAGCCCACATTTCAGATTGGCCCTTAAAGAGGCCCCCAGTCCAGTAAGTCCAGTTTGAAGGACAGACGGGTAGACCAGATGTTTGAACAAGGTGCCAGAGTGGCATTGAAGAGGGAAGAGGTAATTTGAAGATTAAATAGTTAAAAACCAGCGAACATTTATTAAGTGTTTACCACACTCCAGACAGACTGCTAGGGCCTTCCATCAATTAATTCCCTTCAGTTAGGTTCAGTCGCTCAGTCGTGTCTGACTCTTTGCAACCCCCACACGCCAGCCCTCCCTGTCCATCACCAACTCCCGGACTTCTTCCAAACCCATGTTCATTAAGTCGGTGATGCCATCCAACCATCTCATCTTCTGTCGTCCCCTTCTCCTCCTGCCATAAGTGTTTCCTAGCATCAGAGTCTTTTCAAATGAGTCAGCTCTTCACATCAGGTGGCCAAAGTATGGGAGTTTCAGCCAATTCCCTTAGTGATTAGAAAAACCCAGTGAGGTACGCTCTATTATTCTCATTTTACAGAAGAGGAAACAGAGGCAAGGAGGGTCTTTAAAAATGATCTAAATTTACATAACTAGTAAGCAAGAAAGCAGGATTTGATGCTACTGCATCCAAGTGACTTTCTCAGTAGATGAGAGATGCTTGCCTGGAGAGAAAGTGGAGGAGAGCATTGTGAGCAGAGAGAAATGCATTGAGGTCACATGACATGTCCTGGGAGCAACGAGTAGCTCAGTTTCAGAGGAGCAAAAAGTATAAGAGCTAGATGGAGTGGACTAGGGACTTCCCCGGCAGGTCAGTGGTTAAGACTTCAGGGGGTGTGATTCTATCCCTGCTTGGGGAGCTAGAATCTCACATGTCTCGTGGCCAAAAAACCAAAACAGAAAACAGAAAAAATACTGTAACAAATTCAGTAAAGACTTTAAAAATGGTCCACATTAAAAAAAAAACTTTAAAAAAAAAAGCAGTGGACTGTGAGGTTGGAGGGGCCAGACCATGTGGGGTCTGAGAGCTTAAACAGCACCCTCTTGTCGCGAGGTACCCTTGAAGGGTTTTCAGAGGGAGTCTTAGAGTCAGATATACTTTTAAGAAAGACCACTCTGGCTGCAGGATGAACTGGGGTGATGGCAGTGGGGAAAGAGTTGGGAGGCTATTGTGAGCAAGTGAGATGATGAAGAACAGTGAAAGAGGGGGTATCTTTCTGAAATGATTTTTAGAAGGTTGATTGCATGTGGTGACTAAAAGGGTGAGAGATAGTGAGGGTGCATCCCAGGATTCTGGCTTGGAAACTACCATGACTACCAGTTGAGGTAGGAAGAGCAGGTTTATGGGAGGGTGAAGGTAGGGAGCTAAATGAGTTCAATTTGGACACATTGCTTTGGGGGCGCCTGAGGGACTTCCAGGTGCGTAGAGAGCAGTGGGCCATTGGATCCAAGGATCTAGATGGGTGTTGGCCACCATTCCATCTTCTCTGTCCCATCCTGTAGACAGTTCCTTCCTGGGAGCAAATGGCAGGAAACATGAGACAATGGAATCTGGAGTTGGCAAGGCTGAGTGTGATTAATGCAGAAGAAATGAAGTCAGTGTTGGATGGCAATACACCCAGACTCTGTTAGACACAGCAGAAAGTGATCAAAGGTGGTAATGGATGCTCAGAATATTCATTCCACTAGACAGGGGGAATTCTTAAGTGGTTTGAAGAGGGAATTTGATCAAGGCTTGAGTGTCTGTTATTTTTAGTGTGAACTTTTATTCAATACAATGAAATTTGTGGAACAGTCAATAAACATTGACTCACTGAGTCAATATTTATTAAACGCCTACTGTGTGTCATGCACCTTTAAACGAGCTAGGGATATAACAGTGAAGAAAACAGACAAAAATCCTTGCCTTGTGGAGCTTCCCTTCTGATGAGGGAGGGTAGAAAGACAATTGATAAACAAAAAAGGAATGAAATACATAATATTTGGGTTATCAGCTAACTTACAGAGCTACTACGTTGTACTATGCTCAGTTGTGTCTGACTCTTCTTGACTCTGTAAACTGTAGCCCATCAGGCCTCTCTGTCCATGGAATTTCCCAGGCAAGAATACTGGAATGGCTTGCCATTTCCTTCCTACTCCAGGGATCTTCCTGATCCAGGGAGCAGACCCTAGTCTCCTGCTTCTCCTGCAGTGGCAGGCAGGGTCTTTACCACTACACCACTTAAGCATGTGTGTGTGTGCATTACTCGCTCAGTCATGTCCGACTCTTTGCGGCCTCATGGACTGTAGCCTGTCAGGCTCCTCTGTCCATAGAATTCCCCAGGCAAGAATACTGGAGTGGGATCGTCCCAACCCAGGGACTGAACCCAGGTCTCCTGCTTTGCAAGCAGATTCTTTACCATCTGAGCCACGAGGAAGCACCTGAGCATCTTCATAGAAATTAGAAGGCCACTCCTCTGGGCTGAGGCTAGCTCATGGCTGGTCACAGAGCTTGGCGAGCAGAGCCTGGGTCTGATCTTGCTTCTTTGGCCAGGCATCCAACCCACACAACTTTCATGGCAGCCCTAGAAAGAATGCCAATTGAATGATGGAGACAAATAAAATAAGGGAGGCAGGTGGTAAAGGGAAAGGGGTGTTACAATTAAAAACATAAGAAAGCCTCAGTGAAGAAAATGATGCTTGAACAGACTTGAAGGGGATGAGTAAGCAAGCTATGTGGCTCTCTGGGGATAATGCGTCCCTAGGCAGAGGGGATGGACAGTGCAAACGCTTGAGACAGGAGCCTGCCTGACATCTCTGAGGAGCAGTCAGGGGGCCAGTGTGGCTGGAGCGCAGAGGTGGCTGGAGCAGGGAGCGTTGGGGTGGGGGGGAGGGGTAGAAAACAGATCAGAAAGGCAGCTGGGGGCCAGACACGAAGGACTTTGGCTTTCACTCTGAGTGACAGGGGAAGCCTTTGAAGGATTTTGAGCAGGGGAGGGACATGACTTGACTTACTTTTTAATGAGCTCCATCTGGCTTGAAAATACAGTTCAGAAGGGAAGAATGGAAGCAGGGGAGTGTTGAGGAAGCTACCACAGTGACCAAGATGGGCGTGATGGCAGTTCAGCCTAGGGAGTCAGCAGAGGAGGTGAGAAAAAGTGGTCAGATGCCAGATATGGTTTATGAAGCCAACAGAATTTGCAGATGGATCAGATATGGGGTGGGAACACACAATGACCTGAGCCATGGAAAGATAGATTGCCATTTGCTGAAAAAAAGAGAAGCCTTCAGGAGGCAACACTGGTTGGGCACAGTGTCAACATTTTAATTTGAGCACTCATGTGAATGTGCAAAACCGCCCTCCCCTATAATAGGCCCTGACCCTTGCAATGACCCCAAATTACAGAGGACAAAACCTGGAGCCAGAATAACTTGTTTGAATCTTGCCCTGCTAATAAGTGACAGAACTAGGATTCAGACAGATCTGTGTGACTCCAAAACCCAGGTTCTTTGCCCCATACCACATGATCTCAGAGAATTTCTTCCCCTCTGATGACCAGAAAGAAACTACACCATGAGCTACATGGGAGCTGAGCCTGTGCCTCTTTTACCTCTGTATTCCCAGGGTTTGGATTTGGTGGGAGAAACTAGTCAACAACACTCCTCCTCTCAACTGGAGTCATGCAGATAGAAACACCAGCTTTTCTTTGATAAGCTTGGAGTGGAAGATGAGGCTTGATGGGTGTCCACAGGGAGCTTCTTAATTTTTGCCCCACACCCTCCAGAGCTTGGTTGCTGCTGTGGGCCACGTCATAGACCCTTCCCCTGGAGGCGGTGTCCTGCAGGCTGACCTTCTCTGAGAGAGAGGGAGGGAGAGGAAGGGGATGGGCTTGGCATGCTCTTGTCTTTTAAACTTGCTGTTAGATAAACCATTCCTCTCACAGGAACATGGAGATGAAGGTCTTCTCAGGTTTGACCCCCACCCCAAACCTGGCATGTGATGCCACAGCTGCTCAGAAAGTGTTTGGGGGAAAAAATGCTTTTTTTATGGCTAAAATACAAGCAAATGCTTACTACGTTACAAAGACTAGAGAAGGCACTTGGCACGCGTTTCCTCCTCACCATCATATAATCCTATGAGGTAGGCACTATTTTTATTTCCATTTTACAAATGAGAAAATGGAGACTTTGAAAAGTTAAGTACTTGACCTAGAGTGGAGCCAGGATTTCAACCAGGTAGTGTGTCCCCGAGTGAGACCTCCAGATGAGCACATGAGCTCCCCCTTCGTGCTGGTGAAGCTCCCACAAGCTGAGGGCATGAGACACACCACTAGACATTAGCATGCAGTGTGTTGGGAACCAGACGAGTGAGCTGTTAGTTCTGCCTAGAGTTGGGATGGGGGCAGAGGGAGTTTTGAACAGTCCTGGAAAGGTGACAGTTGACATGGGTCTCAAAGGACAAGAAGGAATTTGTCCAAGGCATGAGATTAGTGGAGGGAGAAAATGGCATTTTAAATGGAGGGACTAGCTTGGGCAAAGATCCTATGCCTTGAACAATATATGGTATCTTTGGGAAATAAGGGCTTCCCTGATAGCTCAGTTGGTAAGGAATCTGCCTGCAATTCAGGAAACCCCAGTTTGATTCCTGGGTGGGGAAGATCCCCTGGAGAAGGGATAGGCTACCCACTCCAGTATTCTTGGGCTTCCCTTGTGGCTCAGCTGATAAAGAATCCACCTGTAATGTGGGAGACTTGGGTTCGATCCCTGGGTTGGGAAGATACCCTGGAGAAAGGAAATGCTACACACTCCAGTATTCTGGCCTGGAGAATCCATGGACTATATAGTCTATGGGGTGGCAAAGAGTTGGACACCACTGAGTGACTTTCACTTACTTCACTCACTTGGGAAATAATGTGTGGACCAGATTTCTCAGAATAGGGGTGACAAAAAGGCAATCTGCCTTCCAAATTCAACCTGAAGACAAGTATAGTATGTACTTGTATGTTGTATAATATAAATGTATTTTTAATTGTCCCAACATTTAAAAATTGAGTAATTTCTCATAAAATTCTGGACTTCTGGCTTTTCTTGAAACACTAGAAGATAACTCTGCATCACCCTAGACTTGCATTTCTGTGTGGCCACCTTTGCTGAGAGCCAAGGAACCACTTCCTCCTCCAGGTAGACATGGGCTCCCTCCCTCTCCCTCCCACTCCCAGCACCTGCCTGCTTCTCCCATTTATTTAACAAACCTCCCTGGCTCCTACAGGCCTTGGAGTTTGCAGCCTTTGAGCTAGACACTCAAATGGAGCTTTGACGGGGCTGCTGTGCCATGGCAGGACTTTAAATTTTGTCCTGAAGGTTATGAAAGAGAGGAGCACATGATCATATGAGCACAGAAGGCAGAGGGATGGGAGAGAGATGGAGGTAATGTTGAAATTGTTAGGCATAAAGATACCCATGGATCCTTCTGGAGAATCCCTCTTCTCGGTGAAGCAGTAGTTATTCCAGGGGGATCACTGTCATAGGCACTGGACTTGGAGTCAGAGGACCTGAATTTTAAAAGAAGGTTGTCCATGCAGCCATGAAATTAAAAGATTCTTACTCCTTGGAAGAAAGGTTATGACCAATCTAGATAGCATATTGAAAAGCAGAGGCATTACTTTGCCAACAAAGGTCTGTCTAGTCAAGGCTATGGTTTTTCCAGTAGTCATGTATGGATGTGAGAGTTGGACGGTGAAGAAAGCTGAGCACCGAAGAACTGATGCTTCTGAACTGTGGTGTTGGAGAAGACTCTTGAGAGTCCCCTGGAGTGCAAGAAGATCCAACCAGTCCATCTTAAGGGAGATCGGTCCTGGGTGTTCATTGGAAGGACTGATGTTGAAACTGAAACTCCAATACTTTGGCCACCTGATGGGAAGAGTTGACTCATTTGAAAAGACCCCAATGCTGGGAAGGATTGGGGGCAGGAGGAGAAGGGGGGACGAGAGAGGATGAGATGGCTGGATGGCATAACCGACTCACTGGACATGGGTTTGGGTGGACTCTGGGAGTTGGTGACGGACAGGTAGGCCTGGCGTGCTGCGGTTCATGGGGTCGCAAAGAGTCGGACATGACTGAGCAACTGAACTGAACTGTGCTTTCAAACAAGATCTCCAACAACTCTGTCTGTTTAGGAAAGGAGGAAACTTGGGTCAAAGTCCTGGCTTTGCCATTTGCTCTCTGCGTATTTCTGACAAGTCACTTGACTTCTCTAAGCCTCCGCTTCCTCAGTTGTAAAACAGGAGTAACATTACCTAGTTTACAGAGTAGTTGTGAGTATTGAATAAAGGAAAGTGTTTAAGCATGTTTGTAGAGTGTAGAGGTCCCAGAGAGAGTAGGAGATCACTGGGATTGATTTTACAGGAAGACCTCATGTGCAGGGCTTAGCTCTGGGAATGCCAGACATGTAGAGGTGGCACAAACTCCAAAATATCTGGGGTTCCTGCCATCCTGGGGCTTTTCCCAGTGACAGACCACATCAAGCTGCATGAGCAAGAACGTATGCATAAGGACTTATGTCACCTGCCTCTTCCTACCCCTCAACACACACACACAGACACACAGACACACACACACACACACAGAGTCTGGTGGAAGGGTAAAAACACAGCGTGTGGTCTGAGCTGGATTTGGCTTCTGGACTTTGGGGCGGGGCGGAGGGGACCCAAATCTCCTGCACCTAATATACAGCATCCTGATGACTTAGGGAGGGAGGCTGCACAATCTGCCTGGTTTTCAGCCTCTCCTTTCTTCTCTTCCTTCTCTGCCCTGCCACTCTCTTCCCCCTCCCCCTCACTCCGTCTCTCCAGCTCTGCAATTCATCACTGCTCTGTGTCCATGCCCTCTGTGACCGTGTCTCTTGGCAGCACTATTTTTGCATTTTGATGTTAAAACAATATTTTACCCAATATATGACAGCACTTGGAGCGTTTGCAAAGGCCTTTCACATCTGTTATTTCGTTTGATCCTCACCAGGTCACTGTCAGGTAGGCAGGGAAGGTATTATTAGCAAGGATGAGAGTCAAAATATTTAACAACCAATATCCAAGGGGCCCACGAATTGCAATGGATGCAGGCCATACCGCTGGGTAAGGGCTGGAGGCATCCTCCCTTAGTTAGTGGAGGAAGGTCTGGGGAGGGGTGGGGCTCCAGAGGAGGGACCAGGCAGGAGGGGCTGAGGAGGGGGCCAATTTGAAGGACTCAGGAAAATGGCTTTTTCTCAAGCAGTGTAGAAGCATGTCTGTTTCTCAAGCATGTATAACTGTACCAGTGCCTACAGCTGACTGACTGTCAGGCCAATTGCACAGATGTGAGAATTTAGGTCCAGGGAGGTCAATCACTTGCCCAGGGTTGGAGGTGGAAAGAGGTCCAGAAGTTAGGTCCCCAGGCTTCTCAGACAGTGACTTTTCTGCCATTTCATAGCGCAAGCTAACTGCAAGACCTTTTGTTTGTATCCACGATGACAGCACAGCAGCCTGGAACACTGGTGACTGCTGCTCCTGAAATATGATCTTCCACCTCACACTTCCCTTCACACTTCTTTTGCCAAGTCTTATCTGCTCTCTGTCTCCTGTCTCCCCCTCACATGTGTTATAATCCTGTCCCCTGAATTCCCTCACTTGACTGTCTCATGACCCCATCTTCCTTTGTACTGCCTGTTCATGTTTTCATAAATATAATTTTCATTAAACTAATAGTGTTTGGAAGTGAAATAGTCCTACTAAGGATTAATATAGGGCTTCCCTGATAGCTCAGTTGGTAAAGAATCCGCCTGCAGTGCAGAAGACCCAGATTTGACTCCTGGGTCAGGAAGATCCCCTGGAGAAGGGATAGGCTACCCACTCAAATATTCTTGGGCTTCCCTTGTAGCTTAGTTGGTAAAGTCTCCACCTGCAATGTGGGAGACCTGGGTTCAATCCTGGGGTTGGGAAGAAAGGCTACCCACCCCAATATTCTGACCTGGAGAATTCCATGGGCTGTATAATCCATGGGCTCAAAAAGAGTCAAACATGACTGAGTGACTTTCACTTTTCAAGTATTAATATAATGAAAAACCAATTGCTCTCTGCTTTCTTTCTCCTCACCTCTGATTTCTACTTCTCAAGAGGTAATGACTTTCAATATTTTTTGCTTTTTCCTCAGGTATTTATCTCAATTTTCTAGTGGAAGTAAATGCTTACATAATAATTTTAGATTTTTCTATTTTGGATATGGTCTATTGACGTCTATCTCAGATGCTGTCAGTGTCCCACCTGTGCCCCTTAGACCTTCCCATGCAGCATCCTTCCTCCTTTCTGCCAGGATTGCATCTCTGTAGCTGAAGGCTCTGGGACTCTGCCCTCACATGCAGCAGGCTGACGTTCCAGGAAATGCGTATGACACCTTCCCCACCTGCAGCGGTCCTCAACCAGTGACTTTCAGGAATTGGTGTCTAAATATCTCAGCTTCCTCCCTTTCAGGTGGAGTAATTCTGATTCCATGTTTTCTTCCATTTTCCAGAGTTTTCCCAGAGGGAATAAGTTCCAATTACTCATTCATTATTGGTTGTTTCCCCCTCCCTATGTTGCTTTCCTGTTCCTCTCTGAGTCCCTTGCACTTCCAGATCCAAATAAACTACCTGTCCTAGTCCCAGGATCCACCTCTAGGGAAATCCAAGGATGTATCTTTCTACAGGCTCTTTCTCTGTGCGTGCGTGCACGCGCACACCCACTCCCACACCCATACCCCCCCCAACACACACATTCTTTCAACATTATTGAAGCACGGTTTTTAGTTAAATCAACATTCAGCATTTACGTGACTATGACTATGTAAATACTGCTCACAGCTGACTGACATAATAAACTATGTATGATTACATTTCTTTTTTTTTTTAATAGAATTTTCCCACTAAAGTAAATAATTGCTTCTTTTCTCCCCTGTGATTAGTTTTCTATGCTCTTATCACCAATCCTTCTCCAAACCCTCTTATAGGCTAGAATTCTTTCTATATATTCAAATAAATTGGATTATCTATATATGTGTTCCACTATCTTCTTGAAAACTTCACTCCTGGAGCCTGAGGTTTTCTTGCCCCAGGCTGAATCAGTGCCTCCCCTGGGTTGCCACACAACTGTCATCCTGGGGCTTCCTTGATCATCTTTCTGGAAAATTCTTTAGTCTTCCTCATGTATTAGATTCTCCTCCTTTCTTGGATCCCATGTCTTCTTTCTTGGTTTATTCCTCATTCTAGCCGTTAGTAGCTTTATAAGCATGGGTACATCATAGACAAATTCTTTGAAACTTGGCATGTCTGCAAGTAATTTTGTTCATGTTTATTAATAGTTTGACTGCCTAGAGAAGTCTAGATATAAAATAATTTTCTTTCAGAATTAGGAAGAAATAGCTTAGTGGTCTTCGCGCTTCCATGCTGCCATGCTTTTATTGTTTTGTTTTACTTTCTTTAGTAATTTATTTGAATGATATGTTTAATATTTATACATGGATTTTTTATTAGCTGTTCTGTAATATGCTTATACATTTTTGTATTTGAGATGCTTTATATATTAATTTCACAGTTTTTTATTTTATGAAAAATTTTATGACATTATTGAGATATATTATTGGATTTATAAAACTCACCCATTTCAAGTGTACAATTTAGTGATTTTTCACAAAATTACCAAGTTGAATAGTCATCACCAGAAATGAGTTTTATTTATTTATTTTTCAGAGACATGAAGCCTTCATCAGGTTTACACATGATTTTGCCAGAGCATTTACCTGTTTTTATTAAGTTACATGATTTTTAAATGAATTTACTTGATGACTTGGCATAATAGAGACCCAATTTAGGACATGGTCAATGTCTCAACCTGAAGTCAATTATCTTTGGCTCATGACCATAAGTCAGTTCTAGAAAATTTTCATCACCCCAGTAAGATTCTTCTTGCCCATTCAGCATTGTTTTTGAGAAGTCTGATGCATAATGAACCCTAATACTTTATATGTGGCCCAGTTTTTCTCCCTAGGAGCTTTAAGGATCTGCCTTTCTATTTCTGATGTCTGAAATATTACAATGATGTCAGTATAATCTTTTATACCATTCTGGGAAATTTTTAAATGATTTCTTTGGCAGTTAATCTCCAGAATTTTCTCAATGTCCTCTTTCTTGAATTCCTGTTCTGTATTGAGCTTTCTAGAATAATTCTCAAATGTTCTAGTCTTTCTTCTCTTAACTTTTTAAAAAAATCTCTTGTTGCTTTATTTTGGAGAGACCTTCTAAATTTTTTTTATTCCAAACTTATACAATTGAAAAAAAAATCAACCCTCTTTATTCTCAAAGCTCTTTCTTATCTCTGAAGGTTCTTTTTTCTATAGACCCAATCTTTTTTCATGGGTGCAATGGTTTCATTTCCCTCTGAGGATATGAATAATGCTGTTAAAATTTCTTTTTCTTGAATTGGTCGTTTCTCCTGAGCCCAGTGAAATCTCTTTGCGTGTGCACTGGGCTGGTTGAGTGGTGGACCACATCTCAGTTTATCCAGCAGACACTTGCCCAAACTCTTTCCTCTAGAGGGTAAGCCAGGCTTCCTGAATTCTGGGAGCCTAATGAGGTCAGAGGTGGAGGAGACTTTTAATTAAGGTAGTATTAAGGATGGAGATTTTTGCTTAATCCCCCTGATTTCAGTATGGTGTCTTACGGCTTTGTCTGCTTTTCCTGATATCTTCCCCAAGTCCACAGTCTCTCTCGTTTGGCCACTCCAGAGACCTGCGTTTTGCTGGGTGGGATGGAAAAGCCATCTGGCTACAAGGAATGGAGAGAAGAATCAGACTTTTAACTCTTCCTTGTGTTTTCAGCCCAACTCCATCCCATTAGCTTCAGAGTTACCTAGTACCTCTATTTTCTAAACTTTCCTGGGTTTGTGGGTTTTTCTGTTTTCTCTCTTTCTTTTTTGGTTTTGGTTTTCATGTCAAATTAGCTTCCTTCTTGAAGGCTTTTCCACCCCCTGTCTGCCCTGCAGGCAGCTTTCTTGTTTTTACTTTGTCAGTTAATACTCATCCAACTACTTTTCATCTTTCCAAAATTTTTTAGTATCTTCCATCAGCTATTGTCTCTTCTCTTGTTCCTGGAGTCCTTGTAGTTTTAAACTTTATTATTTACTGTCATTTTAGGAACAGAGTCATATGCATATGTTCAATGTGTTTAATTTTCCAGTAGTCATGTATGGATGTGAGAGTTGGACAGTGAAGAAAGCTGAGCGCTGAAGAATTGATGCTTTTGAACTGTGGTGTTGGAGAAGACTCTTGAGAGTCCCTTGGACTGCAAGAAGATCCAACCAGTCCATCCTAAAGGAGATCAGTCCTGGGTGTTCACTGGAAGGACTGATGTTGAAGCTGAAACTCCAATACTTTGGCCACCTCATGCAAAGAGTTGACTCATTGGAAAAGACCCTGATGCTGGGAAGGATCGGGGGCAGGAGGAGAAGGGCACGAGAGAGGATGAGATGGCTGGATGGCATGACCGACTCATTGGACATGGGTTTGGGTAGACTCTGGGAGTTGGTGATGGACAGGGAGGCCTGGTATGCTGCGATTCATGGGTTGAAGAGTCAGACATGACTGAGCAACTGAACTGAACTGAATGTGCCAAGTCTAACCAGAAATTCCCTTCCTTTTCTGTTGCCACGTTCTATGGCCTGACTCACATTTCTACTCTGGACTGCCTCCAAGCAAATAGTCTCTTTCTGGCCCCTTTACCTTTGCCAGTAAAGCTTATGGGATATTTTCCTTACCTTCTTTGCATGCTTCAAGGCTAATCTTAAATATCATAGCCATGAAAATTTCTCCAATTATCACTGCTAGAAAAATATCTTGCCCTCTTCTAATTCCCACTGTATGTTTCAGCTCTCCTAAGATACCACCTACCAAGTGGTATGTACATCCATCACCTTTCTATGAGTTCCTTGAAGGGAGGAACAATATCTTAACATCTTGAATTGCTTTCAGCCAGATCAATATGTTTTTGTGGAATAATAACTGTAATAACTGTTTGCTCTAATGTGTACATTTTTAAAATGAGCATTTCAACCACAATGGTTTTTAACACTCACAGTGTTAAAATTCTGTAAGGTAGAGTATTAGCTTCAATTTTTGGATGAGGAAACAAGATGTTAAACTTGCCCAAGGTCCAAGCAGGAGGCAGAGAAAAGTGAAATCCTATTCTCTTTGTCTCTAAAGTCTAAAGTCCAAGTGCTGTGTTTCAGTAATCTTTTAAAAAAGTTTTGTTAGTTATCTTTGTTTTATTAGCTTGGATACTTAACATTCTTCTTCCAACTATGTGCTATTCTCTCCACTCTGAAAGTGTAGGTGCATTGTGGTTATACCATTCATTCCAAACCCTTGTCCCTCCAGCTGGAATCTTCAGGTTGGCCCCTGCGTATCCATATCTGTCATTCATTGGGCATTTACTCTCTGCCAAACAATTAGTAATAAATATGGTTAAGAGCATGGGCTCTGCAGACAGATTTAAATCCTCTACCTACAGCTATGAGTATGGGCAAGTTACAACCTCTCTATGCTTCAGTTTCTTCCTCTATAAAAGGAACTTAATAATAGCAGATACTACATAAAGCTACGGTGAGAATCAGATAAATACACAAACTGCTTAGATAAGTGTACAGAAATTAATGACACCTCTTATTTTCACATGCTTCATCTCATTTAACTTCACACTGACCCTATCAGGTAGAAATTATTATCTCAACTCTGCAGTAAGGAGCCTGTTATATAGATATACATTAAGGTCCATCTGACACTAAAATCATGTTCTTAACCACTGTACCACACAGCCAGTGAGACAGACGCTATATGTGAACATTGTTCAGGCTTTTAAAATTTGGTAAATCCATGAACAAGATAGTGAACAACTTGGTCTCCAGAGAGAAAGTGAGAACCTCATTCTGTGTATGGATAAGAGCCGTCCTTAGCCCTGATAACACTAGAGTTGGGAAAGCAGGGCTCCAGCCCCCACTGCTGTGTGACATCCTCCCCATACCCTCCCCTTGTCTTGTTTCCTCTCATCTGTAGGATGAGGGGCTGCACTGGCCATCTTCAAGAGCCTTTCGGTGGTTCTCTTGCAATCTCCCAGCAAAGCCAGGGTACTACTATCCGCTGAATGCCAGCACCATCTGGTGGCCGTGGGCCATAACCCAAGCCCGTTCTTCCTACTGCCACCTGGTGGCCACTAATGCCACAGTAAGTTTGCATGGTATTTTAATTTAAAAAAAAAAAATCAAAACATTCACATGTTATCTTTATAACAATCTGATAATATATGTAAGGCTACTCCCTTCTACCAAATAAGGATATTTCTACTCCCTTCTACCAACAGAAAACTGGTGTGCAAAGAGGTTAGGTGACTGGCATGGAGTCACATAGCAAGCTGGTTGGGTGTCAGAGCCTGATCTAAAAGTTTCTGGGATATTAAGCTACCTCTGAAGCAGATCTAGTAGATATAATTGAGAACCTACCAAGTGTAAGATGCTCACATTCATTTAGTCTGAGCATATCAGTGAGACTCAGTGAGGCTAAGTAATTCATTCAGCATGGGCATACAGAGGCAGGATCTGAACTTAGATTCTGCAACTCTACCCAATAATATTGCTCCTCTTCCTCCTTCATTCCTGGGACTGGCACACAGAACAACCAAATCTTCTACTCTTCAGAATCCTATAATTCCTCTTCAGGACTAAGTCCCTATGTTTTGGCTTGGCTGATAGTCACCCAGAATAAAGACTATTTCCCAGGCTCCCTTGCAGCTAGATGTGGGTGGGACTGGTATAGGCAATTCTAAGAAAGAGTCTTTGAAGGAAATGGGCATAACCTTCTTTGCTGGCAGTTTCTAAAACAGCTCCCAGTGATCCTACTTCCTGGATGTCACATTCTTGAGTGATTCCCTCCCCTTGGGTGTGGGCTGGAGCAGTGTTTCTAAGAAATAGAATGTAGCAAAAAATGATGGGAAGTCACTCCTAAAATCAGCTTACAAAAGACTGTGACTTCCATCTTGCTCACATTCTTGATGTGGCTTCTTGCATGCTTACTCAGCTAAAAGAAGCTGCCACATTGTGGGTGGAGAAGCCCACGTGACAGGGAACTAAGGCCCTCAGTCCAAAGGCCTGCAGGGAAGCGAATCCTGCCAATAACCATGCAAGGGAGCTTGGAAGCCGATCCTTCCCAATTTGAGCCTTGAGATTCACAGACTGAGCCAACACCTTGGTGGCAGACTTGTGAGAGACCCTGAGCCAAAAGGCCTAGCTAAGCCAGGCCTGGATTCCTGAAATTATGAGATAATACACGTTGCTGTATTATGCCTCTAATTTTGGGGGTAGTTTCACAACAATAGATAATTTACATATCTTCTCCTTTCCTTTTCTCTCCCTTGCCAGTCAGAAGGTGGTTTGATGGTTTGAGAAGACAACTTGGACCGGGATATAGATTTGGGAATTGAGGACCCCCATGAGGAGAAATGAGATAGACGGAGTCTGGGGCCTGACACAATGGAACATTACTATTATTTTGAATTTTCTTTCATTTTCAGTGGAGCCCAACTCTTCCTTTTTTGTGTCAAAGAGGTATGTGTCCTTTTTGTGTAAGCAAGGCTATCCCAGGCAAAATGGTGAAACAGGTGAAATTTGCATTTGATGCCTGTTTTTTCCTGCAGCTTCGCTACTCTTTTCTTGCTCTTTCCCTTGTCTGATGCCCAGTTCATGTCTTCAGTGCCTTCCTATGTCCGTCTTAATAGACCAGATCCCAGCCCCAGACTTCCCTCTTCACTCTCTTTTTTGCTATTGAATTCCAGCAGGGCTCCTGTGATGCCACTTCTTCCATCAGGAGACTGACAGGTGTGTGCTTATTTGCTTGCCAGAGTATAGGAGGAGTGGCAGGGGTGGGGCTGGAAGACAAAATACTTTAAGTAGTTTTCAAATGGTGGTATTTCTAAAATTGTGGATTTATCAGAAAGAGATATTTTAAAATAGTGAGATCTTCCAGGTTTTTCTCAACTAGATGCATGTGGGCTGCTCTGTACTCTAAGGCTGAAGAGAAAGAGGGTGTGGCAAGGCCCTAGAATGCATGGGTGAATGAAAAGGGAAAGGCAACTGTTGTCAAGAATACAAAATGGTAGAGAATACATATCTTACTTCCTTTATGACTTTGGGGAGCAACTTATGGTTCCTGAGTTCCTGACCCACCTCCCACTCTCATTCTTTGTTTCATTGCCATTCTAGTAATACTTGGATATAAAATTTTATTCTCACTAAAGGTCAGAAGAATTTGGCTTTTTGAGCTCTCATAATTTATTTTTTATTACGGGTCTTAATAAATATTACGTTTTAATTGTTTCTTCCTGCCCAGGGAAGATCAGGGAGTATTTCTCGTATTTTCGTTTCTGGCACCAAGCATGGTGCAGCACGTAGTAGGCCCAAGCTCTCAGTACACACTTGTGTTTGCCTAAGTGGGGTTATTTATTTCTTAGGAAGCATCCTCAGGTCAGTGTATGAGATGCCCCCTCCACACACAAATGCAAACTTTTCTTGAAGAATTCATGTACTTATTTAATAAGCAGTTATGGAGGTCTTACCATATGCCAGGTACTGTTCTAGAGGATTAGGTTGAAAACGTAAATGAGACAGAACCTCTCCTTTCATGGTGCTTATGTGCTAGTGGAGAAGACAGAAACTTAACAGATGAGTAAGTAAAACAAATGGCATTTTGGAGGATGATAAGTACTATGGAAGAAAATAAAGTCTGAAAGGGTGGTGAGGGAGTCCTGGGGGAAAGAAGGTGGTCTGTGTGAGAGGCAAATGTGCCCCAGCCAGATATTCTGAGTGCTCCCCTATACTTCCTGGCTTCCACTGCCGCAAAGCAGAGCCAGATGGCTGGTGTTGGCCAGTGGACTATGAGCAGAAGGGGTACATATTTTCAGTCCAAGGCAGTTCAGAGTTGGTAAGCCTCTTCCATCCCCCTTCCTCAGAGAACTTAGAGGCATGTGTTCAACTGAGAGTGTCACCAGATGGGAAGAACCTGAGCCTCTGAGTCCTGGATGGAGGCGAGTACTCTACCCCCATCTGCTTTGCTTTTGTTGCCTTAACACAGTGGCATTTGAACAAAGTCCCAAGGAAGGTAAGGGCGTGAGCCATGTGGTTAACTTGAGAGGAAGAGGGTTCCAGGCAGAGGGAACCTGAGAATGACTTCTGGACCAGCTTGAGTAACTTAGAGACAACCAATTTCACTTCTCTCCAACTGTCTTGGGTGGTTTGGCCTGTAGACAAGGCTCCTTTTTTAAAAAGGAAAAGAGACCAATTTATTTTGTGATTGTGAGCAAAGAAAAGTGGTACAGCTATTTCCCTCTTAGCCCCTTCCTCTCGTTCTCAGGTCTCAGACTCTTTTCCTTTCAGGATAGATGTTGCTTACTCTGGATGTAATGCTGATAGCAATGTGTGGATCATGCTTTCCATCCTCCCTGCCTGGGGAGAGCTGGAGAGTAGGGTCGGGTAGCAGGCCATCATCCTCCTGCAGCACCCCTTGGGTGGTGCTCCCCTTCTAGCTCCTGGCCATCAGAGCAACTCACCCTCACTGATTCCCATGCTCCAAGGCTCCTACATCATGTGTGGGGCTTTTTCTTTTCTCATGGATTTTATTTCTCTTAAGACCACTTCACAGAAGTTCCATTTTAATTGCTGTGTGCTCAGTTGTTTTGTCTTACTTAAAAAGACAAGTTTAATGAGTCCAAACATTCTTCTGTCTAGATCTTAGTGACCTGTACAAGGTTAACTTTGATGAATAGTACATTATAAGCCAAAACATACTCTCTGAATGATAAACATAGTATAGCTTTTGGTGCTTTTTTCAAAGGCAAGGAAATCATAACAATATTCTGTATAGAAAAATTCTAAATATAGAATATATATGCTGATTCCACTTTTACCTTTTTGTTTTTTAAAAAAATCCCAATGCCTATGTTTACATAATTACACATGAAATTTTAAGAAACCTCTAATACCAATGTTTCTGAAACTTAAATAATGTTCAGTTTCCTTGTAGGGGAAGAAGAGTCTCATGAACCTCTAGAGTTGGCTTAAATTATTTTTTATGATGTTGCATACACATATATATATCTATGTGTATATTTGTAAACATGAAACTAAGGAAAGGATTAATTTTTATGGAATTTATGCATCTATAAAACCAAAACAAATTTATAAATTAAATACAAACAAAACTACAAAATGGAGAAATTAAAATTTACAATGTTGATTTAATATAAGGAATGGCATTTTGCTGGAACCAAATTGCCCCTCACAACTTAAATATTTTACTGACTGCAATAGCACAGACCTATTTAACCACATACCTCATGATGACTCAGTTCTCCCACTAACCTTTGTTTGTATGGTACACCACAATATAATTTCGCTATAACTCGTTGTGACCACATCATTTATTTTTTAAATCCCTTTGTGTTTTTTTCCTCATACGCCTGCAACAATTCACTAAGTGTTATTTGCCAATCACAAATCCAAACAGAGGCAGTGAAATTGCATTCCCAGAATAACTATAAAGGGTTGATAAATATGTAAAGATATTCCACCCCACTAGTAATCCAATACAACTTAAAATTAGAGCCACTTCCATTATCAAACTGGCAGAGCTTTTGAAAAGGATAAAATAAATGCTGGTAGGTATATGTGATGAGCACCCTTGAACACTTCTGTTGAGAATGAAAACTGGCCTGACTTTTCTGGAAAGAAATTTGGCAGTAGGTATTAACAGACTTAAGAGCTTTCAGAGCATTTCAATAGTATTTCACTTACAGGTTTTTATCCTATGGAGATAATTTTGAAATGTGGGCAAAGGTTTCCTTACAAGGATATTCAATGCAATGTTCTTGTTAACAGTGAAAAATAAGAAATCCCCTCTAAGTGTCCAAAAATAATAGCATCAACTATATTATCAACAATTATGTAGCCACTACAAGTATTTATGAACAATTGAATAACAGGATATAGTGTTCAAAATAGAACATCGAGAAATATGGCCATTGGCAGCAACATGGATGGACCTAGAGATTATTGTACTAAACAAACTAAGTGAGAAAGAGGAAATACAGACACCATATGATATCACTTATATGGGGAATCTAAAATGACACAAATGAACCTATCTATGAAACAGAAATAAACTCACAGACATAGAGAAGACACTTGTGATTGCCAAGAGGGAGGGAGGGTAGAGGAGGGATGGACTGGGAGTTTGAGGTTAGCAGACTACAGGATGGATAAACAGCAAGGTCTTATTGTATAGCACAGGAAACAGTATTCAATATCTTGTGATAAACCATAATGGAAAAGAATATGAAAAAAAAATACATACATATGCACACATGTAAAACTGAATCACTTTGCTGTTCAGAAGAAATTAACACAACATTGTAAATCAACTATACTACAGTAAAATCTAAAAAACAACAAATAAACAAAAAGACATAACATGGAAGAAAAAATAAAAAGCAGGATACAATACTGTATTTTCTACATAGTTCTATTGTACAAAAAACGTAATTTGCAAAGTAAAAGACCCAATGAAAATAAGCCAAAACCACAAGTGCTTTTTTTCCCCTGAAATGTGAGTAATTTATGCTTTACTTTTTTGTAGTTCCCAATTTTTTTCAAGTTTTCAATAATCAGAATACAATTGCTTTGTTTTTATAATTACTGTCAACAGCCTGGTAAAGGATAGCATGTCAGCTTGGACCATGCTGAAACAGTCCTTATTATGAGTTGGAATTGCTTCCCTACAACATCTATCTACAGGTCCCAGATTTACTTTCTAGAGTTACACAGAGTAAGTCCACAACTGCTGCAGGGACGTTTCAAAAGGGTCGGTTAGCAACCTTCCCCACCTCCCACTTCCATAACCCAGCACCCCAACCCCACTTCTGTCAATTTCTTCTCTGCCCAACACTTCAAACTGTTTTCTGTCAGACAGGGTTTCTGATCTCACTAGCCTGCTTACCTTGCTCCAGACAGGCTCCTATTTAATAGGTCTCCTCTAAAAATGTGATATTCAGACCTGAAAGCAGGTCTCCAGAGTTCTAAAGCACAGTTGCAATTATGCCACTCCTCTGCTTAAGAACTTCCAAAGGCTCTTACCAGAAGGACAGACTCCCCCTCCCCAGCTTGGCATTAATGCCCTCCTGGATCTGGTCCCAGGCTTTTCTACCTCTAACATACTGTATACCTGTGCTTTCAAACGATGGGTTGCTATATATTAGTGTCATGAAATCAATTTATTGACCAGAATAATAAAAAAGAGTAGAACAGAATAGAAAATATCAAGTTGCATTGCACATACTAAAGGCAATTAATATCACAGGAAGCGCACACGCACGCGCGCACACACACACACACACAGAGTCAATAGGTCATAACTGATGTCTATTTCTTACTGTGAGTGATGATCAAAAAATTTGAAAGCCACTGCCCATGCCAGAGCCACCTCGGGCCAGCAGCTTGTCTCTAATATAGCTTTGTACTGCTTTGATCCCACTGTTCGCTCAGCTAGGAATTCTCTCTGCTGTCTACTGAAATCCAGGGCCCTAATAAGATGGCATATCCTCCCTGAAGTGTTCCTCATCTTCCCTCAGGTGTGATCCTGAAATGATGGTCTCGTTTCTTCAGTTCAGTTCAGTCCCTCAGTTGTGTTTGACTCTTTGCAACCCCAAGGACTGTAGCATACCAGGTTTCCCTGTCCATCACCAACTCCCAGAGCTTGCTCAAACTCATGTCCATGGAGTCAGTGATGCCATCCAACTATCTCATCCTCTGTCGTGCCCTTCTTCTGCCTTCAATCTTTCCCAGTGTCAGGCGAGTGTAGATGTCATGCGAAGGTATGTTCCTCAGTTCTTGTCTCGTCACAACAAAGATTTGGAATGACGGACATTGAAGCCCTCGGCGGGCCACAGCTCTCGGATCTTGGCCAGACCGTATTATAGCTCTTAAATAAATCAGTGTTACAGCTCAGTGTTACAGCTCTATTTTATTTAGAAGATGATAGCCGGAGAATTCATCCTTGAAGTGTGAGGGCATGCCCATCCAAGGCCGTGAAGAGAAGAACACCACAACGCGTGGGAGAGAAAGGGAGAGTCCAACTTCGAGGCACAGGAGAGAGAGAGAGAGCAAGCGAGCGCTTTGGCTCCTATTTTATATGTTTATTTCTGCCCCCTGGGCCTGTCCTATGCAAATTGGGCTTAGACAGGAGTGCTGTTCTATCTGCAGTTCTCACTCAGGTCTTCAGACCTTCCTTGTTCTATTTTCGTGGGCTTTTCCCTTCCTTGTCTTCTAGCCACTGCCATTTTGGACTTGTTTCCTATTCTAACTACCTAACACCAGCATCAGAGTCTTTTCAAATAAGACAGTTCTTTGCATCAGGTGGCCAAAGTATTGGAGTTTTAGCTTCAGGATCAGTCCTTCCAATGAATATTCAGGACTGATTTCCTTTAGGACTGACTGGTTGGATCTCCTTGCAGTCCAAGGGACTCTCAAGAGTCTTCTCCAACACCACATTTCAAAAGCATCAATTCTTCAGTACTCAGATTTCTTTATAGTTCAACTCTCACATCCATATATGACTACTGGAAAAATCCATAGCTTTGACTAGACGGACCTTTGTTGGTAAAGTAATGTCTCTGCTTTTTAATATACTGTCTACGTTGGTCATAGCTTTTCTTCCAAGGAGCAAGCATCTTTTAATTTCATGGCTGCGGTTACCCTCTGCAGTGATTTTGGAGCCTCCCAAAATAAAGTCTGTCACTGTCTCCATTGTATCCATTCTATTCGCCACGAAGTGATGGGACCAGATGCCATGATCTTAGTTTTTTGAGTGTTGAGTTTTCAGTTCAGTTCAGTCCCTCAGTCGTGTCCAACTCTGCAAACCCATGAACCACAGCATGCCAGCCCTCCCTGTCCATCACCAACTCCCGGAGTCCATCCAAACCCATGGCCATAGAGTCAATGATGCTATCCAGCCATCTCATCCTCTGTCGTCCACTTCTCCTGCCCTCAATCTTTCCCAGCATCAGGGTCTTTTCTAGTGAGTTAGCTCTTTGCATCAGGTGGCCAAAGTATTGGAGTTTCAGCTTCAACATCAGTCTTTCCAATGAACATCCAGGTCTGATCTCCTTTAGGATGGACTGGTTGGATCTCCTTGCAGTCCAGGGGACTCTCAAAAGTCTTCTCCAGCTGTGCCGTGTGTTGAGTTTTAAGCCAGCTTTTTCACTCTGCTCTTTAACTTTCATCAAGAGACTCTAGTTTTTCTTCACTTTCTGCCATAAGGGTGGTGTTATCTGCATATCTGAGGTTATTGATATTTCTCCCAGCAGTCTTGATTCCAGCTTATACTTCACCCAGCCTGGCATTTCTCATGATATACTCTGCATATAAGTTAAATAAGCAGGGTGACAATATATAACCTTAATGTACTCCTTTCCCTATTTGGAACCAGTCTGTTGTTTCATGTGCAGTTCTAACTGTTGCTTCCTAACTAGCATACAGATTTCTCAGGAGGCAGGTAAGGTGGTCTGGTATTCCCATCTCTTGAAGAATTTTCCACAGTTTGTTGTGATCCATACAGTCAAAGGCTTGTTTCTTACAGCACTCAAAACAGCTTGCCTTGTACTGTAACTTTGTAAACTGAGCTCTTAAGAGTACCTGGAGGGCAAGGTGGTGTCTTACCCACCTTTGAGTACTTCAAAGACCCAGAAGCATAGTGAACTTGGCTGATGCTCAATAGGTGTCTTCCCAACTGAATATTTTCTGTATCTCCTTCCAGGAACATTTTTGGTATTTTTCCTCCTTCTAATTTTCTTGACCATAGGCCCCAGCAGGCATAAAATCCTGGGGTCCATGTTACCTACAGTGGTGGCTCTAAAAATCAATCTGTCCTGAAAGTGTTCATCTTTCTTTAGATAAGAGAAATAAATATATGCTTTTATTCATTTTAAAGATATCTTCTTTATTTGAGAGCATGTCTCTCCTATACTTTTGGTGTTAAGATGTGTTTTTATGGAGCAATGTTGATGATTAATTAGAAAATAATAGTTGACTTCTAGTGTGTGTGTGCTAATTATCGTTACTTGGCAAAATAAAAAAGCTTCTATGTTCATCTTTAAAAAGATTAAAATTAAAATTTGCTGGTTGTAAACTCTGAAAACCTGGGAATCAGTTACCCTTTCTGGGCTGGCTGAAGATAGGTTCACTTTCTTAAATGCTATATAAGTTCACTAACATAGGGCTGGAGGAGGGTTTCTCTTCTCATCTCAAGGACTATTATTTATTGGTCTGCACTCCTCCTCTGTTTCCACTCTCCACTTCCTAGATATGTTAAAATGAAGTGAAGTCCCTCAGTTGTGTCCGACTCTTTGCGACCGCATGGACTATAACTTACCAGGCTCCTCTGTCCATGGGATTTTCCAGGCAAGAATACTGGACTGGGTTGCCATTTCCTTCTAATTACCCCTTAAGTTCCTGAACCTAAATGTATCTCTGGCCCTTTAAATGGGGGCGTGGCGTAGCGGCGCGGACCGCCCAGGAGAGACCCTGGAGAGATGAGGAAAGCGGAAGCGTGGCCAACGGGTACATACTGCGCGTGCGTGAGGCTCTAGCAGGGAGCGGGGTCACGTGGGCCACTGAGGGAATCCTAGGCTGGCGCGGCTGAGCGCTCAGGTAAGGCATCTCCGGAGAGCGGCCCAACAGGGTGGGGACGCCTGTCGGGGGCTGTACGCGGGACGGCTAGAGAAGGCGGCCCGGGTCCCTGAGCTTTGCCCCTTTCCGACGGCGGCGAGGCCTCAGACAGGCTAACTGGATCAAGGCCCACCGGCCGGGCGGGGTTGACTCTGGGGCGGAGGGGAGAACCCTGTGTTTGGCCTGGAACTGGGTTAGTTTCCACTTGGTTCATGGAATGAGAGGCTGAGGTGCAGGGGCACTCGCTTACCCAGATTGTGAGTCTTGGAGGCCGGTAGTCGCTCCCTCAGAAAGAACAGGTGTGTAACCAGCCTTTGGGGCCTGGGGCACAGGTGTAGGCGCTTCCATCCCTCGAGGCCTGGGATGAGTGTGCTTCTCTAGTGTGGGGCCGAGGCTTAGGTGGGGTGTCCACCTCTTAGGATTTGTGCGCACCCTGTGAGGTTCGGTCCAGTTTCTCTCTGGATGCCAAGTGTGCCCTAGAGTGAGGGCAGCAGGGGACACGTGGGTCTCTAACGTTCGAGGCCGTTCCTGTGCCCTGGTTCTCCAAGTGTGGTACTCGGGGGAAGTGGTGGCGGGGAAGGGCAGAGTTGACTAAAACGTTTGGGTGTATTTCAGAGGAGAGAATGTGGGATGGGTTAGTGTCAGTAAGAGAGGATGCGTGACACTGGTTCTCAGGAACTGCTGGGGACCCTTCTCCAAACAGGCATGCCTCCTTCATACCCTGCTAATATTAGATTGATACTAGTATGGCCAGGAAGGCATCCTGCACCCCAAAGAGCAAACCAAACGTAGTTGTTAACTTGTGGTGCCAGCTTTACTCCAGATGTCAGCGATTAGGATATCAGATAGAGTCAGGTGTGTGTTTCAAGTATCTGTTGTAAATAGGGATGGAAACTCTACATGTGTTTGTGTAACATACGGGTTTGCTCGTGGTTAAACTTAAGAAGAGTAGATACTGAAATCTCTGGTAATAGCTGGTGTATTCCATAGAATGCAGAATAAAGATAAGAAAAAATTCTGGTTGATCTTTTGGGTTTCTTATATTAAAGAGATAGTTATAGGTGAGAAAATTTTTTCCAGGGGTCAAGTGAATAGTATGTTGCTTATCCTTTATACATTTCCTTTGTACCTGGACCAGTATCAGCAGATGGGTGTTTTCTGTTTTCCAGAATACTGGGACATCTTGGTGACTTTTCAGCTCTTTCCCACTCTTTTATAGACGTTTCAACCATTGTGATAACAAATGTTGGTTTGTATGCTAATGAAAAGTAAGGCCTGTTGAACTTAAATGTATTTAACTTTTGATCTGTTTATAATTTTCACGAGTTTAGATATCATCTTAACCTATAGCTTCAGATGTCATCTGTACATATTTGTAAGAACAGACTGGTGTATTCTTAAATGGATCTTAATGTTTGAATTATCTTCATTCTGTGTAACAGCCTTTCTGTTACTTCATCCAACCTTAAGCTCTGAAGAGAGAAGAGAAAACTCCTACCTCTAATATTTGTAAATTTCAGGAAAGGACACTGGTTGACCAGATTGGATATAAGAGTGTGGTGTGCTTATTCTTCTGGCTAAGCAGATAGGGTATTTGATTGGAAGAATCACCAGAATTACATGGTTGAAACCTCTGTTTCTGAAGTCCATAAGTAAAGTGAAATGAGTACCCTCAAGTGTGATACCCAGTTAGCCACAAATAACATCATCCTTGATTAAAACTACCTTCACGTGAATCAGAGTATAAATTTTCAAGTCCTATGCTCTATGCGCTACACCAGCATAATTAGAAAGAAAACACTTTCAGACTTGTTTTCTGTCTTACATGTAAGTGTCTGGTTGCAGTTCAAGGTTAAAGTGACTTATTTCCACATCACCTGTGACCTGGTGTAATATCTTTACTGCTGGTTTCTGAAATCTTGATTTTCCAGTTTTTCCTAGGCCCTTGAAGAATGTTCCCTGGTGGCTCAGCTGGTAAAGAATCGGCCTGTGATATGGGAGACCTGGGTTTGATCCTTGGGTTGGGAAGATTCCCTGGAGAAGGGAAAGGCTACCCATTCCACTCTTCTGGCCTGGAGAATTCCATGGACTACAGTCCATGCAGTAGCAAATAGTCAGACACGACTGATCGACTTTCACTTTTGAAAAAGTACTTTGAAAATTGAGTACCACCACAGTACCCTGCGAAGGAGTCATGTAGGAGCCTGACATATGGTCTTTTAGGAAGTCAGTCACAGTCAGTTTTTGCTCCATGTTGGAACAGCATGCTGTGTGTTACTTTGAGCACAGGTGAAATGGATTGTCTGTGTATGAGGCATGTGAGAAGTGAGACTGGTGAAAGGCCAGCAGATTCCCATCCCGTCCCTACACACACTCAGAAGCTTGTAGTTATTGAGTGGAATGGTATGCAGAGTCCAGCCCCTGTGAGAATCATTTCTTTTTTTTTTTTCTTTCTGTTTGCCTAAGATAATAGTTGAATTCCTGTAAATTGAATGAATGTACGATCATGCTTAGTCGCTAGCGTCGTGTCTAATTCTTTGCAGCCTTATGGACTGCAGCCTGCCTGGCTCCCCTGTCCGTGGGATTCTCCAGGCAAAAATACTGGAGTGGGTTGCCATGCCCTCCTCGGGGATCTTCCTAACCCAAGGATCCCAGTGCAGGCGTCTCTTAACCCCATCTGCATTGGTAGGCAAATTTTTTTACCACTAGTACCTCCTGGAAAGCCCTGAATGTATGATATATTTTCACTATTTTCATCTTGGCCTATAGGTTGAATTAATGTAAAACAGCACAAAATATTTGAAATTATGGAGTTTGTGTCATGTCATACGTGAGCAAAGTGGTCATTTAAAAATATGTTAGAGATTGAAAAAAACTTAATTGCAGAGAGGGGAACTTGCAAGGCGGGGGGCTTTTGGGGAGTAGAATGACTAACTGTATTTTATTTTGAATGACCAGAACTGCTGTTTAAAGCTCTAGAAGCCAGTGATGCAGCATTGTTTGGCTGCTTCTGTTGGGAGGGTGAGTAGATGTATGGATTGGTGTGTAATTAGGCACTGGGAATACAGTGATGGAAAAAGGGCAGATGTGATCTTTGCTTTCTTGGAACCCACATTCCAGTTGAGGAAATGAAATAGAGGTTCAGACATTGAAAAAAGTGATTGTAATGTGATAGGTGTAATAAAAGGAGAGCAATGTTATAGGTACCTACTAACTGGGAACCTAGTCTAGTTGAGCAGGAGAAAAAAAGACTTTTTTGAGGAAGCAAAGTATTAGCTGATATTTCCAGATGTTCAAGCTGGTTTTAGAAAAGGCAGAGGAACCAGAGATCAAATTGCCAACATCCACTGGATCATCGAAAAAGCAAGAGAGTTCCAGAAAAACATCTATTTCTGCTTTATTGACTATGCCAAAACCTTTGACTGTGTGGATCACAATAAACTGTGGAAAATTCTGAGAGATGGGAATACCAGACCATCTGACCTGCCTCTTGAGAAACCTGTATGCAGGTCAGGAAGCAACAGTTAGAACTGGACATGGAACAACAGACTAGTTCCAAATAGGAAAAGGAGTACATCAAGGCTGTATATTGTCACCCTGCTTATTTAACTCATATGCAGAGTACATCATGGGCTGGAGGAAGCACAAGCTGAAATCAAGGTTGCCGGGAGAAATATCAATAAATTCACATATGCAGATGACACCACCCTTATGGCAGAAAATGAAGAGGAACTAAAAAGCCTCTGATTAAAGTGAAAGAGGAGAGTGAAAAAGTTGACTTAAAGCTCAACATTCAGGAAACAAAGATTATGGCATCTGGTCCCATCACTTCATGGCAAATAGATGGAGAAACAGTAGCTGACTTTATTTTTTTGGCTCCAGCATCACTGCAGATGGTGATTGCAGCCATGAAATTAAAAGATGCTTACTCCTTGGAAGGAAATGTATGACCAACCTAGACAGCATGTTAGAAATCGGAAACATTACTTTGTCAACAAAAGTCTGTCTAGTCAAGGCTATGGTTTTTCCAGTAGTCATGTATGGATGTGAGAGTTGGTCTATAAAGAAAGCTGAGGGAAGAAGAATTGATGCTTTTGAACTGTGGTGTTGGAGAAGTCTCTTGAGAGTCCCTTGGACTGCGAGGAGATCCAGCTAGTCCATCCTAAAGGAGATCAGTCCTGGGTGTTCATTGGGAGGACTGATGTTGAAGCTGAAACTCCAATATTTTGGCTACCTTGATGTGAAGAGCTGAGTCATTTGAAAAGACCCTGATGCTGGGAAAGATTGAGGGCAGGAGAAGAAGGGGACGACAAGGATGAGATGGTTGGATGGCATCACTGACTCACTGGACATGGGTTTGGGTGGACTCCGGGAGTTGGTGATAGACAGGGAGGCCCGGCATGCTGCGATTCATGGGTTCACAAAGAGTTGGACACGACTGAGCGACTGAACTGAACTGAACTGAAGGATGAATATGGTCATCTGTAGTTGACAGGCCTGATTGCATAAATGTGCAACTCAGTTATAACTTGGCTTATCATGGCATAGATTCCTATATGCTATGAGTCAAGTAGTATCCTCGAAGCTTAACAATTACAGGTAATAAAACATATATTTAATTCACAACACAAATGTTATTCCTATCTTCTAATTCTTGTGTTGATCAGTAGATATTTATTGAATGTGTGTGTAACTATGCAAGTTAATGAACCCAGTTATGTGGAGTATGCAAAGACACCTGGTCCCATTTCTGTTGTACAGTTGGGGAGAAAAGATGTAGTCGCTTGGTAAGTTAACTAATGAATCAGTATAAGGAAGGTACCAAGGTGCTGTTCTGAAGACGTTCTTTCTGGATTCTGAGGATGCTTAGGGAGGGAAGGTTCCCAGAAGGAATGACAGAAAGAAGGAATTTAGATAAATGGAAGGAAAAGGAAGGGAACGTGAGCTAGTGTGAGCAGACATGGAGGAAAAATGGAAGCTATTCTTGAGGGACTCTGGATATATATAATAAGGTTAGTTTTAAAGGAGCTATTGCTCTGCCTGGACTGCCTTAAATTTTGGAATTTTATCCTGTAAGCTTTGGGGAACTGTTAAAAATGAGCCCATTTACCAGAGTAAGATAATAGAAAACCTCACAGAAGTTCATTCTCTGTTATATTTTTCTTCATAAAACAAGCCACAAGAAGACAACACGAAACAAATAGAAACACTTGGATTGGAAAGACTAGAAACAGAGTTGACATGTAAAATTGCTTCCGTGTCATGATTTTGTGATATCTTTCAAAGGCTATAGTGTATTAGGAAAAAACCCAACTTGATTTGATTTCAGTGTAATGTGGTAAGTGTCTCATATAACACTTTGGGGAGGAAAAGAATATCAGAGAATTAAACAGGATCTTGAAACTTGAACAGTTGGGAATGTCTGCTGAAGTTTAAAAAAAAAAAAACTAGTGGAAGAATTTCACTTTAACCTGGCTTAATATAGGTCACATTCTAGAGTTCTTATTCAGTTGGCTAGTGTCTTAATGGGGTCATTGCTGTTTATATGGTACACATCTTTTTTTTTTACCCCCAGGTGTTCCTTGGGCCTTTTTTATTAATTGTTTGGGAATAATTAAGAGGGAGTAGCCTTGGGAACTCTCAGGATGTCAGACAATCTTTGGTTGGAGCTTTTGAATTATTAGTTTATCAGCCCTCAGAAATGACAACATACTGGGTAATCATGATTCTGTGATATACATTCTCTGTTAGATTAATCTGATTCACTTAACTCTGAAGGCACGCTCTGGCATGGCATCTGCTTGAGAACTATAAAAACCCTATATTACAGGATAGTTGGGTGAAAACTAGTTATAGAATTGTATCTCAGAAGGAAATTACTAGTAGTTCATTTCTTTGTTCTGCATCAAGTGTGTAATGTCAGTTAGTTCAGTCGCTCAGTCGTGTCCAACTCTTTGTGAACCCATGAACTGCAGCATGCTAGGCCTCCCTGTCCATCACAACTCCCAGAGTTTACCCAGACTCATGTCCACTGAGTCAGTGATGCCATCCAACTATCATCCTCTGTTGTCCCCTTCTTCTCCTGCCCTCAATCTTTGCCAGCATCAGGGTCTTTTCAAATGAGGCAGTTCTTCACATCAGGTGGCCAAAGTATTGGAGTTTCAGCTTCAACATCAGTCCTTCCAATGGACACCCAGGACTGATCTCCTTGTTGTCCAGGGGACTCTCAAGAGTCTTCTCCAACACCACAGTTCAAAAGCATCCATTCTTCTGTGCTCAGCTTTTTTTATAGACCAACGCTCACATCCATACATGACTACTAGAAAAACCATAGCCTTGACTAGATGGACCTTTGTTGGCAAAGTAATGTCTCTGCTTTTTAATATACTGTCTAGATGTAATATCAAGTACCATGTATTAAGCATTTCATCAGTAGTCTGCATTTGGAAGAGTTTGCTCAATAAATATTTGGACGATACCAAGTGGCAAGGGAGGGGTAGGTATTTCAGAATGCTGGTGATATGGCCAGAAACAAATTAATTGAAGTTTGGTAGTGTATTTATTTTCTATTTCTGCTGTAACAAATTACCACAAATTTCATGGCTTAAAAAACCCTACAGATTTATTATTTTACAGTTCTGTAGTGCACCAGTCCCGTATTAGTCTTACTAGGCCCAAATCAAACTGTGGCAGGACCAGGGTCCTTCTAGAAGAGAGTCCATCTCCTTGTCTCTTGCAGTTTCAAGAGATTGCCTAAATTCCTTGGCTCCTGGCACCCTTCCTCCATCTTCAAAGCCTGCAGCACAGCACTTCTCTGACCCTACTTCTGTTGTTACATCTCTTTCTCTGACACTGTCTTCTTCCCCTTTCTTACACTTTTAAAGACTCTTTGGTTACATTGGGCCCATCTGTTCAGGGTAGTCTCCCCAACTCAAGATGCTAACCTCTACCATTCAGTTTATGTTTTGCTTGTTTGTGTGTAGTTGCTCAGTTGTGTCCAACTCTTTGCGACCCATGGACTGTAGCCCATGAGGTTCTTCTGTCCATGGAATTCTCCAGACAAGAATACTAAGTGGGTAGTCATTTCCTCCTTCAGGGGATTTTCCCCATCCAGGGATGGAACCCAGGTCTCCTGCATTGCAGGTGAATTCTTTACTGTCCGAGTCACCAGAGAAGTAGATTCAGTTCATGAGGAAACTTTGCTATTATTATTATTATAAGAAGTATAGCCTTCTGGTGAGGTAGCCTTTGGATATACCTAGCACTGGCTAGACTTTTACAAAAGTACCAGATCTTGTTTCAGGGTCTTTAAAAGAATTTGGAAATCTTGAAGTTTTAACTTTCTTGAATACTTGTTCTGTGTTCAGACATTATTCTAAATGCTTTACAGTCATTATATCATTTGTTCTTCACAGTAACTCTGCGAAATAGGTAATTGTATTCCTGAGAGTTGGGAGTTTTAATTGTGACTCTTCTCCCCCCCGCAAAAAAAAAGAAAAACTGGGGGACTATGTTGGCTTGCTGCTGCTGCTAAGTCGCTTCAGTTGTGTCCGACTCTGTGCGACCCCATAGACGGCAGCCCACCAGGCTCTGCTGTCCCTGGGATTCTCCAGGCAAGAACACTGGAGTGGGTTGCCATTTCCTTCTCCAATGCATGAAAGTGAAAAGTGAAAGTGAAGCTGCTCAGTTGTTTGCAACTCTAAGCGACCCTGTGGACTGCAGCCTACCAGACTCCTCTGTCCATGGGATTTTCCAGGCAAGAGTACTGGAGTGGGGTGCCATTGCCTTCTCCGTATGTTGGCTTATGTAGCCTAAATGCCGGAAAGCTATGTCCAGAGCTAACATCATACATAAAAGATTGGAGCTTGAGGCCTGCATGATATTAGGACACTCTTTCCTCTTCTCTGTTTTGTTTATAGGTTGCTTTCATTCTTGCTCAAGAATTTGTACCGAGAGTGTAAGTTTGTTGGTAGAGGCAGTGACAGATGCATAGTAGGTGTTGATATGTGTTGAATAAATGACCTTGTTTTCTGCAGAATGAGATGGGGTAGAGGTGGGGAATATTGCTTAGCCTTAGTATTCATTGTTTAACGAACAGCGGGAGTGGCTCTTCCTTACCAGTTCCATTTTGGTGCATCTTGGTGAAGAACCCTGGCTTTATTGTGCAGTCTTTGTTACTAGGGGCTTTTTTATTGACAGCCTCCACAGGAAGCACATAGTTTGAAGGAGCTTTCCCCAGAACAAGAGGTGATGCTCTGGGCAAACAGCACAAATGGCCACAATATTTCATCTTACAGATATAGAAACAGGAGCTCAGAAAGGGTAGATTGATTGACCTAGGTCATAGATAGGAACTGGTAAAGTCCAGATTCACATACGATTTTAATTGACTCTTTGGTCTATATTCTTTCCAGTTTGCTACCACATCACACTAACAGGAGCTTGGTGAACTGAAGGTTGAAAATGAAGTATGGTGGCATGGCAGGGTGATGTTCTTTTTTCAGAGAATGCTTGATTTCTTGAAACTTCTTCAGCATGGTATTGGAGTTCACAGATGCTGAGCTGTTTTGAGAACCTCTTATTAACTCCAGATAGAAGATATAAAAAGAACCAGCAAAAAATTGTTTTCCTTTCCGAGTTATTTTGGGGACACAAATATGAAGAATGAGACATTTTAGGTTATAGAGTCATTTAAAGTTTTTGTTATATAGTTTTTTTCCGCTATTTTAAAAAATGTATAAGAATAAAGCTTAACTGTCTTCAGGAAGCACTGATTGTGAATATTTGTGCGTATTTGTAAGCATTCCTTGACTAATTGAAATCATCTTTCCTAAGTGGTACAAATAAGAGGGAACTTTATTGAGAAGTAATTTGTCATGAGCCAACTCAGTCTTCTTTGAAGAAAGGCTCATAAAGGCTAATATTGCTCCTGCGTTTGGCTTATTGCAAAAGAAGTACATTTAGTACCTGAGATTGGAAAGATGCTTTCAAATGTTGCCAGACACAGAGTGCTCTCAGTTATGTCTTCTAGGAGTGTAGTCAATAGCATGTGTTTGTAGGACAGAGCCTCAGAGTCGCTCTTCTGTAACACATGAAAGGAATTAATCTGTTTGGTAATATACAAATGTACTAGCTACACAGATTGGTTTCAGCTCTTGAAAATCAGTCTTCATGAGTCTACGTCTTATGCATAGTAGATGTTCATTTTAAAAAATTATTAAAAGAAATATTGAAGGAAGTGGAATTCACTTTAAGCACTTAAAGTTGAGCCTAACTAGATAAAATTGTCAGTGAGTTTTGGGTATGTTATTTTTAAAAGAATAGTAACAAGTAAATCTCAACTCCCTTTAAGAAAATTAATTCTTTCAGTAGCTCAGTGGTTGTCAGCTTTTTTTCCCTGCCTTCACTTCAGTAAGGAGTAAAGAATAAGAAAAGTTTCTCTGGTGGGGAAGTTTGGTACGTGAGCACTTAGTTGCTCAGCCATGTCTTTGACTCTGCGACCCCACAGACTAGCCCGCCAGGCTCCCTTATCCATGAGATTTCCTAGGCAAGAATACGGAAGTGGGTTGCCGTTTCCTTCTGCTGTCTGTGGGTAGTATGTCATTTGAGAAAGCTTCCTACTGAGAATTAGTGCTCATGGGGTACCATGGAAAACACCTAGTCTAGAAAAGAAAATTACCTTTGCTTTTATTATTATCATTACTGTGGCATTGTTTCTATTTTCATATTTTTGTTTATTGTATACAGGCAGAGCTAAGTGATAAATGTTTTAAAGTTTAATCACTTGTATCCTAATTCTAACACTAACTAAAAGCATATAAGGGCAAATTTAATGGTTAAACTATATATTTTTCTTGAGTATATTTTTAGTTTTTCAGAAATTTTACAGACAGTTGTTTTCTAGAGTTTTTTTTTTAAAGTAAACCAGATTATGTTTTCTTTTTGATATGATATTGTATCATTTAGAGCTGTGAGAAAACAAAATTTGCATGTTTCTTTACTGTCTCTGCTTTCCCTTAAATAGCCTTCTTTCTAGAAATCTCTAGTCAGCTATGAAATTATTTTACATTAGCATCATTGTTGTCTCCTCTAATAGATCTGAACCTTTAGATTTGCTAGTGTCCTATTAAGTGACTTGCTATCCATTCTGGGCCCTCTATGTCTACACCAAGTTTCCCTTAGAGGTCTATGGCCCTGTCTGGATGCTGATGACAAAATTGGTCTATATGCTTATCTTCAAAGAGAATTGGAGATCTGCTCAGGTTGGGAATGTGAAGAAGGGGTTAACCGCAGATTTCGGCAACAGTTACCCTCTTGTTCTTAGGTACGTAAACCAGGTCTAGTGGTTGAGCTTGTCCTATGTCATCACTGTCACCAGATTTAGGACTTTGGGTTGTGGGCCACTTCTCAGACTTCTAAGTCAGATATTCCTCCTTTGTGCTCCCATAGAAACCCTCCTCCCATATCATAGCTTGTACCCTAGGATTGATTTCTCTTTGTCTATAATTAGATGATTGAGTGAAATCAGTTTCCACAAAAGTCTGACCCAGTAAGTCTTTGGTATATCCATTTGAGGAAATCTAAATAATATATTTTTTCTTTTTTGAAAGGAGATCATCTTTCAGTTCATCATGATCTGAGGCCAAAAAACAAAACAGTAACTTGCTTGGATTGACTAAATACAGTTATTGAAAGTAAACATGGAAAGTGAATCAGACCATGAAAATGTGGAACAAAGCCTCTGTGCCAAGACTACTGATGAGGAGCTGAACAAGTCTTTCAGTCTGGAAGCTTCACTTTCAAAATTCTCTTACATAGATCTGGACAAGGAACTGGAGTTCAGAAATGATCTGGTAAAAATTCAGCTTTTGTCAAGTGATGATGTTTAACCAAAATGTTGCTTAGAGTGCACTTTATAATCCAGAGACTCTAAATTCATCATTTTTGCATAGATTAATAGGCATCTATATACAGTTTTATGAAATAATACTACTCTTCATTTCTGTAGCTGATTATAGTTTATAAAACACTAATACATCTTCTCATTTGAGCTTCACAGTGCTCTGATACTCCACTTTTATAGGGGAAGAAACTGAAGTGCAGCTATGTTAAATGATGTCTCTCTCATAGTGCTAGTGGTAGACTTAGAGTTCTTGTGCAGTGATTTTCTTTTCCTCGTTAATCTGATATCAATAGATTTTTGTGATGATATGAATATTTAATAACAAGTTGTTTGATCTAAGCATCCACCACCATAATTTATAAAATAATTAGGGAATTCAGTGTCAGACCTTTGTATATCTCTTATGACTTAGAAGTTTAGGGCTTGTCGTAAGAAATGCTGTTTTGTTTAAGAAAGCAGATGCCAAAGCCCTTCAACAGAAGCTTTCTGGAAAGGATTGTTAGGATGTTGACATCAGTGCATATTTGTACTTGATAATCTCTGAATATCTGGATAGAAAAGGAAACAATTCTGTAGTTTTCTGACCCTTAATATCATGAATTATTGAGTTGGCTTTCCATGAGAAGAGTTTGGTGGTCTGTTTGTCTTCTAATTGATAATGGTTCTAATCAGTTCAAACACCCAATTATAAGAGGGAAAGCATTATTATGTGAACATTAATTTCTTTTCTCTGTTTAGATTGATGATAAGGAGTTCGATATTCCTCAGGTTGATACTCCTCCAACACTGGAAAGCATACTAAATGAAGTAGGTATATGTTAACAATCGCTGTTTTATTGTGTTGCTTTGAGTACTTCCGGGTTATAGTGTATGTTTCCAGATCTGCATTGTCCAGTATGGGAGCCAGTAATCACATGTGGCAATTCAAACTGATTACAGTTAAAGAAAAATTAAAAATCCATTTGCTCAGTTGTACAAGGTAAACTTCAAGTGCTCAGTTGTCACATGTGGCTAGTGGCTATTGTAGTGGACAGTATAGATGCCAAGAGTATTTCCATTATTGCAGAAAGTTTTAGATTGTGAGCTTTTCAGGGGCAAAAGCTATGTCTTGTTCATCTCTGTGCCCAGGACAATACCTCATTCTTGGGCCAACTGAAGAAACGTTTTATTAAGTGAGTTGAAACACTAAATTCATGACACTTTTGAGATTTGTGTTATGTTTTGTTAATGTCATCTCTACCAGTGATATTCAAATAGCTCGTCCTCAGGAGATACAAAAGAGCATCCGCAGCCTTGTATTGCACTTCATCACCCTTCTATATAAAGAAAATGAAGCCACCGTAGTTTATCTTGTGAATACCATCTCGATTAAAAAGTTTCTCAGAGCTCTGAAATGATGTTGCTTTCTGAATTAGCAGATCATAAAGGCTTTATAAAGGAACTCTTTGGAAGTACATGTTGATGAAGTGTGCTAGCTTTTTTGTACCCTGCATCTGCTGACAGTTCTTCAACTCAGTCTTCTTGATCTTTTAACAACTTGCTTAAGACTCCCATTGGGAGTTTTAGCTCCTAATTTGAGAAAGATTTTTAAAAATCTATTTCAGATCCATAGTTATGTTTTGTAAAAGATAATGATGCAAAGATTTCTCAACAGAAATGCCCACTGGCCCCATAGGTGGGGTTGGGCCCTGGTTTGCTTTTTTTTGGCCCTAGCCCCTTTATTACTTCTTTATCTACACTTTTAGGTTTATAGGCAGTACTATATAGGATGCAAACTACTTTCTCTATGAATTATATCTTTTATTCTTTTAAAATATCATCTTGATATTGCTGTTTCTTTGAATATATTTTCAAATGTTATATATGATCCGTATTAAGAAGACTTGAGCATTTATAATTTTGACCCAAAGAGGCTTTGGTCAGTGAGAGACTATCCTGTTAAAGTCATATTCATGTATTGATTTCTCATAGAGAGGAAATCTTTCATTTAGAGATGAAGAGATTAATTTGTCAGTTTTCATAACATGATGTTAATTACATAACTATTTAAATTACAAAGTGAGAACTAAAAATAGTCTTAGAGGATGTGTACAAAGCCCTGTTTGTACATCTTTGTACAATAATGTCAAAGTAATGCTCTTATGATGAGGCTGTAGTTTATAATGAAGGAAAGCTATTTTTGCAGAATTTACATTCCTACTAGTATCAGTAAGTATAATAATCACCAGTGGTTAACTGAGAAGATGAGAGTTATCCTTCCTCACTAATTTGAGTGCCTTGTGCATTTGGGTTACAATGTTAAATACTGCGATTACAAAGTGCTATATGATTGTCTCTGATTTTGAGAGAAAAATAGGACTGGAAATTGGCTGGCTGTCACACCTCCAGGGAGCTCAACAGGTGGACAAGTGAAAATAAAAAATAATTTAAATTGTAGAACATTATAAAGACTAAAAAGGGAAGAAGTATTAAAGAGTGATTTTAAGAAAGAAAAGGGGCAAAAGTAGAAAGTGTAAATAAGCACTTGCTCCAGGATATGTGGGTACATATATGCTATAAAATTCACAAATAAACCTGAGAGATGCTGGGAAGAAGTGGATTTCTGTTTTACAGAAAGTTAGACATTACTGAGACATGCTAAATCTCAGAATTTAGGGCATGAAGTAATGTTACTGGGCCTTGTCATCCTTTGCAACTGTGCTACTTCTGAGGTTTTTAATCTTAAAATTCCCTTCTCTAATAATAATCCTCTCCATCCCTACATTCTCTTCCTTCCATTAAACCTCCTCTTTGACCTTAGGACCAAGTCTCTTGATCCTGTTTAGTCCTCAGTGTCTGAGAGTAGCCCTGACTTCAGTTCTGCTGTTGGCTCATGCAGCCGGACATTTCTTTTGAACTTTTAATGGAGATACCACATAGATAAAGAAAAAATGCACAAGTCATAAGTGTACAGCTTGGTAAATTTTCACAAACAGAATTCTTCGTGTAACTTGAGTCCATCTGAAGAAATAAAACATTACTAGCACCCCAGAAACTCCTCTTGTGCTCCTTCAGTATCGAACCTAGGATAATCGCTATCCTGACTTCTACCAGCATTGATTGGTTTGCTGGCTTTGAATTTCATAAAAATGGAATTATACAATATATGCTTTTGTGTGTCTGACTTATTTTAGATTAATTGTATTTTCCTGCATGTGGTTATTCATCCATTTCCGCTGCTGTGTAAAATGTATACCATTTTTTATTCATTCTACTGTTTATGGGAAGTTTTATAATATCCAGTTTCTGGCCACTTTGACAGGTACTGCTGTAAATATTCTTATTCATGTCTTCAGGTACCTACACACATGTACGCATACACACACATTTCTTCTGGGTATGTACCTCAGAGTAGAATCACTGTGTCATCAGATATGGGCATGGTCAGCTTTGGTAGATACTGCCACAGGTTTCTCAAAGTGGTTGTGGTAGTATATGCTTTCTGCAGCAATATATGGATATGGTTATATATACAACCTTATATGGTTATATATGATATTACCATATCATATAGGTATCTTCATCAACTTTTTAATTTTTCTCTTTTTCACTTTAACCATTTATACCTAATAGGTGTGTAGTAGCATCACTTCAGAGTTTTAATCTGAATTTCCCTGAAGAGTGATGAAGTTGTTTTCCTTGACACATGTTGTAGCCATTTGGGTATCTCTTGTGAATTGCTTTTTCATGTCTTTTGCCCTTTTTCTGTTGAGTTGATTTTTTAAAGTATTTTTAGGAGTTCTTTATATATGATATGTACAAGCTTTCTAATATACATGTATTGCAGATATCTTCCATTCTGTGGGTTACTTTTTCACTTAGTTAATGGTTTCTTTCGATGAGCAGAAGTTCTTAGCAATAGTTCAGCTTACTAAGTTTTTCCATTTTTGTTAGCTTTTTGCTGCATCCTGTTGTAGAAATGTTGCAAATTCCAAGGTTATGTTGATGCTGTCTTATTTTAAAATCTTTATTATTCCACCTTTTACATTAGATCCGTAGTTCTAAAATCTGAAATTTGTGTGTGTGTGATGGTGTGAGATATGAGGCAGCACTGCTTACTGAGCACCATTTTCTGTGGTGTCACTTTTTGTTTTAAATCAGATGATCGTATATGGTGGGTGTGATTTCATTGATCTTTCTTTACTTGCCCCAATATCACAGTCTGTTTGAACCTTTATAATAGGTCTTGATATCTAGTAGGTTCAAATCTTTGAGCTTTGTTGTTTTTCTTTAAGATTGCCTTGCTTACTCTTAGTCTTTTGCATTTCTACATAAGTTTTAGAATCACTTTATTGGTTTACACACACACACACACACACCAGGTGAAATTTGGTAGGATTGTGTACATTCTACATATCAGTTTGTGAGAATTGATATCTCTACTCTGTAGCTTCCATGGTGGCTCCGTTGGTAAAGAATCTACCTGCAGTGCAAGATACCCTGGTTTGATTCCTGGGTAGGGAAGATCCCCTGGAGGAGGGCATGGCAACCCACTCCAGTATTCTTGCCTGGAGAATCTCCATGGATAGAGGAGGCTGGCAGGCTGCAGTTCATGGGGTCTCGAAGAGTCGGACACAACTGAGTGACTAAGCATAGCACACACAGTGAAGCTAGTAATTTTAAATTCAGCCTCACTGATACCCTTAATTATCTTCCTCATTTTTTTCCCCTCACTTAATTCCGTAAGCCCTCAACCCTGGTTTAATTTAGCTAATCTATTTTTTTTTTAATTATATCCCTGGGCTGCTTAAGAAAATCAAATAAGATTTTGGCTGACTCTCTTGCTTAAGACCTTGGTTCTGCATTTCATTTATGAGTTGTTTCCTTTCCGTTTCTCTAAGGCCGTCCTTCCATTCTTGTACAGCTCTCAAGTAACACAGTAACTCCTTGCAAACCTTCATCCTGTTCTTAGCACTCTATTTGTGTGTGGAGATATCTGAAAAACAGTTGGAAATGTGGCCTAAACCTCAAGAGAAACGTTAGTACTAAAGATACAGATTTTGGAGTGCTTAGCATGACATGATATTTGAAGCTATAGGTGTGGATTAGCTTGTTCATACAGAAAGTGTGTGAAGTAGGAAGAGACAAGAGCCAAGAATATAATCCTGGGGAACAAAATCACTCAAAGGTTGGGCTGAAGAGAAAGTAGAGAACATGACTAATAGAAGAGGCCACATAAGTTGAAGGAACATTAAATAAGAGATGTACTGAAAACTAAGGGAAGAGAAAATTTCCAGAAGTGAGGGTTGGCCAGTGGTATTACTTAACGTATATGGGGCAGTAGCATGCTAAAGGAAAATAGGCTGGCAGATTTGACTGGTAACTTCATGAGTAGTAGTCAGTAGCCAGTAATGGGTCGAGAACGTGGAGTGTGGACCTCTGTCTTAAGAACTTGGATAGAAATAAAGGAGAAAGTAGTCCAGCTGAAACCGAAGATATGATCAGAACTTTTTTCTCTAAGGTCTGCTGCCTAGAAGAATCAGCTTTTTTGAAGCTAGACTCATTTTGCTTTATCTGCTGTTCTTTCTTATCTCAATTAGTCGTATTACCTTTTGCCTAGTTGCTCTAGCTAGAATCCTTGGAATCTTTTTTGACTTCTTTCTTAAACTTAATCCTCTCTGCCCCCCGCCCCCCCCAGCAAAACACTGTTTAAATGGTAAGCAGGACTCTTTAATTCTACCTCAGTAATGTCTCCTTATTCCTTCTCTTGACCCCTTCAGCTGCCTTCCTAGATTGAACTCTTCTCTCTTTCCTTGACATTGCAGTAGCCTTCTTCCTGGTTCTTATTAGTCTCCCTGCCCCAGTCTCCCCCTCTACCCTCATTCATCTTCATTCTGCCCCATTTATCTTTTTAAACATGATTCTCATCATGTGTCGATTTCTTAGCGATCTCCTTGCCTTCCAACTGCCTGCTGCTTGCAGTACGTTAATTTATTAAGTAAATGAATACTGATTATGTGTCCAGCATTGTACTAGGCACTAGGAATACAGTGGTGAATGTGGGACCTCCTGTCACTGAGCTTAATGAAATATAAAGCTTTTTACAATTTGAGTCCCAGCTTATGTTTCTAGGATCATCTCCAGCTCCTCCTTGTATACTCTGCTCATCTTAGACTACTTCCTTTTTCATTGGCACAGTCCATATTATGAAATCACTGTGTTTGCACATGCTGTTTCCAACCCAGAATGCCTTTCTTCTGATTGTCATGTTTATTAAGGTATACTAATTATAGTCAGGTGGTATTTATTTTCTTCAATCAGCCATTGGCTGTTAAATAGTAAAGCACCTAGACAGGTTTGAATATGAAGACATATTTGGCAACTAAAAATATAATCTGTGTAACGGCTCCTACTTCTTTCATCTACAAGAAATAAGTTTTTGGAGTGAAAAAAGTAGGGAGAGATATCTAGAGTTGAAATTTAATTCTGTACTGTGCTTCTCTGGTCGTTAGCAATGCACAGAAAAGGGGTGAAAAACAGAGTAAGCATGTTTATTTTGGAGAAACCCATTAATGCCTGTTTGACTTATAGAGTACTTGGACTTTTAAATTTATGTATCCATGTTCTTCTAATTTAGACTGATGATGAAGATGAATCTTTTGTTCTTGAAGATCCTACATTGTTAAACATTGATACTATTGATTCTCACTCTTATGATACTTCATCTGTGGCAAGCTCAGATAGTGGTGACAGGACCAACTTAAAAAGGTAAGTATTCTTTTTTTTTTAAAGTTGCAATATAGTTGATATACAGAATTGTGTTGATTTCTGCTGTACAGCAGAAGTGACTAAGTTATACATGTTCATACATTGTTTTTCATATTCTTTTCCATTATCCCAGGATGTTGAATGTAGTTCCCTGTGCTACACAGTAGGACCTTGTTGTTTATCCATTCTATAAGTAATTCTGCTAACCGCAGACTCTCAGCCCATCCTTCCCCCACCCTTCCACCCCCTTGGCAACCACAAATCCATTTTCTTTGTCTGTGAGTCTCTTTCTGTTTCATAGATAGATTCATTTGTGCCATATTTTAGATTCCACATGAAGGTGATATTATTATTTGTCTCTCTATTTCTGACTTAATTCACTTGGTATGATAATCTCTGGTTGCATCCATGTTGCTGCAAATGGCATTATTCTCTTTTTTTTTTTTAATGACTGAGTAGTCTTCCAATGTATATAGGTACCACATCTTTATCCATTCATCTGTCAGTAGACATATAGATTGTTTCCGTGTCTTAGGTCTTGTGAGTAGTGCTGCTATGAACATAGGGGTGCTTGTGTCTTTTTGAATTATAGTTTTGTCTGACTCTATGCCCCAAAATGGGATTGCTGTATCATATGGTAATTCTATTTTTAGTTTTCTGAGGAACCTTCATACTGTTTTCCACAGTGGCTGTACCAACTTACATTCCCAGTAACAGTGTAGGAGCATTCTCTTCTCTCTATACCCTTCTCTAACACTTGTAGACTATTTAATGATGGCCATTCTGACTGGTGTGAGGTGATATCTCATTGTGGTTTTGGTTTACATTTCTCTAATAGTTAGTGATGTTGAGCATCTTTTCATGTGTTTGTTGGCTATCTGTATGTCTTTGGAAAAATGTCTGTTTAGGTTTTCTGTCCATTTTTCGATTGGTTTTTCTTGTGGTGGAGTTGTATGAGCTGTTTACATATTTTGGAAATTAAACCCTTGTTGGGTGTATTGTTTGCCAATATTTTCTCCATTCTGTAGGTTGTCTTTTCATTTTGTTTAAGGTTTCCTTTGCTGTATAGGAAGCTTGTACATTTGATTATGTCCCATTTGTTTATTTTTGTTTTTATTTCTTTTGCCTTGGGAGACTGACCAAAGAAAACATTGGTATGATTTATGCCAGAGAATGTTCTGCCTATGTTCTCTTCTAGGAGTTTTATGGTGTCATGGCTTAAGTCTTTAAGCCATTTCGAGTTTATTTTTGTGCATGATGGAAAGGTGTGTTCTACCTTCCTTGCTTTATATACATCTGTTCAACTTTTCCAGCACCACTAAGCTGAAGAGATTTTTTTTTTTCTTCCCATTTTATATTCTTGCCTTCTTTGTCAAAGATTAATTGACTGTAGGTATATGGGTTTATTTCTGGCTCTCTGGTAAGTAATCGTTTAAATCCACTTGCATACAATATGGTCTGCTGAAGCCCTGCATAGAAAGTAGAAGGCCACTAAGGTGGAAATAAAATGCTTGTTAGACCCTGAAGGTTTTGGTACTGTTGAGAGGAGGGAATAAGGAGCTGGATACCATGTCAGTCTCCTGCACCTCCAGGGTGTGTGCTCAGTCACTCAGTCGTGTCCAGCTCTTTGCAGCCCCATGGACTGTAGCCCACCAGGCTCCTCTGTCCACGGAATTTCCAGGGAAGGATACTGGAGTGCCGTACCATTTGCTACTCCAGGGATCTTTCCCAACTCAGGGATCATCTCCTGTATTGGCAGGCGGATGCTTTACCACTAGTCCCACCTGGGAAGCCCCCAATAGGAAGCTAAATATAGCCAGGGAGTCCCAGAAGCAGGAGAGCCTTTAGAGGGCGCACACATCAGACCTGGTGCAGTGTCCATGGAGGCAATGTGGAGATGTGTGGGAAAAGTGGTGGGAATCACCTCACCAACCTTCTGTTCCCTCCACTCCTTCCTCCACCACCTTCCTCTCACTGTCTAAGGACAGCTCCAGCATTTATTCATTCTCTTGGAATGGGTTCAGAGGAGAGTTGCAAAGATGATTAAAGATTTGGGAAAAGGACTTCTAACCCTAAATAGCTTCATTTTGGCTGCTTTCACCTTCCACATTCTTGGGGAGCACATGAAAAGGAAAGAGAAGTGGAGGAAGCATAATGTAAATGCTTTATTGAATTCATGTGTAACTTTAATGTTGATAACTTGTTGGTGTATTTTTCTTCAACTTCTCAAATTTTGCCTGTATCAGAGCTGTATTCTTTAGGTTGTCAACTCTTGTGAAATAGAGGCCATGGCTGGGTATATTAACTTATTCATCAGTTTCTTCTACAACTGAACTTTGTTCTGCTTTATTGAGAGATAATTGACATACAGTACTGTGTAGATTTAAGGTATACAGTGTAATTCTTTGATATGTGTATATTATGAAATGATTAGTGCAGAAAGGTTACTTAACCCCTTTTTCACCTCACATAATTATAATTTTTTTCTGGAGTGAGAAAATCTAAGATCTACTTTCCTAGTAACTTTGAAGTATATGACAGTGTTGTTAGTGATAGTCATCACACTGTACATTAGATCTCCAGAACTTATTCATCTAAAAATTTTAAGTTTATTCCCTTTGACTAGCACCTCTGTATTTCCCCAGCCCCTGTATATCACTATTCTAGTCTCTGTTTCTATGAGTTGCTTTTTAAAAGGTAGTGATTTTGTTTCCTTTGGGTGTTCAACCTAGAAGTGGGATTGCTGGATCACATGGTAGTTCTATTTTTAATTTTTTGAGGGGCTTCCATGCTATTTTCCATAGTGGCTGCACCATTTACATCCCTACCAACAGTGTCCAGGGATTCCTTTTTATTTGCATCCCCACCAACACTTACCTTTTGTTGTTTTGATAATAGCCATACTAGTGGGTATGAGGTGGTATCTCACTGTGGTTTTCATTTGCATTTCCCTGATAATTAGTGATGTTGAGCACCTTATCATGGACCTATTGGCCATCTGTATGTCTTCCTTGGAAAAATACCTATTTAGGTCCTCTGCCCGTTGGTTTTTTTTTGCTCTTGAGCTATAAGAATTTTTTTTTTATATATTGGTTATTATAGGGTTAAGGGTTTGCAGATAATTTTCCCTGTTCCATAGTTGCCTTTTATTTTTTGATTGCTTCTTTAGCTTTGCAGAGGCTTTTTAGTTTGATATAGTCCTGTATATGTATATTTATGTATATCATGTGTGTAGTCACTTTTGTTGCTTGTGCTTTTGGTGTCATACATAACTAAAAAATCTGTGCCAGTAACACTGTCAGGGCTTTTCTGTTTGCTTTTTTCTAGGAGTTTTGTGGTTTGGAGTCTTATGTTTAAGTCTTTAATCCTTTAATCTTTGTGAGTGGTATAAGACAGAGATATGAGTTCCTTCTTCTGCATGTGATTACCCAGTTTTCCTAGCACCGTTTGTTCAAGAGAATATTCTCTCCTTATTGAGTGTTCTTGGCTCCTTTGTCAAATATTAGTTGACTATATATGCAAGTGGTTATTTCTGTGCTCTCTATTCTGGTCATTGATCTATGTCTTTTTTAATGTTAGTACCATACTGTTTTGGTTACTGTAGCTTATAGTATAGTTTGAAATCAGAAAGTGTGATGCCTCCAGCTTTGTTCTTTTTTCTTAAGATTACTTTGGCTGATTGAGATCAGTTGTGTTTCTGTAAACTAACAATGAAATAAATAAAAAACAATAAAAATCTCATTTACAGCAGCATCAAAAGCAATGAAGTACTTAGGAAGAAGTTTAGGAACAAGGAGGTGAAAGAGTTATACACTGAAAAGTAAAAGACATTGATAAATGAAGTTAAAGAAGACAAATAGATGGAAAGCTTTCCCATGTTCATGGATTAATTAAAATGTTCATACTACCCCTACCTATGTATAGATTTAGGTCAGTCCCTATCAGAATCTCAATGACATTTTTCACAGAAAAGCAATCCTAAAGTTTGTATGGAATCACAACAACTTAAATGTTTTTGATGATTTGGTCATTAACCTGCTTAAAAGCTGTGATGTCATCTTTTTGCCCGCATAGTAATGGCCAGACTGCTTTGCATGGTGTCAGTCTGAAGCCTGCTTACTATTTTGACATAAATGCTGAGCACCCCCACTTCTGCCTCCTGGCCCATGCCTTTTGTGTACTACTCACACTCCCCCCACACACTGTACACCATTATATCTTCATATTTTTGCTTGTGGTTTTTTTTTTTTGGTCCGACAGACTCCTAGTTATCATCAAGGCCAGATCAGATGTCTTCTCTTTTCTATAGCTGTCCCTGATATCCCCTTAATTAACAGGATTAAACTCTTTATTTTGTTTTTATCTTGCTTTTTTCATTTTTCTTTTCTAACATTTATCCTTTAATTTGAGTGAGTAACTTATTAGTCCCTCTAGCTAGGATATGAGATCCTCGAGAGTGGGAACTTTGAGCTTTTTATTTTTGTATCCCCAGAACATACTTTTAGTCGTATCGAGTTCAGTGTTTGGTAAAAGCTTAAAGAAGTATTTTTTGTACAGTGATGAGTAGGGTAAGTGAAAGGAGCTGTTAGTAGGAGCATCAGAGAATGAGTAATGAGTTGGAAATTTGAGGCAGTTGGTTGGGAGAATGAGAGGGTCGTCACAGACAACAGTAAGGCAAGAATGGTTGCAAAAGTGGAAGGCAGGTAGAGGTGATGTGGACCTGTAAGCAGGGCTTCTCTGTGGGCGACCTTCTGATAAGTAGCAGAGCCTCTTGCTATAGTTATTAAGGTGAGCAAGGAATAGGTTGAATCTGTGAAAAAGAGATGGTGGCTTTATTCATTTTCCTGCTGTGCTTCTCTGAGGTTCAGGGTGAATTCAGTATAACATTTTAATGTGAGACTGTTAGACTTTATACCTCTTCAGAAAACAGAGCTAACAAATTAATACAGTATTGCTTTCTGCTTTTCTTGTTTTTATTTACGTTTTCTTCTTTCAAAGCTTTAAAGACCTTGCCTTTTCAGTTTTTATTTTCCGTTCTTAAACGTTTTCCTTTTTTTTTTTTTTTCTTAAAGAAAGAAGAAATTACCTGATTCTTTTTCACTCCATGGATCAGTTATGCGACATTCACTTTTGAAGGGAATTTCTGCCCAGATAGTGTCTGCAGCTGTAAGTATTTTGTTCTCTTCCCCCAGCTTTAAAACCTACAATGGCATAATGAAGCAGGAATGAGCATAAAACAAAGCACAGCACTTCTCTTGGCCCGAGGCTTAAGAAAAACAGAATCTGGCTTTCATGGGTTTTGTGTGATTATTTTTGACTCATAAGACATAGCTACACATCTTGACATAGAAATTAGTGCAGCCATGAAATAAAGGTCTGCCCGGAGTCTCGGGTGTGCCTAAATGAAATATGGCAGCAAGCCTAAAAGAAACACTAGCTGCCTTTTCTTTAAATTCCTTTTCAGTTTAGTTGCCATCTTGTGTATTTGGTTGAGGTAGAGCGATTTTTTTTTTTTTTTTTAGTGTTTTCATATGGAGGAATGATTGATCAGAATCTTTTACAACTGAGTGATGTTTTTATAATTCACAAAAGTCTTTCTTTTCATGTACCTTATTTCATATACTCTTACAACTTTGAAAGTAGGGAAAGCCATATCCTATTTTACAAATGAGAAGACAGACTCAGAGAGGTGATATTAACTTGTCTTACATCATTGGGTTAGGAGATAGCAGAGCAATTACTCAAAATTGGGGGGTTTTGGCTCCAAGTCTAGTGCTGCTTTTGTTGTGAAACAGGGGTGGTATTGGTGAAAGTGGCCAGTGTGTAATGGCTGGAACAGAGTATCTGTCTGTTTTGAAAATGGTTTGGAGCACTGGATTAGTGAAAAAATATTTAATAGTCCGTTAAGACAGTAGATGCTGATTCTGGTATGTTTATCAAATTTTTCTTTGGCCTCAAAGCTTATAGTTTTACGTAGTCTTTCAGTTTTGGTTTTCTGAATTCAATATGTAGATTCTATAAATAATAGTAATAATAATGACATTGATATGAATAGTGATTCATATCCCAGGAACTTTGATATGTTTTTATGTTCTTTTCATGGAGTTTAATTAGTGTTTTACATATTCAGTTTGGACAAAGTTTTATTTTTTATGAGGGTAAGAGATTGATACAGAAGTGGGTCATGACACCATAGCCACATTGTAACTTTCAGGTTTATTAGTGAAAGCTCTTATTGTAGACCCCCCCCCCCCCCGCAAAAAAAACAGAACAAACAAACAAACCCCAAAAACAACAAAAAAGGAAAAAGTGTTCTCTGTGGGCATTTGGTACACCCTGGCCCAGCTCATATATCATGAAGTCAATTTAAATAGAGAGATAGGCAAGCAATGGAGGAAACCTGGGCAATTGTCCTTCCTCTTGAGGTGGAGAGTAACTCATATTTGTTAGAATGGGAACCACCTGTTGAGGATTACATTTCCATGACGTTTTCTGAATTTAATCCTTATGTAGGTGATGAAATTCATTCCTTTCAAAATCAAGATGAACCAGAACAGTCATTTGACCCACCTGTGCAGTTTTAAAAATATTTTGAATAATGGAGACTGAACTAAAACTCAGACATTGAACAATGATTAGATAAATCTGTTATTTAAAAGGGTTTCTCTTTTCTCTTGAAGAGGAGGGAAAAATTCTAATAAATCCCAGAGTGTTTGCATTCTGTTCTTATTTCATTGCCATGGCTGAGCTCCTTTGGTATGTTAAAATGAAAACTGCTTTTCTTGTGAGTCTTCATACTTTGTTTTTCTAATTTTGGATTACCAGCTCAATTTAAATTGCATGCTTTTCTGTGATGGTTGGTTTATTAACATGTAAAGCTAGTTATATTTTGGGGTATCTCCTCTGAATGGCTGTTTAGTAATGCCTTCAGCCATGTGGATAGTGGATAGTGATGTTATTAGTGCTTCCTAGGGTGTTGACCGTCATAGCCTTGTAGTCTGTGCCTGAAGAACACTTAGGAGAGATGAAATTTTGGGAGTTGTGAACTTCGTTGTTTAATTTTGGAATCCTCCTCAAAGTAATATGACATGGGATTATATTTAAAATTGACTCAAATTAACTTTAAGATGGATTTATCATTTTATGATCACCTAAGATAATAGAGATACCTTAAGGTATTTGTAAAATGTGTTCATTGCATAAAAATTTCCAAAGAAAAAGCAGATTCCTGGGCACTATCCCAGACCTACTGACCTGGAATCTAGTTCTACCAGTGTAGCTAGGTATCTGCATTTTAACAGATATTCCAGGTGATTCTAATGCTCCTTGACTTTTGAGAATCACTATCCTAAGCTTAACATCAGTGATAAAATTCTGTAGTTGGGGGCAAAAGTGAATTATATATGTAAAGAGAGGGCCTTATACCATTTTTTTGTTTAAAAGTGGAAACATCTTTTTTTTTTTTTAATTTTATTTAGGACAAAGTAGATGCTGGCTTGCCTACAGCAATTGTAAGTATACTTTAAATAATCTTTTAAAGGTAAGCTTTCTATTACTGGATTTTCTTAGATTTATTCTTCTGATACTCAGAGTTATTACATACATTTCATGAGAATAAATTCATATGTCATTTACTGCCAGTAATATTTAAAATTTATTCATGTTGAATATTCTCTTTCTTTCTAGTGTGTTGTTACTCTTCAGTTTTGTTTTTTGAGACGCATATAATGGAATACTGACTAGCCCATTTCCAGATTTATTTTATATGGTACTCTCCTGCCCAAGTACATTTGCTCCTTCTGTGACTTGACCTCCTTTTGGATATAGGGAGTGAGAACAGTGTTCGGTAAAATCACTTTGTGGTAAATAGTACATTTAACAGCTCTGAACTCCATTGCCAAGCTTGCCAAATAGTAAATCTGTTGGGGTGATTATAGAGAACTGGGGGATATTGAAACCACACTAGTGCCCTCTTTTTTATTTTCAACTATTTCCAGCTGCCTCCTGTAGCTCCCTTATTAGTCAGTCAGTTGGTGAGGGAAGTGGGCTGAGTTTTGAGTATTTCTGGCGCCTTCTGGCTCTTGTGAATGAGCTGGGGAAGGTCTTTCCTATCCTTTCCCACACCTCATAGGAGGCTCTTCGTTTCATAGCATAAGTGCCTTTACTTTGTCTGGACCCTTGAACTTTTTTTTTTTTAAATTGCTTTAGAGGAAGTTAAGTGGCATGTTTTTGCCTATAATGTTGAACATATGATATTTTAGTATTGTTACCCTTAGAGTAAATTTAGAGGGATGCTAAGAAATAAGATGTTCTGAGTTTTATCTTGCGTTTTGCCTCCTAGATGAAATTTTCCTTATTTATAATAGTTGATATGTTATCTGGTGTCTAGAGGAAAGAAGACCAACAGATTTAATTCTGATTATTTTAAGATCTTGATGTAATGTTTTAAAATATAATCTTCTCTTTTGTTCTCAGGCAGTATCCAGTTTGATAGCAGTGGGTACATCTCATGGATTGGCCTTAATATTTGGTAAATTTTCTAGTTGCTTATTTTAAATATTAAGTATTTGAATTTTTTAAAAGATTATGTCTCTTAATCACAGTTTTTATAGCAAACTTTATTTTTCTGAAAAATGCCAGAAAAACTTGAAGAGTAGTAGTCAGCATTTTTATAGTTAAAAATTGCTTGATTCAGCTTCATTTTGTTGCTCATTGCAAGTTTATTTAATTCTTTATGAATTTATAAGCTATCCTATCATATCATACACCATTTGACTCTCTGCAGACCTAGACAAAAAGAATGTAAAGTTGAGAGTGACAAGGTTTGTCATTTTGTCTGCCTCTGGTTTGTGGTGGTGGTAATTTTTTTATTCTGAATCATATCTGAGAAGTAAGTATTTGAAAAGATCTTCAGGGAAAGATTTCCAGGCTTTCTCAGTAATTTTAAGTAACTCTTAACTGACAGTAAGGTTTTTTCATTTACATTGTAAATCCCTCTCAACTGAAAGTTTTTTAGTCCATAATCATTTTATTTTTTGGGTTGAGATGAGAACTTTGTTAGTTTTATTTTTATAGTACGTGATAATCCTAAGTATTTTTTTCATTTTTTTTTTTACTCCGTGAGACTAAATAACCCTGATTTTCATCTTTCTTTGCTTTTGCCCTCAATACTATGAGCAAAACATTTTGTTCTGTTTAAATACTACTAGAAAATGTTTTCTCTCATTTTGAGTGTTCTCTTATGGATTTTCAATCTTTTGGAACTCTCTCAAATGGAATTCCTGATGACACTGTATTTTAGTAAGGATGCTACAGAGTATTGTTTATGAAATACCTGGGAACACCTTAATAGCAGAACCATAATTTGATCTTTGTGGGCCTTGCATCTTTATCGTGAGTGAATAACTAGCCATTTTCCCTTATTTTTGAATAATTTGACTTCCAAGTTTTCCATTATACCAGAAGCCTATTCATCATGTGAGTTTAACATCTAGTCTTTTCAAAGGTGATGGATACATATTATTGTCTGGGGATGAGAAAAATGGAAACAAAAAATACAGTTCTCTAGAGAGAACTTTAGAATTGATTCTTTAATAATTTCTCTTATTCCATGTGTTATAATAAATTTAGATGAGCAAAAGATTGAAGATACACCAAAATCTGCCATCCAGAAATGATTCCTAACATTTCTATATGACCTTGTAATCTTTTTTCCTGTACATATGTGTATGTATGTACACATATGTGCACCCCCCAAATTGGATCATGTTAATTTGTAACCTGCTTTTTCATTATAATGAACATTTTTCTATGTAATTATTAAAATCATCTGTAATATCTTTTTTCCTGTATTATTAGCTTTTTTGTTTTAAATTTAAGTATGGTTGATTTACAGTGTTGTGTTAGTTTCTGGTATACATTAAAGTGATACAGTTCATGTGTGTGCACACCCACCCACACACATATATATTCTTTTTCATATTCTTTTCCATTGTGGTTTATTATAGGATATTGAATATAGTTCCCTGTGATATACAAGATTGTGTTGTTTATCTATTTTATATATAGTGGTTTGTATCTATTAATCTATCCCTCTCCTTTAGTAACCATAAGTTTGTTTTCTATGTGAGTCTGTTTCTGTATAACATCATTTTTAATGGCTACATGTATCTTGTTAAATGGATTCACCATTTAATCAATCATTTTATACTATAAGACATTTAGGTTGTTTCTAAACAAAAAAATAGAGTGATGCCCATTTTTGTAACTGCAATTTTTTGTGCACATGATTACTTCTTTCAGACAAATTCCTAAAAGTGGACTTGCTTATGTCAGGGTATGAACATTTTAAACACTTTTGATATATATTGCCTAACTGCCTCCTAGAAAGTTATACCAACTTGCTCTCCTATCAGGTGTAAGAATGCTTGTTTTCCTATGAGGGCAGGGTTGTTATTTCATTGATAGAATTTTGGGAAAGAATATTGAAAGGACTTTTAGTTAGTCACCTTATTAACATATGAGGTGTTTGAGAACTGGAGAGGTTAGGAGACATGTACAGAGCCAAATTCAGAATCGAAGTATACTGAATCCTAAGATCAGTACATTTCCACCCCTCCAAGTTGTTCACCTGTTCTGAGAGAAATGGAGGCAAATTCTAAGATATAAAAAGGAACGAATGCAAGAACTAAGATGAACGAGGACAGAATGTAATGCATATGTGTATCTGTCAGCAGAACATGTTTATTTTTGTTCCCACTTACCAATACTCTCTCTCAACTCTATCTGCTTTAATATCTCTTCCTTAACCTCCAAGGTTTTAAGAATATGTGCCTGCTTATAATCAAACCCATGTAGAATTCACTGCAACAAATTAAAATGAAGTCTTTTAAAATGAAAAGCTAAGAGGGGAGAAGAAGAGTACATTGTCTTTCATTGCTGTCTCCTTAATTTCCTTGGGTCTGCTTTCTAATTTTTTATAGACCTGAGCAACTTTCTTGTGGATTTGATGAAACAGTAATCTTTCATTAAAGTCTCATGAAAAAGAAAGTATGCCATAATGAGCATTTTGAGAAAGAATCATAACATTCTAGTTATGGTTAGGATTTTTAATCATGCAGTTAATAAATTTTGCTTATTATTTTTGTGGGAATCAGCTATTTGGACAATGAGTTTTAACAAATGGATTAAAATTTGCTTGAAAGTCAGGAACAAATTGTGGAGTAATAATACTAAGAAGTGTCTAGATTTGAGGTCTGGGTTAAATCTGATCTTTTAAACATCTTTGTTGATTATAGGAAAAAGTGCAGCAGGAAGAACTTGTTTAAGTACTATTAGATTCTCTTTGGAATGAAGGCTTGGGTCATTAGAATAGTAATCCCTATAAGCTTCTTAAGCATGATGTAAAATTCCTATTCTTAAGGAAGTAAAGGTGTGTGGTATTTGTTATATATCTTGGTTTTTACCTAATTATAGGATCTCAAAAATTTGACTCTTACTAGAGATCTATCCCTATCCTAAGGCCCTTTAGTTTTTCATTTTTTTGAGTTGTTAGTATACCTTAGTAGATTATCTTTTTGAAATTGTTTTTATCAAATTTAATGGACTTGGATTTACTATGCTAAAATTTGGATATTATGAATTTTTTCTATTTCCATAACCAATACCTAAATATAAATGCAAGACATATCATTTAATCACATTTAGCATCATTCTCACAGGTAACTAAAATTTATCACTTATACTCTTGAAATTTTACCTGTCTTTTCTCTGAACTTTTGAACTGATTTCTTGCTTTTCTCTTTCTTTTGATCTTTTCTCCATGGATTCAAAGGAAAAGGTATAGTAATTTTGATTTGCATGAGTGACTCTTTTTCTTTTGACCTTTTTGCTGTTGAAAGAGAATGTTATCAATTACAGTTGACACCCTCTTATGAAATGCGTATTGAAAAGAACCAGCTAATTGAAATTGGTTAGAGAATTGTTAAAAATTACAAATATATGCATACCTTCAATATTTTATTTTAAATGAAAATAAATATTCATTTCCCCTCTAATCTTTCGATACAGTCCAAAACTGTTTGAGTTTTTTTCTGCCAAGTGGAGGTCTGCAGCATCCTTTTCTGGCACAAGCTGCCTCAATGATGGGTCATGCAAAATTTGTACTTTTAATTAAACAAAAGAGGTAAAAGCTTAGGTACCTGTGAATCACTTGAGGTGTGCAAAATTTTAGATTTTCATGGAACTTTTCAGTTTTCTGCAGTTATCTTGTCCACACCTTACTTCATGACAGTTATTTAGAGCAACTCATCTTTACCAAGTTCTTCTAAAACATCCATTTAGCAGTCATAGAAACAGCAGCTTGCTCTTGTCCACTCTGTTTCATCAGTTGACATATTGTTTAATTAACATTTTTTAAGTGTAGTAGTATTTATGGTGGCATGAAAAGATTTGTAAATGAACAGACTCTTCCTAAGCATCTGCATTATAGAAAATAGCCAGTTATCTGTGGGGAGTCAGTGTATCCTGGGCTTTAGTCCGTAAGTTAAAGAGGGAATGGAGAACTTTAATTCTGTGTGTGTTAGATGGTGGTCACATAAAGTGCTTCTGCTCTTTTATGATCATTGATGAAAACTGTTTCCTAATCTCTCTTTTCTTCTTCTTTGGTCTTAAAGAATATTTTAATATGCACAGAGGAGTAGTATTGAAGAATGGTGTGTACTGGCGATAAAAGTAGAGCTGTATGCATATAATTTGATTTTGATTCTAGGATCTAGGTATTTCCTTCTTTGATGGTCTTTAGGGTGTAGTTAGATTAGGGGTGAAGAAATAGAGCATTAGGTTAATTTTGGTATGAGGAAAGAGCAAAAATTCTTGAAGTGTGTTATTTAGATTTTATGACTATTGTAGACTTTATATGTTATTTATGGCTTTTCTTTGTTACTTAGTCCATTAGTCTTAAGCCTGGAATATGCTGAGATCGACCCTAAGTAAAGTGTATTTTGAAAGGTATACTAATAAAGAAATAGATATAATTCATTGCACTGTCAATTTAGATGTGCTTTTTGTGGTATCTGGGCTTTGAGTTCTCTTAATTGATAAGCTACTTATTACCATTAAAATAATTTTTTGCATGTGTATCATTGGATAGTTTTCATATTTTTCCTAGGCATTTACAAAATTTAAGCTCTGTACCAACTCTGTGAAGTTTATAGGAAAAATGATAGTCTCATTGCATTTTTATTTTTTTCCCCAAATCAAGAGCCCCTTTGGTGAAGTAAAACATGGAAAGCTCTGATTTTCACCTTTCTTCTGTTCAGATCCTTTTGTTCATTCTGTGTAACTTTAGAAATTGTTTGAAAGAGGTTTTATGTTTGTCTTCACCAAGTACCTTTCCCCAGAATAGTCTAGAAAAATCTGGACTACAGAATGTTCTAGTAGAAGAAACCTCTTCAATAAGACCCCACTTTATTCTTTTCACAGAAATTCTATCTTTTCTGATTTTAGTTTAAATTGTATAGGTTTGTTAATATGGCACCATAAATACAGAATGTATAATGACACAAATAAGAATTGATAAGTATCTTTGTGGAGTTAAACTATATTGCATTTTATGCACTGTCCATTACCTCACAGCCATGCTACCTTATAAGGGACGTTATAAAGATAAAGAATACATTGTAAAAGTCAAGGGGAAAAAGTTGACAGTCTTCATTAACAGAGTCCTATGGGATATAAATTTAGTACATATTGTAGGAGTGACCACTGTTGATAATTTAGTCCCTGTCTTAGCTAGTTTTTAGTATACAGTCAGAAAAAAAAAAAATCATGTCAAGGTTTTTAATGTAGAGGTTAATTGTGTCTTTTTCCTTCCCTCTTTATTTCCTTTTTCTTAATAGTACCCTTATTATCTATTTTGTCATACTCCTTAAATTCTCCTATGCTTACTTTTCCTGAGTTATCAGTTCACTTTAGCCCAGTTGCTCAGTCGTGTCCGACTCTTCTGTGACCCCTGCAGCATGCCAGGCCTCCCTGTCCATCCCGTAGTTTACTCAAACTCATGTCCATTGAGTTGGTGATCCCTGAGTTAGAACAGTACTTAAATAGTCAAATTTAAAGTAAGGACTTTGTTAAAGCAAAAGTTAGTGTCTTTAAGTACTGACTGATCAGAACTGTGTAGTTTGGATATCAAACCAGGGACCACAAAGATCTTAACAAGATGCTATTCTGACACTACTCTTGCCTAGAGAGCAGACAACCAGGCTAAATGGACTTTTTGAGGCTGGTGCAGAATTTCTGTCTTTGTCCTCTTACTTTTTCAGTCCATTCGTTGGACTACTCATATGACCCACAGTGGTAGTATGTATACAACAGTGTTGCCCAACCAATGAATCTTGACAATTTGCAGAACAGGGTATAAGGGTCATCTACTAACTGTATAGAACAGTCTTTTGGACTCTATGGGAGAGGGCAAGGGTGGGATGATATGGGAGAACAGCATTGAAACATGTAAATTATCATATGTGAAGTGAATCGCCAGCCCAGGTTTGATGCATGATACAGGGTGCTCAGGGCTGGTGCACTGGGATGACCCAGGGGGATGGAATCCCCGGTAGGGAGGTGAGAGGGGGTTCTGGAAGGGGAACACATGTATACCCATGGCGGATTCATGTCAATGTATGGCAAAACCATCACGATAATGTAAAGGAAAAAATAAATAAAATAATTAAAAAATAAATAAACTGGAAAAGGGAGGAAAATGTATGTAAGGATGGAAGGAGATAAGGAAAAAATCTGTTCTTGTGATAATTTTAGATGTGAATAAACATAGGACTTTTAAAGTACATCAGCCCTTGTATATTATGAATTTTATTCCTTTTCAAATGTTCATCTTGGAAGGCTAAGATCTAAAGTGACATCATAAAACATCAAATATTTTCTGTGTGCTGGATATAGCCACTAATTGTGTCAGTTCTGACATTAATTGTGTCAGAACTCCGGGGGAGTTGGGGATTGCTATTTGAGCCTGGTTGTGAACACAGAAAAATATTCTTACAGCATTCACTTTGGATGGGCAAAAGGGCTTACCTAGTATTATGTCTTTAGGCTCTTTCTGATGATAACTGGGTTTGCCTTTATGGGAGGAAGATTTGCAAATATGGCATCTATTAAGATGATTGTCAGATGCCTTCTGTGTGCAAGGCACTGCCCTAGGCATTCTGGGGATGTTAATTCTCTCATGATCTCAGCCCTTAGATAGGTCATAGTCTAGGAGTGGGAGTAAGATACATTTACCTCCAAAAAGTAGCACATAGATAGTGAAGGGGAGCACAAACAATTGCTGGGGGAGTTAAAAGAACTCCTGATTGTGCAAGTATGGTGTCCCCCCCCCCCAAAAAAAAAAACAGTTAAAGTTTGTAGACATGCGTTACGTTTAAAGTTTTTATTTCATTGTTTTCAAGTGGGTACAATAATGAGCTGTATATAATATAAAATAAGCACTGCCTAGGAGAAGCTCTAGAGGAATTTCTTCTAATGATTAGATAATAAAGTTTAGTAATATCCAAATGCCTTCTAGAGAAATCAGAGGTGATTATGGCAGAATCCTTGCCCTTAAGTAACTTAATTTAGTAGAGATTTGAATTTTTGCTTTTAGCATATCAGCTGTTGATGCTTGAAAAAAATTTTCTTAAGTTGTTTAAACATGCCCTATGATTTTATTTATACTGTTCATTTACCTGGTAAATCTTTTCTTCAGGGGCAATATAAATGTAAATTTTAGCCAAACTGTCAATAAATTTTGATTTTTGAAGTTTTAAATCTACTGTAAAAGGTGGTATTTCGTGTACCTTGCATTCTAAAAATAGCAAAAAATACAGTTCGAGAATGAAAGTTGGTTGTTCCAAGAGATACAGTTTTCTTAGTTTTTTTTTTTTTAACATTAGCAAGTTTTGTATTATACTTCCTTGTAGTTACGGTTTTTTATTGCGTTCTTAGTGTCTAATTCAAAGCCCACTGTCTAGTAGGTGCTCAATAAATATATTTTAAGGTGAACATAATTTCATTTGATTCTTTTGATTCTTACTACCTCAAAGTATTTGAAAACAAGCTTGTGCTATGTACATACTTAGTCACCTCTTTATTTCTTTCACTTGATTTTATCAATTGCTTTCTTTAGATCAGAATCAAGCTTTGCGACTCTGCTTGGGTAGCACTAGTGTTGGAGGTCAGTATGGAGCTATCTCTGCCCTCAGTATCAACAATGACTGCTCAAGACTTCTCTGTGGCTTTGCTAAGGGACAGGTAAATAGGAAGTTTATTTTACCTATTAAGACAGTTTAAAATCAATTAAACCTGTTATCTCTAGATCAGTATCTTGAAGACAAAAACATGTTTTCTAGAAAGTGATATGTCTGTCAGTAGAGCTAACCTGAATTTGCTTGGTCTGACTTTTTTCCAGATTTTTAAATTAAGTTATGACTGAACCAGAGTCTATGATTTTTAATATCTCAATTCATATGTCCCTATAAGTAAATAGCTTTTATAAACCAACCAGGCTGCTATACAAAATGTACTTTCTTTCTGTAGTGAGGATGATTGTTGTTGACTTTTAAGTACATTCTGCTCTGTAACTGTGTCCCTGAACACAAATTTGGTATTTGGTTTTTTTTTTGGTATTTGTTTTTATTTCTGAATCTGTGCAGTAAGTTTTGTTTCTTTTCTTCTTCTGACTTACATGTCACTAATTGGTTTGGCAATAAGCCCTTTTTATAATTTTTACCAGTGCTAAAGAGATTGACTCATTAAAGAAATCCCTTTTACCTCTCAGTAAAAAAGAAAAAGATTTAAAATCTGAAGGGAAAAGTAGACTGGGTAGGATGAGGGGAGGGCGCCTTGCTTTAGTGGATCTGCAACCTTTAGTTATGTTTTAACTTTATAGTTCTTTGTCTGCAATGTTTATAGACCAGGAATAGATTATTTCAGCCAAAAGCCAGGATACTTAAGTCCAAAAAAGAGCAATAAATTTGTTTTTAAAGCATTTAGTTGTCTTATAGATCACTATGTGGGATTTGGCCAGTGGAAAGCTTCTAAGATCAATAACAGATGCTCATCCTCCGGGAACAGCAATATTACATATTAAGGTACAGTTCTTATTTTCTTTTTCTAATAATCTTTATTATTATGCCCTTGTATCCATTTTAAAGTGGATTGCTTTATAAACAGAATCCTTGGAAGTGAGCTGTCTTTTATGTGACTGGCCCAACAAGGTGTTTTCCCAAGTAAAATCCAGAGATAGGCTATCATGGTAACATTCAGCTATAAGTTGTATTGACGTCTAGTAGATACAGCAGGAAAGAGAGTAAATTGAAGTGATCCTAGACGAAAGGTTGGCAGCAAAGACAGGCAGTACGCTGCTGAAAACTCATGTGCAGATTTTAAAAGGTCTTTTTACTTTTTGCTTAGTCCACCAGGATTTTACTGATGAGGTGGTGTGCCCTGTCACACTTTGCTGGGAATTACTTGAAGTTCAAGGCCCCGGTTGTGAAAGAACCAAGGTTTGCATTATGTTTAGAAATAAATTACTTAGTTTATTTTCTTTCAGGCCCCCAAAGGAAAAACATCAAGGTTCGAATCTTAACTTTCTCCTTACATGCCTGAAAAAAATAAACCACCTTAGGTAACATTTAGTTTATAAATACAGTGTGAACCTTGGTTTTCGTATGCTGTCAAGTCCATGTTCAGAAGTATAAAACGTACAGGATTATAACTAGGGAAGGCTAAAATCAGATCTTCTGGATTTTAATCATGTACACATTTGGTTAGTTAGTTGTGTAGTCCTCTCTTATCCATACATATGCTTTTTAAAGTCTGGGAGCATCTGGAGTTTATGTGTCTGCATCTCGGTTAGTTACGTAAAAAGTTTTTGTGACAAAGCAGCATTGAAGCATTTAGTAACAATGAAAACAACCAAGACAAGGAAAAGTAGAGAGAATTTCTCCTCTTTCTGAACATGGCGGTTTATCTTGACCTGTTTTCATACGGCATGGGCTAACTTCTAATATGTTACTGTTTGTGTTATGTCTTATCTCTAATAGATTAAGGTCTTTGAAACCAGGATCTGTTTCTCTTTTATTTTTGTGTGTTACATGTAGTAGTTGCTCAATAAATGTTTGTTTGGTGGTTTATGAAAATCCAATACATTTGCAGAAAAAAGCAAAGTCTTTGGGAGAAACAATAAGAAACAGAAGAGACAGAGAGAAAAAAGCAGAAGAAATAAAAGCAGAAGAATGTAGCTGACATTGAAAGCACACTTGTGTTGCTTGGGAATGCCACAAATATAGACATTTCTCAGTAATTCTGAGGCCTGCTATTGACAAAGGCTACTTATGCTGTCAGCCTCTTACTCATTGTTCTCCAAACTTAACCCTACACATCCCATCAGTAATAATTTGGGTTTTAATTCGTACACACACACACACACACACACACATGTCTCTGTGTGTGTGTGTGTATATATATAAAATATTTATTTAAAATTAAATGTACTACTGTACTAAATTTAAGTACATCATAAAACACATACACAGGAGGTAGAAAATAAGTAAAATTATGAATGCTATTATTTTCTCTACACTCCACTTTTGAACTGCTCAGCTAGGCCTTTGAGAACCATGGTGTATGACTTCTTTACTTTTCCTGTGTGTGGTTAAGGAAGATGCATTTCATAGTAGCCTCCTGTACCTTAGCTGTTCCGGAAGAGTCTAAAGGCATGCCACTTAGGATGGTTTTACAACCTTTGGAGTTAGGGCGACTAGTCACTGGAAGTGATATAAATTAAGTTATTCAATTTTGCATCTATTGGCATGCACATCTACCAGGCCACATCAGCCCTTAGGACAGTCTCTCATTGTGAATATTATTTATTGAGTTTTCCAGGGTAGATAATAGTAACTAAAGTATATTTTATCAAAGAAGACTGAAGGGGCAGCACATTTTAGGAAGAGTTGCATAAAAAGTTAAACTCTTTTTAAATATAGTGGATTACCTCTTCAGTTATTCAGAAAACATATTCTGACAAGCTTATTTCCCAAAGACATCAAATATCTTTTACTGCGTCTTTATTCTTGAGAGCTAGGCAGCTGTAAGTATAGCCAAAATATTCTGTTCAGCTTAATAGCAAGTTTGAAAAATTAATATAAGAACCCAAGTAGAGTAGTTTAGGGCTTTTATGAATCATAGTTTGTATTTTTCTTTTATCCTGTTGAGAGGTGGTTTTACTTTTTTAAAGTCTCATTTTTAATAATATTGAACCATTTTTATTCTAAATATGGGTAAGTTTGTATGTTTAGAGTAATGAGGTCAGTATAGGTGATTTCAAATGCTATTAAATGTTTGTCTTGTATTTTTAAGATTTTATAATTTTTACATTTGACTCATTTAAAAATTGTTAAGAAAATAAATTCCTTCTCTGTTTAGTTTACAGATGATCCAACTCTTGCAATTTGCAACGACAGTGGAGGCTCTGTTTTTGAATTGACATTTAAGTAAGAGACTAATGGGTGTTTGTAGACAAATGAAAAAAATTAGCTCAAGTTTAATGACTTGAAGTTGAATATGAAGAGGTCTGGAAAACCCATGTGATTGTAAATAGGTTGTGGTTGTCTATTACACTTATCTGGGGAGGCTTATAGAACATACAGGACACCATGCCTGGTGCCCCAAAATTCTGTCTCAGTACATTGGAGTTGGGATTCTAGACTCCTTCTCCCCAAAGTGTTCCCAAACTCTGTCAATCTTGGGAACCATTATTCTGAAGTATATCAGTAATTTCAGTTTAGACCCCAGGCCCAGTTGGTTATAACCATAATGACTAGGTGTACAAAGGTTCCTTTTGCCTTGGAATTGCCCTGTTTACTCTTTAAATAAAGGGAAAGACTGTTTAGATATGTGTAAGAACATTTATAAATCTGAGTTAAAAAAGACGAAAAAATTCAACGTGTATTTTGTTTCCAAAGTTCTTCAGAGTAAGGACTATGTTTCTTACGTTTTACATGCCTCTTGACAATATCAAGTCCAGTAATTGTCTGAAAAATACCAGTTCAGTTCAGTTGCTCAGTTGTGTCCAACTCTTGCGACCCCATGGACTGCAGCACGCCAGGCCTCCCTGTCCATGTCCATTGAATTGGTGATGCCATCCAACCATCTCATCCTCTGTCATCTCCCTATCCTCCCACCTTCAATCTTTCCCAGAACCAGTGTCTTTTCAAATGAGTCAGCTCTTCGCATCAGGTGGCCCAAGTATTGGAGTTTCAGCTTCAACATCAATCCTTCCAATGAACACCCAGGACTGATCTCCTTTAGGGTGGACTGGTTAGATCTCCTTGCATCCAATGGACTTTCAAAAGTCTTCTCCAACACCACAGTTCAAAAGCATCAATTCTTCTTCGCTCAGCTTTCTTTATAGTCCAATTCTCACATCCATACATGACTACTAGGAAAACCATAGCCTTGACTAGATGGACCTTTGTTGGCAAAGTAATGTCTCTGCTTTTTAATATGCTGTCTAGGTTGGTCATAACTTTCCTTCCAAGGGGTAAGCATCTTTTAATTTCATGGCTGCATTCACCATCTGCAGTGATTTTGGAGCCCCCCAAAATAAAATCAGCCACTGTTTCCACTGTTTCCCCATCTATTTGCCATGAAGTGATGGGACCAGATGCCATGATCTTAGTTTTCTGAATGTTGAGCTTTAAGCCAACTTTTTCACTCTCCTCTTTCAATTTCATCAAGAGGCTCTTTAGTTCTTCACTTTTTGCCATAAGGGTGGTGTCACATCTGCATATCTGAGGTTATTGATATTTCTCCCAGCAATCTTGATTCCAGCTTGTGCTTCATCCAGCCTGGCATTTCTCATGATATACTCTGCATATAACTTAAATAAGCAGGGTGACAATATACAGCCTTGACGTATTCCTTTTCCTATTTGGAACCAGTCTGTTGTTCCATGTCCAATTCTAACTGTTGCTTCCTAACCAGCATACAGATTTCTCAGGAGGCAGGTCAGGTGGCCTGGTATTCCCGTCTCTTTCAGAATTTTCCACAGTTTGTTGTGATCCACACAGTCAAAGGCTTTGGCATAGTCAATAAAGCAGAAATAGATGTTTTTCAGAAACTCTCTTGCTTTTTCGATGATCCAGTGGATGTTGGCAATTTGATCTCTGGTTCCTCTGCCTTTTCTAAAACCAGGCTGATCATCTGGAAGTTCACGGTTCGCGTATTGCTGAAGCCTGGCTTGGAGAATTTTGAGCGTTACTTTACTAGTGAGATGAATGCAATTGTGCGGTAGTTTGAGCATTCTTTGGCATTCCCTGTCTTAGGGATTGGAATGAAAACTGACCTTTTCCAGTCCTGTGGCCAGTGCTGAGTTTTCCAAATTTGCTGGCATATTGAGTGCAGCACTTTCACAGCATCATCTTTTAGGATTTAAAATAGCTCAACTGGAATTCCATCACTTCCACTAGCTTTGTTCATAGTGATGCTTCCTAAAGCCCACTTGACTTCACATTCCAGGATGTCTGGCACTAAGTGAGTGATCACACCATCATGATTATCTGGGTCGTGAAGATCTTTTTTGTATAGTTCTTCTGTGTATTCTTGCCACCTCTTCTTAATATCTTCTGCTTCTGTTAGAAGCATACCATTTCTGTCCTTTATTAAGCCCATCTTTGCATGAAATGTTCCCTTGGTATCTCTAATTTTCTTGAAGAGATCTCTTCTTTCCCATTGTATTGTTTTCCTCTATTTCTTTGCACTGATCACTGAGGAAGGCTTTCTTATCTCTCCTTGCTCTTCTTTGGAACTCTGCATTCAAATGGGTATATCTCTCCTTTTCTCCTTTGTTTTTTGCTTCTCTTCTTTTCACAACTATTTGTAAGACCCCTCAGAGAGCCATTTTGCTTTTTTGCATTTCTTTTTCTTGGGGATGGTCTTGATCCCTGTCTCCTGTACAATGCCACAAATCTCCATCTATAGTTCGTCAGGCACTCTGTGTATCAGATCTAGTCCCTGAAATCTATTTCCCTCTTCCACTGTACAATCGTAAGGGATCTGATTTAGGTCGTACCTGAATGGTCTAGTGGTTTTCCCTACTCTCTTCAATTTAAATTTGAATTTGGCAGAAAGGAATTCATGATCTGAGCCACAGTCAGTTCCCAGTCTTGTTTTTGCTGACTATATAGAGCTTCTCCATCTTTGACTGTAAAGAATATAATCAATCTGATTTCAGTATTGGCCATCTGGTGATGTCCACGTGTAGAGTCTTGTGTTGTTGGAAGAGGGTGTTTGCTATGATCAGGGCGTTCTTTTGGCAAAGCTCTGTGAGCCTTTGCCCTGCTTCATTTTGTATACCATGGCCAAATTTGCCTGTTACTCCAGGTGTTTCTTGACTTCCTACTTTTGCATTCCAGTCCCCTGTAATGAAAAGGATATCTTTTTTGAGTGTTAGTTCTAAAAGGTCTTGTAGGTATTTCTTCATAGCACCATTCAACTTCAGCTGTTTCAGCATTACCAGTCGGGGCATAGACTTGGATTACCGTGATATTGAATGGTTTGCCTTGGAAGTGAACAGAGATCATTCTGTTGTTTTTGAGATTGCATTCAAGTACTGCATTTCAGTCTCTTTTGTTGGCTATGATGGCTACTCCCATTTGTTCTAAGGGATTCTTGCCCACAGTAGTAGATATAATGGTCATCTGAGTTATATTCACCCATTCAGTCCATTTTAGTTCGCTGATTTCCTAAAATGTCGACATTCACTCTTGCCATCTCCTTTTTGACTACTTCCAATTTGCTTTGATTCTCGGACCTAACATTCCTGGTTACTATGCAATACTGTTCTTTATGGCATCGGACCTTGCTTCCATTACCAGTCACATCCACAGCTGGGTGGTGTTTTTGCTTTGGCTCTGTCTTTCATTCTTTTGGAGTTATTCTCCACTAATCTCCAGTAGCATGTTGGGTATCTACTGACCTGTGGAGTTCATCTTTCAGTGTCCTATCTTTTTGCCTTTTCATACTGTTCATGGGGTTCTCAAGGCAAGAACACTGAAGTGGTTTGCCATTCCCTTCTCCTGTTGCTGCTGCTGCTAAGTTGCTTCAGTCGTGTCCAACTCTGTGCAACCCCATAGACGGCAGCCTACCAGGCTCTCCCGTCCCTGGGATTCTCCAGGCAAGAATATTGGAGTGTGTTGCCATTTCTTCTCCAGTGCATGAAAGTGGAAAGTGAAAGTGAAGTCGCTCAGTCGTGTTCAACTCTTAGCGACCCCATGGACTGCAGCCTACCAGGCTCCTCCATCCATGGGATTTTCCAGGCAAGAGTACTGGAGTGGGTTGCCATTGCCTTCTCCAATTCCCTCCTCCAGTGGACCACATTTTTTTTACAACTCTCCACCATGCCCCATCTGTCTTGGGTGGCCCTAAACCGCATGCCTCAGTTTTACTGAGTTAGGCAAGGCTGTGGTCCATGTGATTAAATTGGTTAGTTTTCTGTGATTCTGTCTGTTAGATTTCTGTCTGTCTGGCCTCTGATGCCCTCTCTCAGTGCCTACCACAGTCCTATTGATTTATTGACTTGATGTTTATTGGCTGTCCCCTATGTATAGGCATTCTTCTAAATACCAGAGTTATGGCCGTGAACTGGTCACGGTTGCTACTCCAGTAGAACTTACATTCTAGTTGGGGTTGGGGTAGAGAGACAGACAGTAAACCACCACATAAATAACTTTAGGAATGAGTGCTGTGAAGAAAATAAGGTCAGTGTGCTGGAGTGCTTTTGAGGATAATTCAGGAAGGCTTTTCTCTGAAGGTGACATTTAAACAAAAACCTGAACGATAATCTGGTCAGCAAATGGAAAGACCTGGAAGAAGTGTTCCAGGCAGAGGGATGTTCAAGTGCAAAAACTTTGAGGTGGGCACACCGTGGCCTGCTGGAGCAGTGGACAGAAGGCCAGTGTGGCTGCAGCACGTGCTTATCAGGAGCAGTAGCAGTGGGAGAGGAGTGAAGGCAGGAGAGGGAGCATATAAAATCATATAGGATCTTTTAAACCTGATCAGTTGATTTTATTTTGTGTACAGTGATAAGCCATTGGAGAGGGAAAGGCCATAGGAGAAGGTGGTAAATCTGACCCTACGTTGAAAAGGACCTGCTAATGTCATGTGGAGTTTGGATTGTTGGGGGCAGGAGTAGGAGTCAGGAGGTTTTTGTAGTCGTCTGCCCTAGAGATGTAGTGCTTGGGATCATTGCTAAGTTGATTTCTGCATTTTTGGGTTACATTTTCAGGAGAGTGATGGGAGTGAGAACTTGTGAATCTCGATGCCTGTTCAGTGGTTCCAAGGGTGAAGTTTGCTGTATTGAACCTCTCCACTCGAAACCTGAGTTGAAAGATCATCCCATCACACAGTTTTCCTTATTGGCCATGGCATCCTTAACAAAGGTATTTAGAAGATGAAGCTCATAACTTAAGAGACTTTGAATACTAAAAATCAGAAAATTGCAGGGTAAATAGTGAAAATGTATTTTTTCCCCCTAAAGATACTGGTCATTGGATTGAAGCCATCCTTGAAAGTGTGGATGACTTTTCCTTATGGACGGGTGAGTAAGCCTCTCCATCTTATCGGCAAAGAGACTATGTCCGGAGGTCAGGGAAAATGACTCACAAGTGGAGAATTCTTTGAGGCTGACAGAAAGCTAGGTAGAATGGAAATCAGCTCTGTCTGCTTACCTTGATGTGACCAAAACAGTGTCAGCTGGTGATCAGAGCAGTGTCCTGGGGATCACAAGATCTATACTTCCCTACCTTTATTCTGTTTTCTCTCATGAACAGCTGCTGCTTTGATATTGAGCTACTGATAGAGAGCACCCCACCATAATATAATGTGAATTGCTCTGGTGTATTCTTTCTGGGGTTTCTTCTGCCTGTGATATTTCATTTTCGGGGATGATGCTTCTCGCAGTGTATTATGCACACTTTGGTATCTCTTTTCCTTCCTGCTTGGATGTTTTCAAAGTGATGTATTCTTCCAGTGAATATATAAGGAGAGGCATGGATGGGATGGGATGGAGAATGACAGTGTAGAACCAAGACTAGTCCAGAAAGTAGGCCCTGTAATGAGGGAGCTCACTCTTCAGTTTTCTCTTTGGTACTCTATCTCTGGGCCCCAGGGAAAGCAGGCCTGCCCTTTCAGATGGTAGAGCCTGTTCAGATTACCATTAACTATTCTAAGGTGACCTTCGTTGGCTAATTGAGATTTATCATGGTATGTGTTTGCATCTTTGTTTCTGTTGATTTTTTCCCTCAATATTTATTACGAACATTTTCAAATAGAGAAGTTGAAAGGATTTTACATTTAACATCTATATACCCACCATTGTAAAACTCTACCATTAGTATTTTATTGTATACTTCATTATATACCTCTTTATTGTCATTCACTCATCAAATTATTTTTAAAAGTGCTTCCAAGTAAATTGCAGAAATTAGTACTTCCCCCCCAAATATTCGATATGCATATGATTAAATATAGTTCAGTATTCAAAGCTTTTCCTTTGGTAGAAAAATTTACATACAACAAAACACACAGATCTTGAGTGTACATTTGCTAAACTTTGCCAAACATAGACACTTATGTAACCCAAACTTCTGTCAAGATGTGGAACATTACCGTCCACAAAGAAGGTTCCCTCTTGATGCTTCCCAATCAATCCCTACTCTGCTGGAATTTTAATGAGAAATTAGGAGAAGTTTTTATCAAGGAACACCAGTCTGTTGCTGTTTTAAATCAGAGCTTTCTCTTTATTCTTCTTCTGTTAACAATGATTTTTTTTTTACTTCTCACCTAGATGGATCCTTCCAGTGTTCCGTTGCTGGCCTGGCACTTCGTGGCAGTGCATAATTATGTGAATCCTATGCTTGCCTTCTGCAGAGGAGATGTTGTTCATTTTCTCCTGGTAAGTCCTAATATGATGCTAGACCTGTGCTGAAGTCCTTTGTCATAGTTTATCATTCTGATTCACCAGTAATTTAATATAGTGTCAAAGAAATATAATTCCCTGGAGAGAGAGTGACTTATTTTTTGAGGCTTTAATGGTTAACATGGAAAACCCTCAGCTCCCTGCCTCCTCATGGTGTATTTCTCATTTCCACCTCCTTTAACTAACAAATAATTAATGGTTTATGTGTATATGTAAGTATTTGAATGTACATAGGTCTGTATTAATGGCTTACCTACCTACATGTAGTGTGTTTATTGGAAAGCAAGTATCATTGATCAGCCACTATGTCCTTTACACTGTAGTGGACAATTGGAGGCAATTGGAGGACGTATATAACTTAATTTCTTCTTTAAAATTGGTTAAAATATGGTTTGAAAGGCAAAACCAGTATGTTCATTGCTACTAGTGAGGACAGTTAAAGGATTCTACTATGTGATGAGAATTTAAAACTTGATATAAGTTCGGACTGTGAAGAGATTTGTATGGATTACAGAGGCTGTGGAAGACTTTATGAAGGGTACAGGGCAAATACTGCAGGAGGGGTGGATATACATATTGGAGAGAATAAGATGAACTGAAGATACAGGGATAAGAATGTGCCTGTGGAATCTCTTCTTGAGTTTCCTAGCTCAGTGAAGCAAGTGCCTCCCTGTCCACCTAGTTTCTCCAACCTGAGATCTAGGAGTTGACTTTTAGTTGCATTTTTCTCTCTTCCTGCTCCATCACACATCCTGCTGACTCTAATTTCCTTTTTTTGTCTCCCCTTTTGCTGCTTCCCTAGCCTAAACCACAGGCATTTCTAATCCAGGCTCTGAAGTAGCTTCCTAACTATCTTTTACCTCAGTGTCTTTTTATTTCTTTTTTTAATTGACATATCATTGATTGACAGTATTGAGTTAGTTTCTGGTGTACAGTAAAGTGATTCAGTTTATGTATATACTTTTCCAGCTTTTCCATTGTAGATATTATGAGATAATGAATATAATTTCCTGTGCTTTACAGTAGAACCTTCCTGTTTTTCTTTTATCTATAATAGTTTGTATCTGCTTATCCCAAACTCCTAATTTATCCCACTCTCTCTTTCCCCGTGGTAACCATAAGTTTGTTTTCTATGTCTGTGAGCCTATTTCAGTTTTGTAAATAAGGTCACTTGTGTCATTTTTTTAGTTTTCATATATAAGCAATACCATATATTTTTCTTCCTCTGTCTGATTTAGTATGTCATACTTAGTATGACAGTCTCTAGGCCCATCCATGGTGCTACAAAGGCATTGTTTCATTCTTTCTTGTGGCTGAGTAACACTGCGTTGTATTTATGTACCACATCTTCTTTATCCATTCATCTGTTGATGGACATTTAGGATGCTTACATGTCTTTGGCCTTGGTGTCTTTACATATGCCAACATCTCTGCCAGGAAAGCTCTATGCTCTCTTCTACATTATCCTAGCTCATGATTAGCATTGCTTTCCCTGACCTACTGACCTCAGTTAGCATTTCCCACTACAAACATCCGTAATACCTTCTTTTATAACATTCAGCACCTCTAAAATTCCTTATTTAATGTTTTTCTTCTTCACTAGACTGAAAGCTCCATAAGTCTAAAACCAACCCTACTGCTGTATTCCACCTACTAGGACAGTACTTAAATATGTAGAAGGTCAGTAATAAATGTTAGTAGAATTAAGAACAGGGAGAAACTTATTGTTGAAAATGAGGTTAAATATATGGTATGGATCTAGATTAGCGATTGGCAGACTATGGCCTGTGGGCCAGACCTGGCTGGCTTCTTGATTTTGTGAAGTTTTATTTCATGCCCATTTGGCTATGTCTTATTTATGGCTGCTTTTGCCACAACAGTGGCAGAGTTGACTAGTCATGACAGATTGTATGCTCTGCAGATCCGAAAATATTTACTGTATGGCCTTTTACAGAAAGTTTGCTAACCTCTGATCTAGATTGTATAATAGTTGTCCTAGATTGGTAAGGGGGAACTATCACAGGTTCTTAGGTAATTAAAGTGACCTTTTAGGAATAGCACTGTAGAAATAGCAAAAAGAACAGATTATAGGAGGTTGGAGGGCAGTGAAGGGTTTTGCTCTTGTAATAAAGCAAGTGAGGTCTTTAGACAAGGATGGTTGCAGTGACAGTTAGGGATGGCATTTTGAAGGAAAAACAAGGCTTCTCATGGAGACTGAAGCACATAAACAAAACATTTCATTTCTGGCTTTGTATTTTAGAAGCATGATGTATTCAAAGAGTTAGAGTTAGGGAAGGATAGCGTTGGGTTGGAAGTGAAGGTGAGACTTGAGTGGTATATTAGGGAGTGATCTCTGGGCAGATTGGCAATCCAGGTCTAGAGTGCAAATGCAAATTCCAGGATCGAGAAGGTAGTTGAAGCTGTGTAAATCAGAAGTGAGAGCATCCATAACGTTGGTGGACACTTGTGTAAGGAAAAGGAAACAAAGGCAATTGAAAGAAGGATCCTATAAAGGCATATGGAGGTAAGTGGGGAAATAGAACAGTATGGCATCACACAGAAGACGTAGGAGGAGAGGCTTCAGGACATTATCAATTTCAGTGTAATACCAATACCAAAGAGAGATCAAGGAAGAAGACTGAAGGCAAGGCCACCAGATATGTAAAAGTAGCTTTTTAGAAATGTTTCAGAGGACTAATTATCAGCAGAATTGAAGTGGAAGCTGAATTATAGCACGTTGTTAAAGAAATGGGTTTCTAGAAGAACAGACTCACACTAGTGAGTACAGTGTTTGGTTACAAGAGGAGAAAAGTTCTTAATTTTCTGTAAGAAGTAAATCAAGGGAAAATTTTTGTTTTTTGAAGTTGGATAAGTCAGAAACCTGTTTGGTAGCAAGAGGATGAAGGACCTTTTAAAGAAGTGATTAAATATATTAGCAGAGGAGGGGTAATATTAAGCAGTGATGGAGGGAGTAGGATTCAGAGTTTATACAGGTGAAGTGATTTTCTTTAGTAAGAATTTTAGCTAATCTTAGAATAGTTAATGTTGGCCTTGATGTTTTTGTTTATGAAACACTTTAAACATATGCAAGATATGGAACAATTTGGTGCTTTCTTATTTTCATTTTACAAATGAAACTGGAAGAATAAATGATTTACCTTTGGTGACTCAGCTGTAATAGTGCAAGTTGCTCTTAATCACATGGTTGTAGATCTGTGCTCCTTTTACCAGAGCCTTCTCTCTTACTGGAAAAGTGACTTAAGAAGTAAAGATGGGAGGACATGAAGGGCTCACATTAAATGGTCTCAGTTGTTTGTTATCTGGTGAGGTCAACATGATAAGTGATGGGACTTGAAGGCAAAGAAGAATTGGGACGTAAAGGGAAAGAAGGACATCTAGGCCACTGCTAAGGGATGTATGCAAGAAAACCCAGGTTGAATTGAATGTCATGAGTTTCAAGCAGGTCACTGTATTGTGTCCGTCTTCTTCAGTGCTCTGTCGCCTTGGAGCAGAAATAGAACAAATGATAAGGACAGTTGAAGATTATAGAGTGTATATATATGCATATATAAATAAAATATTAACACTTGAGGTTCTGGGAAATTTCAGGCTGTTTGAGCTATACTAGTATCATATTTCAGAAAAGCCCTGCAGCACCTTTTTTTCCTTTTAATGTACTTTTATTTTTTTTACACCATGCCACTAATCCTATTTTATGCTTTAACTCTGGCTGGATACAGTTGTTGATGTGATGAAGTTAGTTTGTTCTGAGTATGACAGAGTGAATATTACATTTGCCAGTACAGGCATACCCTGGGAATATTGTTGGTTCCGTTTCAGACCACTGCCATAAAAGAAATAACTGCAATACAGTGAGTCACGTAAGTTGATTGGTTTCCCAGGGCATATAGAAAAGTTATGTTTGCACTACATTGTAGTCTTTTTTTTTTTTTTAATTTATTTTTTTTAATTTTTTTTTGCATTCATTGTTATTGTTTTAACCTTGGGTTTGCCTATGCTTCCCCTCCGGAAACCCCCCGCCTTTCCCT